>OX155963.1:1320673-1815163 GCA_944548615.1 Micropterix aruncella
CCGCGGTAGCTCCCTTTTATGCGTACCCCAAATACGACTGGCAAAAGTACAGAAAAGCTACTTGTACCTTAGCATTAAATTCTATAATCTACTCCCTACAAAGTTAAACAGCTGGAAGACATAAAATTCAAAAAAAAAATCAAGGAGATGCTGATTGGCCACCCTTTCTATAATCTGGCCGAATTTGAGGGCCATGATTTTTCAAATATTGTGCCCATTTAAATTACTTACAAAAGTAGAGCCTTATTGTCTGATTATTTTATATGGTCTTATATCTGTACTTTTAGATTTATTTTGATTATTTAACATTTTACTGACAATTTGAATATTACGATTAATAATTTTACTACGTATCTTTTCGAATTACTAACTACTTCAAATATTAGGCTTCTATTTTGATTATTTATATTTATAGTTTGACAATCTAGTAGTTAATTCTTGACTACCTATGTATGTTCAGTAAAGAGTAGTAACGAAACTTACTACATAACCCAATTATTTTGACACGTCCAAGAGCGGTCTTTAGCCGTCAATTGGACACAACGAAAATGTAATGTAAATGTAATGTAATGTAACACCTTTCATCAACAAAGACAAAGAAGCCAAGTAGCTCAGTGAGAGAAAGTTCTCTCAGAAAAGGTGAAACAAGACTTAAAAGATAACCTTTCACGGGCCACTAACCAGTAAACTATTTGTGCAATTGCTAAGGATGAAAAGCGCAGATTTCGTAAATCGCAAACAAGAGACTCTGTCGTCTACGAAAAGTGATAATAAAACCTGAGCAGTGCCTTCAAACCTGAAAGAACCCTTCCTTAATACTTCCTAGCACTATCTAACAGTATCAAGTAGCAAATAGCAAAAACTACCTTCTGGCAACAGTGCAACTTGGCTGAGTCGACTCCCAGCTTATCCAGGCTTCCAACGTCATCTCTGGCAGTCTGGCTGTCGGCGCGTAGGAAGCACTGCCACAGAGGATCATGAGGGAGAGGAGGCCCACAACCCCCTTCTTCCAAACCTTCCATTATATCCTGTGTAATAGTCTTAGTTTTAAGAACGTGTTTACAGGTCTCCCTGCATTCTTTTTTAGGTGTTTGATCGCAGCAACGAAGATCTGCAATTCAAATATTAAACTTGTATTATCAACAACATATAACAACTTTTAAAAAACACGTCTGTTACAAAAAGAGAACTAAAAAGAACGAAAAACAGTCGGGGGCTTCTAAAAATATGTTTTATTAACAAAACTGTAAGTAAAATCCACGGTAAAAAATCATGCCGACAAAAAATATTACACATTACAAAATTAAATCGTGTGTGCATAAGTAGTTGGCATGGGAACCTCTATTCCTTCTCTGGATCAAAGACGCATTGACTTTGATGTATAGATACGTATATATTATCGGAATGTACTCAATCAGATCTTTCATTTAATACTAAGCAAGGTGTATTTTTACGAATTTTTTTATTTATTTGAAATTTGGAGTTTAGGTACCGGTTATTTGACAACTTAGATAGACACTCTGATGAAATAATGATTCTAACAATACCACAAACTTCTAAATCAGTTCAAGCGTTTAGAAGTTACGGTGTAATAAAGAAACGGACAAACATACAGGCGAACTTTACCTTATCAAGTAAAACTTACATTTCTTTGGATAATGTGCCGGTTGAACCCTGGTGAGTTGTCTGGCGCAGGCTCTGAGTTGAGGTTCTTCTCTGCAGGCTGCGGTTAACTTCTTCCTCGCTGCGAGAACCGCGCTGGTGCTGCTGAAGGCATTCGGGCCGCTGACTGCTTCGCGGCATACGGATGCGCAAGATGGAGACTGCGTCTGTGCTGGACGGAAACAGAAGGTTATAAAACCGAGCCGACGTATGTTCTTCAAGCCACTCGGCACAACAGAGAGTAGCAGTGAGAGTTCCAGAAAATAAGGGACACTCACTTAACTTTCTGCATTCCGAAGCGTCGCTTCGGACCAGGAACGTTGTCGTTGCCAGGAGATCGAGCAAATGCAGAGACGACCGCTGCTGATATCTGGGGCTGGTAGTAGTTCAGCGATTTAATTGGACACAACATACCGATCTAGGTGCGTCAACTTATAAAGATCGCTATTGTAATCTTAGGAAAGTAGTGAGCTACCTTTACAGTCACTACAAAAAAAGAAGCAATTACGCATTAGGAGTGGGCCACCAGCCGGGGATACGGAATGGAAGAGAAGATAGCAGAATATGTCATCTGCGCATGTCCGACCTTGGTCATAAATTACATTGTTGTACATTTTTGTGACCGTGTCCGCCATCGCAGGAAGTTAAAACAGCTGTTGCCGTCTTGTCACCCTGGAATTGGTCGACGAAGACAATCTACAGTCGAGTTCCACCACGATTTCCGCAGAAACCAACTACAGTCCGCAAGGCACTGATAAGCAGATGCAGTGAGACCCCCGCGCCCTGCCTATCAGATTTGGACAAATTTGTCCATCCTTTGGTCTGCTTATAGCTTCGAAGTCGCTTGCGCAGCCTCAACCTACTGTTAGCGGCAAGTTTGTAGTAGGTCCGTGACTTGGGAATGGATAGGCAATGGGCCATTTCGAAGGATAGGTGACAATAGATCATCAGTTACCCCCGCTTCTTAGGAAACGTACATTTAAGTTCAGACTCCCACGGTAATTCGCCGGTTGAGCAGAATTAACAAATGACTGGCGGGCACAACTGCCGACGGGCCGCCGAGGTAGTTCCCCCGGCGCATTGCAGGTCACAACTGCCTACTACTGTAGGCAGAGTAGTCTGAGGCTTTCCAATGTCTTACCTCTTCAAGGAGGCTATAAGATGGTAGCTGAACATGAGTTGGGCCGATCAAAGAACACAAACTGGCCATTGGGCCCAAGCTGCGTGGAACCATTCGACCCTCAAGGACATAAGAATAGATAGGATCACTAGAACCGACTTCTGTGGGTTCTGCACTGATTTCAAGATCTATAGGCAAGTTAAACATGAGGAAACAGTCAATTTCAGGTACGAGAAAACGTAAGCGTAGTCCAATCTCCTATTACATGGTTCTATCTGCAGAACCATACTTCTCTTAGATTTTAAACCGTCGTTCACCAGACTACGTTATCAAATCTGTGACTTACAGCAGCATTCCATAGCCTTATCCATCCGTTCGATACATTGATAAAGTGGTACTTCGTCAGATGGTCGACATTGTGGGAGGGTCTGTCCAGAAGAATGGCCATGTGCTATTGAAGACATCGATGGCGCAACGAGACTGCTGATCAGTGGCGATGATGGCGGGTTGAAGGTTGCACAGGCAGCTCCGCAGGCTGATCCTCGCGCCGCCATGCAACACTGTCGACCCCACCATCCTGAACCCAAAACGATTTCTGCAAAGAGGAAATTGGAATCTTAGATCAGTACCTGTGAAGTTGTCGTTCTATACAGGAAATTTATGAGCAAACATTTTATATGTACAATTAATATAAAATTTAATCTAAATATTGATTATCTAGTCAGTTTTAACATTTGAATTGGAGTTGGTTAACCTCTGCTGTAGAACTTCCGTGGACGAAATCAATGAATGCTTAGAATGCGTTTTATGAAATGGGCGACTATCGTGTTTGTTTGACATTATAAATAGATATTAAACGAATTTACCGCGTGAATGTTGTAGCACCCGACGTTTCGGCGACGTTGCAGCCGCCGTTGTCTAGGGTAGACTGAAAGAGCTGTAAATCCGTTGTTCCGCGGGTAGGCTGCATACCGCTGCCGACACTGCGTAAATTATAACGGTGGGGAGGGGGCAGGCTCGCAAAATCCCATTGTGCTATCCAAAAAGCAATTGTACTTTCCTCGCATGATCCAGGAAGCCATTGAAATAAGAAGAACCCTGAATGTTAATAGAGACGACGGCTACAAACTCTCTTCTATGTTGAACCCTCTTCTTAAAATGTTCCCATCGCCTAGAGCCGACCGCAAGGACGTAAGACAAGATACAGTGAGTGTGAGATACAATTTACGCAGTGGTGGCAGCAGTATGCGGCCTACCCGCTAAACAACGGATTGACAGCTCTTTCAGTCTACCCTAGACAACGGCGGCTGCAACGTCGCCGAGACTTCGGGTGCTACAAAATTCACTCGGTAAATTCGCTTTTCTTATCTATTTATAGAATGCGTTTTTCGGCGGCTCAGAAGTTGATTTCTCCCCTGGTAAAAAATATGAAATTACGAAACAATGGAAATCTGTTGGAGCAAAGTCTGACAAGTACATTGGGTGACGAAGAGTCTCTAGTCGCAACTCATGCTACATTGTTACTGATTGTTGTGAAGTGTGTGGCCGTGAATTATCTTACAGAAGCAGTGGCGTAGAACAACTGACCGGTCTCGGTTGTTCAATCTCGAGCTCCACCCACTGTTTGCAATTTCTGGCAGTGTACATTTGAGTCAAATGTTGTGCCAGACCACTAGAAGCTGTAATGGATAATACAGACACAGGGCCTTATTACACAATAATTCTGTAAATTTTAAACTTTTCCATGATTGAACACTGCAACATTTAAATTTTCAACTTTTCCAGTTCTATCAGTAATTTCAACAATTATATCAGCCAATTATAGCTATCTATCAGATATATAGAGCTATCTATTCTATCAGCAATATAATGCCATTTATAAAACTTCTAGCGCTGTACGTTTCCCTAAAGTTTCCCTAACAATATTTTTATTGTGGGTAGTAAGTTTCTAGTCTGTTTAATCATTTTACCCAGAATGTCACTCTTTTCATTCTTCTGTCTTGATTGGTTGGCCTTTATTAATGCTGCTGATATTAATATATATCTGCCATATTTATTTATTTATTGGGGAAAACATTGTTATGTTGACAATATCGTTGTTATGAATTGTTATGTTTCTTAAATATTGGTTACTAAATTTTCTTTTCTTACGTATCCCTTCCCCTTTAGTTATTCGTTTTATAGATATAATGCTTGATGAACAGCAGCTTTCATCCAGGATGGGATAGCGGACGTAAGGCTGTTTTGCTGAAGATGCATCTTTCTGACATCACCACATAAACGCGCTGTTAGAACACTGCTTTAAATCACCACTACCCAAAATTATCAACAACTAGAGCTGTCGACCACAACGGGCAAACCCGTCACCTCAGGCAGTTTTAACCAAATTTAATCGTTCTGTCTCCCGTGAGGTGAGCGCAGAAAACTTAGAACAAAAACAGTCCACCGTCCAGCTCCGCCACATGCCCGTAAGAGGTCAACGCCTTATCCGCGAGATAGCCAGGTATGTTATCCAGCAGGCCGACACAAACGGTGTCTACCGAATCTATCGCGGACCACGGCATCCTTTGTCCGGCTGTTTAACCGGGATCTAATGGGCCCTTGCTGAGTTGGCCACGAAGACCCATTCTGTTTCAGGGTCGGCCACACTCACTGGTCAACACCCATCCGATGGCCTCCACGCATGGGGTGCGAGCCTGGGTAGGACACTGGGTCAACCAGTCTCCCCTGGGAATCAATCCTCTGGCGCTCCTGGACGGTCTGCGCACCGAGCGGCGCAAGCCAATCGATTGTGCTCTCCGACTAACAATCGGGGGAGTCTGGAAACTGTATTGTTTCCTATAGAGCGGGGGTAGTTGTCTACCTTACGGCGACTGCTCTTGAAATGACCATTGGCCATCCGATCCCGGTTCAGAGTCGGGCAAAGGACGCCTTGGTCCGCGATAGATTCGGTGCACTCCGTTTCACCGCTTCGTAAGGGAGAGGACCGCGCAAGCGACCTCGAACTCGGAACCAATCGAGAGACCGGAGAAATCTGGTCACAATTGGTAGTGAGGGCGCGAGTATCTCGAGCCCGCCGGGTTTATTCCTGGCTCACTCGCGGTAAGGCGTTGGACTCTCACGGGTTGTGGCGTAGCTGGACGTTGGATTTGTTATGTCCCAAGTCTTCTACGCTCACTGCACGGTCGATAGAACGAACAATCGTTAAAACGTCCTGCGGTGACGGGTTCGCCCGTTGTGGTTGACAACTCAATATGTTTAACCGGGATCCGGGTAGCTGATGGTCGTTTCGAGAGCAGTCGCCGTAAGGTGAACAACTACCCCCGCTCTATAGGAGACAGTACTGTTTCCAGACTCCCCAGACTGTTAGTCAGAATGCACAATCGATTGGCTGATGCCGTACGGTGCGCAAATCGTCCAGGAGCGCCAGAAAACTGACTCCTTGGGGAAACTAACCATCAGGCCAGAGTCCTGCCCGGGCACGCACTTCATGCGTGGAGGCCGCCAGATAGGTGTTGACCCGTGAGTGTGACCGACCCTGAACAAATGGGTCTTTATGGCCAACTCCAACAGGGCCACCGAACAACAATTATTATTGATATAATTTCATAGTATAATCGCTCGATTCGCGCCCTTCATTTTCCAAAATTAGTGTGACGAAACCCAAAGCATCTGTCATTGTTTGTCAACGAGCGTAAATCATCTTGAAATACATCGCACGTGCTTGATGTTTCCCGTAAATTAGCGGCAGTTGAGGGCGAATTTCTCGAGTATAACGAGACATTTTAAGTCGGCAAAAAGACAACGTGACGCATTCCGAGTATTTGAGACATTCCCCTTCGGAAACGTGTCGCCTTGTTGTGAGAGTAAATCGCTCAAGTGTCACCCCGGTGAAAATAAACGCACGAAAAACACGCGCCGGGATATACTTTTCTGTTTACTGTTTCCGGATGAGTGAGTGCGACGTTCGTCAACGATTTTTCTGCGCATGATGCCGCGTTACACTGTCATTTTGTTCCAGGGCGCCATTGTATATTGGCAGTGCAACGGACGGACCCGCCCTCTAAGTAAAATCAGGATAATGACTCTATTTTCTTCTTACATCTACCAACATATTATGTACGCTCGTAGACACCTAACAGAAGCTCCGGTGAATAGTGATTTTCATCATCACGATACGAGGAATAAATCCAATCTTCACATAAACCGACAGCGACTTAGCAAAGTGCGATACAGTTTTATTCGCCAAAATTTGTTTTTCTATAATAAGATTCCAGAGCAAATGAAAAGTCTTGGAGAGGACCAATTTAAAAAGATAATTAAACATAATTTAGTAAGAAACCCAATTTATGGTATAAGGGAGTTTGAAAATTCTGAGTTTGTTTTCCATGTTGATGATTAAGGAAATGTGTAAAGTTTTAAACATAATGGTATTATGATAGCTGACATTCTCATTTTCATATAACTATTATACATTCATTTATTATTTGTATGTAGGTAATATTGAATATAATATTACAGCCATGACAACTATCACGATAGTTATGTTTTTAATAATAAAATTTTTAGCATTTAATTTTGTGACGCATCCAAGTGTAGGAATGCCTATCTACTGGAGTAGTTGAATTTATAATGATATTATAACGATCTTGTCGTCAAATCAAATCAAATCAAATTTATTAAAGACTTCGCAAAAACTGCAATTAATGCAGACATTCACTCGCATCATACCCGCGGTAGCTCCCTTTTATGCGTACCTCGATTACGACTGGCAAAAGTACAAAAAAGCTACTTGTACCTTAGCATTAAATTCTATAATCTACTCCCTACAAAATTTAAACAGCTGGAGGACATAAAATTTAAAAAAAAACATCAAGGAGATGCTGATAGGCCACTCTTTCTATAATCTGGCCGAATTTGAGGGCAATGATTTTTCAAATATTGTGCCCATTTAAATTACTTCAAAAAGTAGAGCCTTATTGTCTGATTATTTTATATTGTCTTATATCTGAACTTTGAGTTTAAAATGTATAACGCAGCTTTAATTTGATTATTTAACATTTTACTGACATGTTACGATGAATAATTTTACTACGTATCTTTTCGAATTACTAACTACTTTAAATATTAGGCTTCTATTTTCATTATTTATATTTATAGTTTGACAATCTCGTAGTTAATTATTGACTACTTATATATGTTCAGTAAAGAGTAGTAACGATACTTACTACCTAACCCAATTATTTTGACACGTCCAAGAGCGGTCTTTAGCCGTCAATTGGACACGACGAAAATGTAATGTAATGTAATGTAACGTAAAGAACGCCAAGAGTAGTTACAACCTAAAATTGCTATTAGAGATTCTGATAGACGTGGGATAAATTAATGTGTATATTTGGGTGGTGACAACAATATTATAGGTATACCAAGTTAGCTTTTCAAAGTATTCAAATTTTCTTTTCTTTATGCAAACAATCCGCTCATTTTTTTTAATAAGTCAAATTATTCAAAGTAGTAATAGACATTGTATAAATTAAAATAATAATCAATAATAAACATTATGAATGAATTGATCATTATTGAACCTTAATATGTAAAACTTACAGAGTATATATGAATATATAGACATTTTACTGATTCACTGGAATATTGTTATTTTCCATGGTGTAAGGAATCTAAATATATTCATATCATTCAAATCAAATCGAACCAACTTTATTGTCTTCAAAACCCTATACATACGAGTTGCTCGACATCCTTATACTCGTAGATTTGCTATCAGGTGGGGTGAGGAGGAGTGGGGGGGAGGGGTTGGGGGGGGGGGGGGATATTCTTCTTCCTCCGATATTTTTCTTCTTCCGTGGCTTGCTATTCCGCCTTCTCTAGAATGCTTTGACTTCAAGGAAAAAGTTTTCAGGATGTATTGAGAGTACACAATACTTTGCTTACATGATATTACATAATTTGTATTTAAAATCCAAAGAACAAGACCAGTGATTACGGAACCGATATAACGTTTTAGTAAATAGCCGCTTAGGGATAAAATAATTTAAAAATCGATTCTAAAGGTTTTTAAAGAGATACTTAAAAACTAGAAAGTCAATCAGATAATTGTTTGACATGATATAGTATAAAATATATTAGAATACTAACTTTAAAACATTTTTACTTGAGAACTATCAATTATGTTTCATGAAGTAGAACATAATACGGTCCTACAACAACAAAATACAATCGGTAGTTAATAAAATGTTAAAAATATCAAGAAAACAATAAAAATGTTAAGAAGATAATCACAATGGAAAATATCAGTCACATAATTGGAACTTTTTGATGTCATACAATTATCTCTCAATTAGGTAATTTTTTAATTAAGACCTAAACTGGGTTAATTTGCCATTCCAACGTAGTTTGGATCCTTTTTGAATAATTCCAAAGACGGACAAGGTAGTATAAAATTATGCCTATAAGTATATACCTCTGGTAAAATGAGAGTGAAGTTCTTTTTAAGTCTTCAACTTCCCGAGATTATCAACTTTATGCATTCAAAAACATGCAGTGATGGTAGAATGAGTATGTCGAAAGTTTTGAAATAACCACGACGTGATTCAGTACGGTCAAGATTAATCAAAATTGTAATGGCAAGTTTTTCGAGAGATAAAAGTGTTGCCTTAAAACTGCATCTTGTCACACTGAAATGAGATAAAGATTTTAGGACGTAAATAATCTACTGATCCACTTACGCCACTGCCTAGCAGAGTTCAACCTCAAACAACGAAGGCAATGGGAAGTGCCAGTGGGGCTCCCTAGCTCACTGCTTACCAGTATTGGGAAAGATTACTCCTTTAACTAGACTGGTAACTGCAAGAGGTCTTTTGCGCCAACCTCTATCTGTTGTAAGCAATTACAATTCGTGGCGTCCTTTCGTGGCGTCGTAATTACTGAGGTCGAGTAGCCGCCGACCAATCTATGTGAGTACAGGTCAGCATCATCCCCCACTGTCCTAGGAAATTATATTTCCAGACTTCCCCAAAAGCCTCCAGATTCTGCTTTGCAGAGTGTACTGCCCAGGGCCCGCCGAGGGAACTCATTCTTGGAGTAAGCTCGGTGGTAATTGCATACTTCTAGGAAATCTTGGCGAAAGAGGGGGGAGGGTGGAGGCACGAGCTTCCCGCCCAAAAGTCGAAGAATCTGGAATATGCACGTAATTTTGCTCAACAACATAGGATTCCTAAATGGAAATAGGTTTCAACTGCAGCCCTCATTTGATGGCCTCCTCCAAGAGTCGCAGCGAAAACGACCCGGATTTGATTGGGAAATGCGATTTCTTAAACGAGATGTATGTGTGGATGTGCGTAACTTTTGACTGTGTTATGTAGTTTTAATGAAATTATTTTTTTTAATTAAAAATGGCTTCTTGACGACATAGGTCGTTCAAGGACAGAGATCTTAAAAAAATAATATTTCTGCATAACTTTACTATTATACTATATAATTCCCAGATACAGGCTATATTCGGCCTAGTTGGGTATGCGCTGAGCATGGTCATGTGAATGTGGGCCGTTGTTTACTTCGCACCATTACTTGGTTTGACCTTTTTATGTGTTGTATCATTACGTTTGAAATAAAATAAATAAATAAAATAATGGGAGTCCCTTTGTCACCGGCGAACGATCACCCTTCACAGTTGAATTTAAGCAAAAAACACTGTTAATCATAATAAAGCACTTACATATATATAGGATGAGAGTTCGAAATATTTTAAATTTTCAAATTGATCTATTATCCAAAAATTGATCTATTATTCTATGATCAAATAGCCTGCCATTAAATTAAAATATTAAAAAAAATATATGCTCATTTTTATGGAAAAAGCACTAAAACTTTCAATCTGGATTGAGAAGCTTATACCTAAGCCTATATGGTATTTACAAGAGTTTTTGCGGGAGAAGCCAATGGATTACATCTCTGAGTTTTATGCACTTGTATTTCAAGTTAAGTAGCTTGCAAACAAGTCGAGTCCAGTAATGTTAATTCCAAGTTGTTTTAGTTTTGCAAGCAGTCTGTCGTGTGATACAGTGTCAAAGGTTTTAACCAGGTCAGGAAAGAGATTATCCATATATTTATTTTTGCATCTATTCTGTAATGAATAGTGGTTACAGAATAAACTTTAAAAGTATTGTTTTATAATATAGATACTTTTGAGATCGCAGTTAGTCAAAAAATTGTTCCAAAATTCAAAATCTATTAGCATACGATAAATTACACTAATCCACTGTAATAATTAGCGTAACAGGAGAATCATTAGGCTTTGGAGTGCGGTTGAAAAAGTGTAGACGCCAAAGGCGGTGGCTGACAAGACATGTATGTCCCACAAAAAGCTCAAAGGCCATTAAAAATAGAAGAATCGCTTCTTGTCAAAATCTCTTCCTCGGCTCGGATTTCAGACCGACGAATCCATCTACGCCACATGTGCCCGATCTTTTGTTTTTTTGGTCACTTGCGCCACAGATTAAACGCAGCGATACTTTTTATTTTCCAAAAAAATACATCGTGTTGCACGAAGTAAGTTCGAGTAAAATTTAGAATTCGAGTTTACACTGAAATCTCTACATTATGAGATCCTTGGAAACCAAAAAAGTGATTTCAAGAATATGTCTAAGTGTGAGTGATTGTGTATAATTTTGTTTTAAGCTATTGCATAGCTTTTATCGCGGGCCTAGCTAGGCCAGCGCGGCGACCGAATGAAGAAATTTCTTAACAAAAATTAATGATTTTAAATTGATAATTACGTCTAAACTAGTACTGCTTACGATTCGAAAAAAATATATGTTAAACAAGAACATTTTCCTAATATTCTTAGCTTTGCATATTTTAGATTTTGTTTATATTACATAGTGTAATTAATTTGTGAAATTAGGTCTAACCGAACACAAAAACGACTACTACGCAAATACTATCTGTCGTATTATTATGAAACCGGCACCATTTTAAAGATAATTTAATTATCTATCTTTTCATCTACAATTTTTTTCGAATAATCCGTTTTTTTGCTTTCTCGAATAAAAAATTCATGCCCTGCGCTCTATCGGAAGACGTTTAAATTATTCCGAATCATTTGCTACCGCAGCCGCAAATGATTCGGAATAATTTCAACGTTTTCCGATAGAGCGCAGTTATCTGATATCAGAAAAAATAAAATAAATAAAATAAATAAATAATTATAATTGCATAAGTTGTTAAAAATGCTATGCAATAGCTTTACCGCGGCAATCCCCGAGTGCCAAACGTATTTTTTTTAAATTTATTTATTTAGGTAGCTATGTAATAACACAGATAGCAGGTTAATTGCTTTGAATAGTTTAATCTGATTTACCTACTATCCTATGATATAATTACAATGCTTATGTTTATTATGTATGCTGCTCTATAAAAAGTAATCAATAACCGAATAAAAAACAACCAAAGTAACATAACAACTAATATGGGGTAAATACATTAGAGAGTAACCAATACTAATACTATTAATAACGAATACTAATAATATTTTCATCAATTTTCAATTTCTACAAACTTAAAATTTATATTTATACTTGTTATAATTATATGAATCGTTAAGGCATTGGCTAAGTGTATTTTATTCTCCGTTAATTTCAATATTTATACGTTTGTGTTTGCTGTTAAATATTTATATATTTTAGGTATAATTGTCATTCAAAATATAAACTTTTTTTAGTGTATTTTTTTTTTTACTTTTACTAGTTTTTTCTTTTTAACATTTGAGATTTGGCCCTCTTTTTAATTTGTTTAAAATGTTTACCAAAGAACAAATTATCACTTAGTTAGGCCACATGAGACCGATAATCACGTACAAGCGTGAAATAAATTGCTACGATTTTAATTTATCTATTATTTATTTATTTAGGTACATAGGATTAGGTATACAGTTCATTCATTGGTCATGTAATCCTATAATAATTATATAAATTATTAAATAATTAATATAGGGAGGTTTAACACATCTTACATGACCTTTACTGCCAATAGCACATCTAACTAGGCGATAATTTGGCCCGTCTCTAGATGTGCATATTTTTATGCAATTTTAAGAAATGAAGTGTTTTTTTTTAAATAAATTATTTGGACCCACCACCTGTATATATACATAAATATACCAATTTTATAAAAAATATAGCTATTTAATAAATATATACATTTATAGTTGTAATTTCATAAAATTTAATTAAGAAAAATAGATAAGTGATACTAAGTAAATTGTCGTGCGTTGCAAAGAAGTTGATCAGATTTTACATATCCCTTGTTAAGTAGCCATCTATTAAGGTTTGCTTTAAATATTTTTATGTTAGGATAATTTTTCATGTCTTCACTAAGGGAATTATATAATTTTGGGGCTATGTAGAATATATTATTTTAAATCAAAATTTTATCCCATTTTAAAGTGTAGATATTACCCACGTTTCTTATCGCGCTTGTTGCAAACTTTCTAGATTGCCATAATAATAATTATGATATATAATAATAAATAGCACAGCAGTAAAGTAACAGGATCAGTACCAGCAAATAAGCAATTTTTTAAAAATATTTATATTTATTAAACATGTTGTTTTTTACTTTGAAAAAACAGTATAAAAAGAGCTTAACATGTTGCGCCATCTAGCGGTAGGTAAAATATAGCCAATATTGCTTTTTAGCGATATTTTACATACTCTTTTTCAATAAATAAAATTTACAAAATTAAACGAAAAAATATATATATTTTTTTTAATGGTCGTTTTTTTTTAAATCAAAAGTTGCTTATTTGCTCGTATTGATTCACCTCCTTCAAGGATGCCGCTAATCAAAAACTCAGAATGTACATCATTACTACTGCAGTTTTTAACGAAAGCAAAACACATCCTACTTTTTTATTTATTTTATTTAGGATTTTGCTTACAGAAATAACAGGCACCGAATGGCAAAAGCTTAATCTTCTGCCTGTTTGATTCTGTCACCCAACTGGGACTGGTCCGTTCTAGGGTGGAGTGGGCCCTAATATTGCAATAAATTATTTTAAAGTTTTAGAAAATGCTCATAAAACTAAAGTTCCTTCAAATTCAAAGGAAAAAGACATGGGTTTATTGTACGTGATATTATTAGAATGCAAGAATAGTTGTTTCTTGAATGCCTCTGGGGAACGCGGATCTGAATAAGAACTAAGGTAGTCGGACTGTCTAGCTCATTATGAAGGAGTCTGTGGGGACAAGTCTGCACTTGTAGCGGCATAATTTCATGGCAGACCGCGGCAATTTATTGGAATTTCTTGCAATATAGTCGCGCTGGACAAAAGGTACTATAACTATGGAACTACTATAGTAATCATAAAAAAAATAACTGTACAATGATCGCATTGAAATTTTGTATGTAGAATATTGAAATCTCATTTTGTAAAACAAGTAGATAATTATGAATAAATATGGGAAACTCGAAAAAATGAAAAAAACTCGGCATTTCTAACTTGTACTTGTCTTACGGAAAAATACGGAACCCTATTTAGAAATTGTTAATAATATCGTAATCTTTATTAGATTCTCTATCAAAGCTGATATTTTGTTTTGCGTATTTACTTCCAAAAATATTTAGATATTAGCTTAAAAACCAATGAAAATTTTGATGATTTCTTAAAAAAAAAAAAATGATGTTTGACAATGGAATTTTACCAGAAATATCCGCGAAATTATTCTAGCGGTCGCCTATGTATCTATGGTATTAATGAGATATTTGGTATGGATTTTAGGATGCGTTCGAATTATAAAATAATATTACTGTGCGCTCCGGGAGCAAGCCGCCAATATTGGTCGTTACGTAGTCAACGGTGTTGTGATGTGCAACCAAATTTGGTCGTTACGTAGCCGAAGGGTTGCAAAATACTAAAATGGAAAACCGATCTTTATAGCTGTTTAATGAGGCTACATTTGTACGACAACTTTTTCTTTAAAGAGGTCACATATCTGGAGAAAAAAAGTTATCGCCTAATCTATGTCTACGCGTTATCCTTTGCTGCGCACCGCGAAGCTGCTTCAAAGGAGGGAATGGATCACTTCGCGATAAAGCGGCCATGAAATTTGTAATTATGTAAATAATTTTATAAATCACGTCTCGTGAGAATGGTTGAATGTTTTCACTATTATTAGCTCCTTACCTATATTTCCGCTCTATAACAGAAATTTAAAACAAAAAAAAAATGTGTAAAACACGTATAATGGTGTCCCGAAAGTAAACATCAAGCGGGCACGTGGCGAGTGGGGGAGTCATACTAGTTCTGGCAAAAATAAAATAAAAATTCCATATCACTTAGGCAAATAATAATTACCAATTTTTGAAAATGTGGAAAATTGACTCCCTCGATCACATCCTTAGGTACTTTGACCACAAATTTTACAAGTTTAGAGTATTTTTCTTTACTAACGTGAGCATAAATAACCGTGCTATTAATCACAATTATAAATCGAACAAAAAACTTTGCTGATTTATTTAAAATAAACGTAGTTTGAATGAGTCGCGGTTTAAAAAAAATATGTTTCTCAACTTTGACTCTTCATAAATAAAAAAATATGTACTATACTATCCCAGGCAAGTATTTTCAAAAGATGGCCCATTTAATAATGATTTTAAAATAGTGCAATACTTGCTATTATTCTACCCATAACAATTATTAGATTTTTTTTTGCAAACAGATCACCATTTTTAAATTCCTAATTCCATAACATTATTTGTGTGCGCTTAAAGATTCTGAGAAAAGAAACAATGAATTAGCGTTATAGCAATAATACCAGCGATATAGCGACAACAACAGCGATATAGCGATGTAATAGAGCGAGATAGATGGTGATGCTATTCCACATGAGTAAGTGAGACGGATAATGACGCCGATGCTTAGTGATTTTTAGTTGTTACTCTTACCACAGTATACCAGCCAGTAGCTTTACTCTCGAGCTACATGGCAATTCGGGAAGAGGGTGCGAGAAATATGGGCAGAGGGGTACGTCCCGACGAACGCGAACGGTTAACATTACGAGCAAGTAAAGGGCGACGACCTTTTCGGGCGTTCGGATATCTGCGGAGGCCGAGTATCGGAACATCTTTTGACCATATCCTAGCCCTTACGACTTGTATTCGCTTTGATTTCAATTTTGTTCTAAGAGAAGCTACTGTCTGGGGTTTACTGTGCTCTTACGCAGCGCAACATAGATTAAATGTTTATGATTAAAATGTTTAATGATTAAACGTGTCTTCGTTTGCTGTGCATTTTCTCCGTAATCGTGTATCTTTCGTTCTGTCGACTTTGGATTGTGTTATCCTGGACTTGATAGTGCTTGTGCTGACGACTGTGGCTTTGTTTCTCTGGACTTAATTTACCTTGTGCGCTCTGTGTTAGTTCGCCTTAGAAATGCCGTATTTGAATTCTGCGGAAGAGGGGTTGCAAATATGCATTTTATTTACGGTGAATGCCACGGAAATGTCTCTGCTGCGGCCAGAGTGTATAGCGAGAGGCACACAAATGCTGAACGTCATCCAGATCACCTCGTGTTTATCACGGTTCACATGGCATACTCGCAAGGACGATTGCCTAGTGTTTGTACGTCCAGTGGAAGACCTCGAAGATACAACGATAACATAATTCTGAATGAAATCAAAAACGATCCCGGCATTTCAGTACGTGCGATTGAAAGAACCACGGGAATACCAAAAAGTATTGACGAATAGCATAACCATCTATCTCTCTCTATCGCTGTTTTTTACCTGTTGGCTACTACACGTTAATTCATTGATACATTTTTTTAGAATCCCTAAGCTAACACAAATATTGTTATAAAATTAGGATTTCTAAAATGAGGATGTTTTGCAAAAAAAATGCCTATAATTATTATGGATAGAAAAGTAGCAAGTAATGCACTATTTTAAAATCGTAATTAAATGGGACATCTTTTGAAATTATTTGCCGGGGGTAGTTTAATATTTTTTTTTTATTTATGAAAAGTCAAAGTTTAAGGGACATATTTTTTTTAAACCGCGATGCATAAAAACTAAGTTTATTTTAAATAAATCAGCTAACTTTTTTGTTCGATTTGTGATTGCGATTATTTATCATCACTTTAGTAAAGAAAAATACTGTAAAATAGTGAAATTTGTGGTCAAAGTAGCTAAGAATGTGATCGAGGGAGTCAATTTTACACATTTTCAAAAATTGCTAATTATCATTTGCCCAAGTGACATGGAATTTTTATTTTATTTTTTCCAGAACTGGTAAGATTTCCCTACTCGCCACGTGCCCGCTTAACTTTTACTTACGGGACAGCATATAATATAATGAATGACAATATCGACCCTCATTTTCTATGTAGGTTTGCCTTTCTAAGTAGAGTTGGTTAATGCGTCATGGAGGTGTCAAATACAATGAGCGAACCCGTCACCTCAGGAAGTTTTAACGATATTTTATAGTTCTGTCTCCCGTGATGTGAATGTAAAAGACAGGACGAAACAGTCCACTGTCTCAGTTACGCCTCTTGCCCGTAAGAGACCAACGCCTTACCGCAAGCAGTCATGTATGCACCTAACGGGTCAACGTTCGCGCCCTTACTTCTATATAGCATTGATTTTATAGCTTCCAGTTACGGGCAGCCGGTCTCCCGACTGGGCACGGGTTCGAAGTCGCTTACGCGGTCCTCTCCCTTACGCAGCGTTGATTCAGTGTCTACAGAATCTATCACCCACCACGGCGTCCTTTGCTCGGCTCTCCACCCGGTACCGAGTAGCCGATTGCTCGTTTCAAGAGCGGTTGCCGTAAGGTTAACAACCGCCTCCGCTCTATAGAAACAAAGCCGTTTCCAGACTCCCCCGGTTACCACTCGGAATGCACAGTCGATTGGAAGACGCCGCACGATGTGTAAACTGTCCAGGGGCGCCCTAAGGATGATTCCTATGGGAATTGCCCAGCATGCACAGAGTCCTACCCGAGCTCGCACTTCTGCATGGAGGCTACCGGATGGATGCTGACCTGTGAGTTGGGCCGACCCTAACGCATGGGTCATAATGGCCCAACGGCACTAGACCCATTCAATACGGCATTTCCTATAACCCAGAAGATAGGGTTTCGCTTTATTGTATACACCCGTCATCTTTATGTTTTAATTTTTTGCTTGTACATAATATAATTCTTTGTATTTACGAATAAATTACATTCGGATTAAGTCAAGAATGGTTTATAATTGCAAATCGATTAATATTGTGCTGGAATTTATATCAAATTAAATCAAAATGTACATACCTTGTAGCGTTATATTCATACATGTCCAAAAATCGACCTGGAAATAAAACAAACGCAAGTATAAGAGTAAAGTAACAGAATCCTTTTTCTTACAATATAGGTATATTATTCATAGATGGTCTAATATTATAACACCTTACTATAGTACAACAGCGACTCATACAACACAATACTATCATCGAGTATATATGGCATTATATTACTTAACTCCATAGTACGATTGTGCAACCCTACTCTCCTAAGTGCGCTGATAGCATTGACGGCCAATCTGATTCGACCATTTATAACAACATTGATAATGAATAGTATTTTTATAAAGGACGGATTGATTATAAAAACCAAATAATTTAATTAATAACAACAAAAATAACATTCAATTATTAGTGCTATCTATCGCATTTTTATATCGGCTGATTAAATCACAGAAATAATACGCAGAGATAGAATGCCATCTATTAGTCTATAAGAACTTTTAAGTGCGTAGGTAATTACTTCGTATTGAAACCTGTACACCAAGTAAAAAAATACCGTTTTATTTTAAAATAAATTTGAAAAATAATACCTATGGTTTAAAAATTCGTTTGTTATTATATTATTATTTATACCTTGTAGGCGTGTTTAGAGCGCTAACTACAGTTCGCCGCCATACTGTTATATCACGAAGGTCGCCCTATTGATCGCCAAGATAAATCATTTGTTAGAACTATGAGTGCCATTAAACACGTTGCGTTTCGTAGTAAAATTCCGGTTGCCAAATCGTAGTACGACGTTGAGCAATCTAATACGCTATATAATTAATGATACTAAGAGACAAAAAAATAAATATTAATGTTTTCATAAATACAAATACAAGGCACGAAGAATATCTCTGATAATTGGCATTTCCCAATCGTCTGGAATAATCCTCTGGATATTTCTATAACCGGTGTTGCTATACACGCAATTTATGTAGGGGTATATTATAACTCTCCCCTAAATCACGTAAAATATCCCGCTTTCCCATAAAACATGAATATTGTCCCTGTCCCTGATTTCTCAAATCGCAATATTATTATTACGCAGGATCTATCACTTCTGATTTCAAGATCTCCTTCCCTATCGATAGGCCATTATATATCGATGGATCTCCTCGGTATCATCGAGCGTTTTAAAACCCAAAAATAATATGTAATTTTAACGTACATTATAGGGAAAATACCCATCAATAGCGAATATGACTTTAAAAAAATCGGTTGGGGCAATAGCCCCAAGACTTTCCCGGCAAGTAGCCAGGGACTTATTCCATCTGAATATTTATTTCACAAATAAAGTCGATGAGCAGTTGGCGAAAAATTTTAATTTCGAAAGCGCGTCATCTCATTCAATTTAAAAAATCAAATTGCAAACGCGGGTCTCCGTGAGCGTTTGAATTCGAATTTCGAACGATCCACGCATCGCAAGCGTTGACGATTTTAGGAGCCTTACTACATAATTAATGTATGTCCGACTTCAAATATTACGACTTGAAATATTTAGTATAAATATGACATTATTTATATCTAATATATTTACGACTACATACTAATTAAAATATTATGAGTTTAATACCAAATTTCAAGTTTCTAAGTCCAATATTTCGAGATGGAAGTTTGACTAGCGCGCCCCTGGTGGACCGATTTCAACCACAATCTTTTAAACTCTTGCCATGACCAAATGATGCCTGCATGCCGAATTTCAGCGCAATCAGATGAAGCGTTTGAGCGCTATAGTCGAGGAATACAGACAGACTGACAGACAGACACACACACAGAAGTGCGTTTACGATACTTTCCTTGCCAGGAAAGTAAAAATGCAATAGTTTCGGCCAATACTTTCAACTTCTCTTCTCAGTTTATTTTTAAAATTTTTTAAAATTTAATTTAACAATTTATTTACAGTGCATCAAGTATCACTAATAATCATATCAATAAATATATATATATATAATTAAAATTAAAATTAAAATTAAAATTGAACACGGCCGATATGAGCATTAGCATGTAATTACTGCTGCTGCCCAACTAAGTGCCAGGACTTATTCCAGGGCAGATAGCTCTCTAGTTTTTAGATCACATATATTCGGTAATTTGAATAAAAAATAAAAAAGAAAAGAAATATATATATATTCCCGTCACCATTACAAATTATAACTAATAATCACTAACTAATGATCACAATAGGAAATAAAACACAAAAAATAAATGATCGTGTTAATAAAATAAAAATAAAATAAAATGTCAAATAATATCAAACAATAGTCACCAAAATTAATGAATAAGTAATAGTAATAAAAAATAAAAAATAGTCAACGAAAATAATAATAATAATAAGAATTGTCAGGGATAAGATTTAATGATGGGAACTGTCTCGGTATATTAATTTGTGGACATTTTGCCGGGAGTCATGTTTTAGCCAGGAATCAATTTTGGCTTTAAAAGATTTGATTAATTAATTAGTTGGCGTAGTATCGATCGCTTTCCCGTAGAGGGAAAGTATTGTGAACGCGTAAAAAATGTTTTTTGAGTCGAAGACGGATATATACATTTAGACCCCTCCCGAGACGATTAAGACTATTTCCAGACTGAAGTCTGTCTTTGAGTTTGTGCGTTCATCCGATTGAGCTGCAGGCATCCCGCAAGCAGGCATCATTCGGTCATGGTGAGAGGTGAAAAGATTGTAGTTGAAATCGGCCAACCAGAGGGCGCGCTAGCTACCCTTCAGTCTCGAAATATTGCAGTTAGAGGTTTGAAATTCGGTACACAGATGCATTGCTGGACCGAAATATTGTTGTGAAATTTTGGTTAAAATATCTCGGATACAAGCAACGGAAAAAAATAATACCGCCATATTTAGGAAAATAATACATAATTTTTCGGAAAATACCATTTTAATAGCACGGATATATTACATAATTGTCACTTGACACAATCACTATCGTGTGGGGAAGGGGGTGTTCGATGGGGCTGTAGGGGGGGGGGGGGGGGTGTTGAGGCATTTTTGCACGCGAAGGGGGGTTGCCTGCTTACCGGGAAGTCTTGTGGTGACACAACCGATTTTTTTTGTTAATACTTTTACTTATTGCGAACTCGCAACTTATAAGTAAACTAAAAAATAAATTATTAGTTTTAAAAAAAACACTAAAAACACGATTTCATAAATGCACGTAAAAACCAAAAAAAACGACTACTGTATCAGAACAACGACATCTTTTCTGTAAACGTATCTTTGCAAAACCATAATAAACTATGAAAATATTGTACACATGTCTATCGTTGTTAGAAGACCTTTCTAACAAGTCTAAACACGGCTATGATACGATATTCCATCATGGAATGCCAGTGCCTATCTTCCGGCTTCATCATCAGACCTTGAAACCTAATCGTGGTCAAAGTTCATTTCAAGACTTTTCTAACAAGTCTAAACACAGCTATGATACGATGTTCCATCATGAAGTTCCAGTTCATATCCTCCGACTCCATCATCAGATCAGTTCGACAGTACCAAATTATTGTATTGTCATCAGAACTACATACAGCTGCCAAGTTTCATGACGCTACGATCCTTGGAATATGGTTAAATTAGTTACCTTAGATTCCATTACATAGTTACATACAGGTCGACCTAATAAAAGCGTGTTAAAAAAAAACAATCTGTAAAAGTTGCAGGGAAGAGGAGACCTGGCCGCAGACGTAAATCTTGGTTGCGGAACATTCGAGAATGGTCCGGGATTACGAGTGTCTCCAAATTGTTTTGCCTGGCGAAGAACAAAAAGAAGTATGTAGAGCTGACTGCCAACCTTCACTAGTTGGACAGGCACCCTAAGAAGAAGAATAAAATTAACAATCAGAAAATTAGGGACCAGAATTGAAATTCCACCTACGCAAGAAATGGCATTTCAGCCTCACACGATTGAGGTTGGAGGAAGACAATTGTACCCGTAATCCTTCGAAGAATTACTTTTCCTCTTTACCTAACCTTTAGTACATAATTATATATTTAATTTAAAGCAAATCACAAATAATATTACAATTTGTATCAAATAAAAAAATATGGTGAAGTGAATAGGGGTCAGCCAACAGTAAATCACCACGTAACTATTCACAAATGTCACTCTGAAACCTCTTGTAATTATGCACCACTAAAGAGATCCCCCACAGTCAAATACCTACTAGGCATTGTAGTTGACAATAAATTGCGATGGGAAGAGCAAGTCAATGCAGTGTCAAAGAAAGTGAGAACCCTTGGTTATACTTTCAAAGAGATGAGGAGTATTCTGGATCGCAGGACGCTAATCATAGTGTATTTTGCATTATGTGAAACCCTTATTAACTATGGTATATTTAGGTGGGGTGGGTGCTGCAAAACCCTCCTGACGCCACTTCTAACAGCGCAAAAGTGTATTTTTAAAATCATGCATCGCAAACCATATGAATATTCTTCTAATGAACTCTTTAAAGAGGCTCAAATTCTGGATGCTAGGTTATTATTTATTAAAACTGCACTACTTTGGGTTTTCGTGGCCAAACAAAATAAATATTTTATTATTACGCACACGAAACCCACTAGACAACTCCTGAGTGATAATTTGAATGTACCTAGGATGAAGACGACTTTCGGATAGCGACACTACTCTTCCATAGCTATAAGAGTTTATAATAAATTAAGAAGTGACATAAAAAACAGTCCCAATTGTCATTTGTTTAAAAGCAAAATAAATAAATGGCTGTTGCAAGAAGAGCGTTTATCTATCCATGCCATGATCGATGTAGTAGAATAAGTTGAAGTTGACCTAACATATATTGTGTTTATATGTATGTATGTGTGTATATGTGTATTCTAATGTATTTAGTATTTCTATTTCCTATATATAATATTGAATTATTACTAAAATTTTATTATTATATATATTTTTCGTATTATTATATATATTTTTATTATTATTATTAATATTGTGTTTGGTTGGTTCATCGACTCTCGTTTTAAATGTAAAAATATAAATTGCTTGCCCTGGAACGGGTATATCCCAGTTGGGCAGCACTAGCCAGTGAATGAAAGAGGAAATTTTTTGCCATTTGTTTTAATATTATAATTATTGTAAATGGTTAATTTGATAATTCCAATAAAAATAAATAAATAAAATAAAAAATTAAATACTCAAATATCGCGCAAACGAAATCATCCTATTCCTAGACCTGTAAATATATTCGCTCCATGCAAATCCATACAGTAATTCGATACGATGTTAGAATATTAATTATTGAATCAATTGAATTTGTCGTCACGTAGCAAGACTTAAAATTCTCGCAATTTTTCTCTGTCCGAAGCAACGCGATTTACGGTCGTGATATATCGACTTCTTCTGAATACGAAACGCTCTTTAAATACGCCGGAGGATAGGGGCCGCACCTGCACGGGAAGGAGTATCTTTCGCTAAAAGTACTATAACAGGTAGAGTATAATTCTACCCTTAAAGAGAAATGTGAAAATTTAGTGTGATTGGGATTTATTTATTTATTTACGTATTGCAACATACAGAATTTGCAACAAAAATAACACGAAATGCAGGTAATAAATAAACACATAGCAAGTTATGTAACGCTTATATGTAATAATCGTTCCCATTCCGCCTAACTAAATGATAACTTGTTCCAAAGCAAACATTTAAAACATAGTAACAAGTAAAATATATTAAAAGGAATAAAAAATAAAAATACACGACTGCCGACACGCCTGAAAAGGTATTTGACTGCCGTTACAAGAAGTGATCTAACGTATTATTAATCATTTTTATAATTGTTTTTTATGAAACATTTGTAGTTTATGAATTTATCCATATAAGATACATATATATTTTTGGCATATACTCAATCAAACCATTTATTTGACACTAAACACGATATATTTATGTTAATTTATTAACATTTGGAGATTTGGGCATTTAGACAACTATTTACTTGATATTTGGACAGTTAACAGTACTCTAGTTGGACAGTACTATGACACTTGGGGTAACATAACGATTCTAACAATAGTAAAGACTTCAAAATCGGTTTGAGCGTTTAGAAGTTGTGGTGGAATAAAAAAACGGAAAACACACATTACACTCCTTTTTTTGTTAGACAGTCGTGTAAAAAGAAGGTCAAATGTCACATATATTAGAACGAAGAAAAACTAATTTATAAAAATAGAATTAAAATCACAAAAAATAGTTTAAGTAGACTAACAAACAAGAAAAAGACATGTCCTTTTATAGGCAATTATAACTAAAACGTAAAAATATAAATATTTAACAGAAAACACAAAGTATTAACATAGTATTAATAGATAATAAAATGTATTTAACCTATGCTTTATAAAAAATCTTATTAATATCAATCAAATATAAACAAAAGTTCTAAAATTTGTAAAAATTGACACTGGAAAATACTAATAATAGTAATAAGGTAATAATAGTAAAATAATATAGAAGAATAATAGATTGACATGTAAAATAATAATTGATTCTTAAAAAAATATTAGATTAAAATGCAAGTATGAATATTCACGTGAACGAATAATATTATTATAAATAGAAAATGTGTAATCATTTCTGATAGTTTAGATTGAATACATGTCTGACTACTGCCCGTAAAAAAATAAACGAAATGATTCTATCATTGAACTTATTGATTATGGAAAGGTATTAGGCTCCTTAAAACTTAGAGCTATAGAAGAAGCTCTATCAAATTGTAACAATAATAATAATCAAGTCTTTAATCGCACTTAAAAACTAAAATACAAACATTTGCAGTAACCTAAGTATAGTGATATATGCGCCGGTTGTAGAAACAAACAGAATTTAAGGGCTAGACAGGACTAGATAGCACGAGGAGGCTAAAGGTCGGCGAGGATGAAAGACATTGGAGGAGTCCTCTGTCCAGAAATGGACCACGCAAACGTCGCAATGATGATACTAAAGATCGTACAACGTGTTTGATTTGATCTAAACAATATATTGCGGAATTTATGTATCTTTTGGTTGTGATTGGTAAAATTCTTACAGGACGTGGCTTTTAAAGAAGAAGATGAAGATAGATGAAAAAACCTATTACAGCCCTGTTAGTGTGGGAAGTGACTTTGTTCGCAGCGCGCGTAAAACTTCAAAGCAAAATGACGGCACACGACTTTAAACGACTTCACACGAGCCGACTTTCTCGTCTATACATAGGAAATAGGCTGCATAGATATGCATAGGCGTGCGTATGCTATAAAGGAATCGAAATATATTTTAAAAGAAAACCGAGAGAGTAGAGAAACAGGTAGAAGACTCTCCCATTTTCATAAAAACTTTGTCTCAACAGTAAAACATATATGCATTCCAAATCATTTTTATCCACAAATGGATAAAAGTGACTCCCGTCCTAAATGAGAATGATGACCTAAACATGGGCAGCAGGCGAATGCTATACTTGGACATGGCGGACATGGATGTCTCACCTCTCGCTATTTGTTGAAAGTATATAGTGTAATTGCCGTATTTGTATGAATTACGTACCTCTAATTCCACAATAAAAAATACTTATTTTTTTCCAAAATTTTGAAAAAGAATCATATATAGGCATGTAAATATATTATTTTTAATGTATCCATGTATACAATATACACTAATACAATATCTTAAGATTACAGAAATTTTCTTTATACACCCGGTAGATGAACACCGCAATAAATATCACCTCAATACAGGTTTTGCCTAGTGAGGTGATAGAATCCCGTCTAAGCCGCACTTTTTACACGACTGCCCAACAAAAAGAATTTACACGACTGCCCAACAGATGTGTTCATGATTCATGTATGTATGTTTTCTGTTTTTTTATTCACCACAACTTCTAAACGCTTTAACCGATTTGGAAGTGTGTGGTATTGTTAGAATCGTTATGTCATCCTGAGTGTCATAGGGTATCTAACTGCCCAAATATTTAGGGTATTCAAAAATAAAATAAAGGAATGGTCACGAGTCTTGACAGACTAACTAGAAATTATAGTTTAATAAAACTTAGATGCGCAAATTATTAATATTTTTTTAAATAGTATGTATGTTGATTATATTTTAACTTTCAACTAATTACCAATTCATTTTGTTGTTATATATTGTTTTGACAATGAACTGTACTTTTTTTAACTTTTTTTTTTGACTAGGTATTTTATATTAATTTTTATATTTCTTAACATAATATTAAATATTACTTATTGACTTTTTATTTTTTTATTATAGATTTAGCTTACTCTTTACTTTAGTTTTATGTGAATTCTGATTGTCTCACTCTATTTGATTGTTTCTATTTTTTGAGGACCATATTTTAGGGCAATTTAGTTTTATAAGCATTTTAATAATACTTTCACATAATTTATTGTAAAATTAGAGTCCTGTCCATCCTACAACGGGCTAGTCCCAGTTAGGTGACGGAAACAAATAAGCAAAAGGTTAAGGTTTGCAATTGGGTTCTGTTATTTGTATAAGCAAAAACAATGTTTTATAGTAATTAATTATTAAATAAATAAATAAATTTAATAAATAATTGTCTAAATATCCAAATGGTAATAAATTAAGATAATTATACCGTGTTTAGTATCAAATGAAATGTATGATTGAGTACATTTCGAAAATATATAGCTTTTCAGTGCGAATAAATTGTCTGTAATAGTTATGAACACAATAGTTCGCTTTTTGTACCGGTAGTTGTTTTTTTTAACATTTTAAAATTATTAGTAAATTTTCAGTGCTATAAAATATGTATCTGTCAGTAATATAATCGTGAAAAATGTATTATAGGAAAATTGATCATATAAAATAGGGGATAAAAAAAATAAAAAAGAAAAAGATTTACCATCGCATTATTTTTACACAATTACCCAACAAAAAAGGAGTTTAATGTGTTATGGGTTCATCTATGTATATTTTTCGTTTCTTTATTTAACCATAATTTCTAGACGCTTGAACCGATATAGAAGTGTGTGGATATGTTACATTCGTTATGTCATCAGAGTGTCATAGGGTACCTTAACTCTCAAAATATCAAGAAATAGTTGTCTAAATGTCCAAATGTCAATAAATTAACATTGATATATTATGTTTATTGTCAAATGATACATCTGTTTGAGTACATTTCGTAAATATACATGTACCAATCTATATGGATAAATACATAGAGCACAAATGTTTCATAAAAAATCGTAATAAAAATAATTATAAATAAAATTGTTCACTTTCTGTAGCGGCAGTGGTGTTTTTTATTCCAATTAACATATTTA
The DNA here is from genome assembly GCA_944548615.1 of Micropterix aruncella. Lineage (NCBI taxonomy): Eukaryota > Metazoa > Arthropoda > Insecta > Lepidoptera > Micropterigidae > Micropterix > Micropterix aruncella. Next base: position 1,348,090 of record OX155963.1, read on the forward strand.
CTTGTTCGACTTTTTGCAGTATTTATTTGTTTATTATTTATTTAATTAATTTAACAACGCATTTACAATAAATATGCATCGCTAATATTCATGTCAATATTTAATAAGTATTAAAAATTATTAAAATAATAATAACAATTGAACACGGCCGACATGAGCATTAGCTCATAAAAAAATCAGCGAAAATAATCAAAATAATAATAATAAGAATTGTCAAGGATAAAATTTAATGATTGAAACTGTCTGGGTATATTAGTTTACGGATATTTTGTCAGGCGTCATGTTTCAACCAGGAGTCAATTTTGGCTTTAAAATAAGACTTAGGCATATACGTTTTTAAAACTTCGTCAAGCATATTAAATATCCTGGGGGCTATGTATACAAAATGCCTCTGCCCAAAAGTGGTCTGCATTCGAGGGGCGTCGAAATGTATAGCTCGAGATTGCCGCGTGCAGAGTTCTTATTGTGGTCTCTAAATTAGTTTGATACTCACAGAGCGCTGCTTTCACGTAGATTTGTGGTACGTCTAGCACATTATATTCTATGTAGATATCATCTGACGAGTATCTCTAGGGCTTTCTGTTTATAATTTTCAATCTAGTTTCTGAGCTCTGATCAAGGGCTCCATGTGAATTTTCGCTGCACCTCCCCATCCTATGATTTCATAGATTAGGATGGATTGGCACAGCGCATGGTATACAAATATGATGACACGTTTTTTGAGTTTCATCTGCGTAAATCAATATTTATCAGTTTTTTTCGTTACAAAATACACCTTCTAAATTCATATAATGGCTCGGCATGACAAAGTGTTACCACGTCACATCACACGAGATTGCCCAATAAATAACGGAAACTTTCAGACCGTTCAGGAAAAAGTCGTCTAATATTTCAGTGGGTCGTTGATTTCAGGAATCCGACGACTGTAACACTTCAAAGGGACAGATTTCATCATCTAACCATTTAACTACGAAATTCTAATAACAAACATATGTTGAAAACCGTGTGGATTAAACATTAGAAGAAAATATAATGTCGTCCGAGAATGGAAAATCTTTGTAAAAAAACCGTTAAAACATTTGAAGGTGTTTTAAAAACCTTTATTTCGGGAGTAAATCCCACATTTTAGGGCTCAGTCGCAGGGGAGGGGGGAAGTACGTGAAGAATCGCCACAAGACATTGCAATAATCAAAATATTTAAAAAATATTATTGTAAATACTTCAACTATCAATTTTAAATCAATAGGTAGATAAAGTCCTAAAGTTTCGTGTGATTACAATTTATTTTTTAAATCTTTTATACGAGTATATTATAAGTAATTTGCGAGAAATATCGATAAAAAGGAGTCAAAACGGCTTTATGATTTTTTTATAACATATACCTCTAAATTACTAAATAAGTAAGTAGATGAACTCCCTGAAAGAGTTTCAAATCTTTCAAAAATCATTAGTTTTTAGAAAAAAATGCAAAAAACTGCATAAAATTAAAATCGAGAGAAAAGAGACAAGAGAGTAATCTGTGTGATTTTCAGGATCAGCGGCAGTTTTACTAAACTATCGGCTCATAGACGCTCTCTGAGATATGAAGATAACTTGCTACTCTCTATGCCTGGTCACAGCAGTCACTTCTTTTCGTTCCCTATCACCACGCATGAAGCCCGTATTTGAAACGCTTTGCTGAAAATGTGAGAACCACGCCGAGCATAACATGTTTTAAAAACAGACTCAGAGAACATTTGAAATCTTTCTCAATATAACTTCTCTTTCCCTTCCTTTTCTCCCGTTTTTAACCCTTTGCGTTATAATTTAGCGTATATTTTCGCTGAGTCTGATGAGTTATAATTTAGCGTTTGTGATCCTATGAAGTACATATTTTCGGGTTATCGTGGTGCGACCCTTAAATATTTTCTTGAATATATAGAGTTTTAGCAATGTTCATAAGTATTTCAGCGAAAATCCCAGTAATATTTAAATAACCATTTTTTGGATCCGTAGAACCTCAAAATATGAAAACGATACTTTCCCCATTACGATGAAATATATTGAGTTGTCGACTACAACGGGCGAGCACGTCACCACAGGACGTTTTAACGATTAGTCGTTCTATCGACCTGCAGTGAACGTAGAAGATTTTGGATAAAACAATCCGTTAGAGACCAACGCCTTACCGCGAGGAGCCAGTGATGTTAACTGGCGGGCGGCACTCGCGCCCTAACTACCAATTGTGACCAGATTTCTCCTGTCTCTCGATTGGTTCCGAGTTCGAGGTCGCTTGCGCAATCCTCTCCCTTACGAAGCGGTGAAACGGTGTATACCGAATCTATCGCGGACCATGGCGTCCTTTGCCCGACTCTGAACCGGGATCGGATGGCCAATGGTCATTTCAAGAGCAGTCGCCGTAAGGTACGCAACCACCCCCGCTCTATAGGAAACAATACAGCTTCCAGACTCCCCCGACTGTTAGTCGGAGGGAGCTAATGGGCCCATGATGAGGTGGCCACGATGACCCATGTGTTCAGGGTCGGTCACACTCACGGGTCAACACCCATCCGATGGCCTCCACGCATGGGGTGCGAACCCGGGTAGGACACTGGGTCAACCAGTCTCCCCTGGGAATCAAACCTCTGGCGCTCAAAACAGAGAAGACCGCGCAAGCGACCTCGAACTCGGAACCAATCGAGAGACCGGAGAAATCTGGTCACAATTGGAAGCAAGGGCGCGAGTGTCGGCCCGCCAGGTAACATACTGGCTATCTCGCGGTAAAGGCGTTGGCTTCTTGCGGGCTGTGACGTAGCTGGACGTTGGATTTGTTATGTCCAAAGTCTTCTACGTTCACTGCAGGGCGACAGAACGAGAAAATCGTTAAAACGTCCTGTGGTGACGGGCTCGCCCGTTGTAGTTGACACCGCAAGTTGTTAGTCGGAGTGCACAATCGATTGGCTTGCGCCGCTCGGTGCGCAGACCGTCCAGGAGCGCCAGAGGTTCGATTCCCAGGGGAAACTGACCAGGGCCAGAGTCCTACCCAGGTTCGCACCCCGTGCGTGGAGGCCGTCGGATGGGTGTTGACCCGTGAGTATCACCGACCCTGAACACATGGGTCTTCGTGGCCAACCCATCATGGGCCCGTTAGTTCACGATGAAATATATCAAAAAGTAAAAAATTCTAAATAATTACTCTCACCCCGTTTCTGAAGAAGTGGCCTTAAGCCACCCATCCACTGGCAGCTCCGCTAGTCGACTGAATTTGGAAAGTCGCCGTTTCGACGGAAAGGTTGAAAACTCGAATGAAAATCGAAAGGTTAATTTAACATTCTTTCGATTTAATGTAACGTTTCCTTTGACCTGACCGATGACCTAAAATGAATATCAATCGCTAAGCGGGATGTTTACGCGCTGAATTCGAAAGTTACATTATAATAATGTAAATTACTTGCAACAGTTATATCGTTTGGTGCTTTTTCGTGAAGTGCCGTATCTGTTTCTGCGAATAGTGTTGGTTTAACACGTTGGGATAGTCTTACCTACAGCACAGCATACCAGACAGTAGCTTCTCTTAGAACAACATTGAAATCGGAGCAAGTGACGTCAGGAATCTTAAGGGCTACCACAAATCGTAATATGATTACTCGTCTTCTTCTTGAAGCATCAACCCGGCCACATTTACGGTGCCCCGGCGACAAAGATACTATTATGTTAACGATTTGTTCTGAGCATACCATATGGCGTCGACTCGTAAATCTCCACAAAAAAGTAATAGTAAGAGCGGACACAAACTGCGCCCATAGCGCGTGACAGCCCACAGCGCCGTAACTATGGGCCTAAGGACGCGACATGGCCCCACTTCTGTCGCACCCTCTTCCCGCATTGCCTTGTAGCTCTTGAGTGAAATTACTGGGTGTTTTATACTGTCCCTAAAGGCTGCGCAACAAACTCAATGGTGCATGTGTTGCTTTTTGGACAATTTGCATTAAATTTGAGACGATATGGGTTCTAATAATAACAATAAAAAACTCTTAATTTGCACATAAAACTTTAATTACAAAGAGACGAGCCTATTGATATATAGCAATATCTTTTTCAATAAGCTAATCATAATGCAGTGGTACCTGGTCGCGATTTGAAAAACAAGATTAATAAACAAAAACAATAATTGAAAAAAATTAAAAACACGACCACCGGGTCAAAAAGTAAACTTTTGTTAACTATTACAAACAAATTGTTCGCGCAGAAAAGCACGTTTTAAGGGAATAAATTTCTTCATTAAAACGATATTCGTTGAAACAAATTTCCATTTACGGATGCTTCGTTACGCGTGTTACCTCTGTAAACATCCAGTGCTTAAAGACGATTGCGCATTCTGCGATAATCATGATCTCCATAATCTGCTCAGACCATTCATTTGATAATGAACACGATATATTTATTTTAATTTATTGACATTTAGGGATTTGGACAATTATTTATTTGACATATGGACAGTGTAGGTACGCTATGACACCTGAAATGACATAACGATTGTAACATTACCACACACTTCTAAATCGGTTCAAGCGTTTAGATGTTATCGTGAAATAAAGAAACGCTCAACACACATACATGAATGCTCCGTATAAGCTGGATCGATAAAGTTAGCATATTGAGATGTCAACCACAACGGGCGAACCCGTCACCGCAGGACGTTTTAACGATTCATCGTTCTATCGACCGTGCAGTGAGCGTAGAAGACTTTGGACATTACAAATCCGACGTCTAGCTACGCCACAACCCGCAAGAGACCAACGCCTTTACCGCGAGATAGCCAGTAATGTTACCTGGCGGGCCGACACTCGCGCCCTTGCTTCCAATTGTGACCAGATTTCTCCGGTCTCTCGATTGGTTCCGAGTTCGAGGTCGCTTGCGCGGTCCTCTCCCTTACGAAGCGGTGAAACGGTGTGCACCGAATCTATCGCCGCGGACCAAGGCGCCCTTTGCCCGACTCTGAACCGGGATCGGATGGCCAATGGTCATTTCAAGAGCAGTCGCCGTAAGGTAGGCAACCACCCCCGCTCTATAGGAAACAATACAGTTTCCAGACTCCCCCGACTGTTAGTCGGAGAGCACAATCGATTGGCTTGCGCCGCTCTACTGAACCGATTTTGAAAATTCTTTTATCAATAAATATCCACCAAACTACTGAACCGATTTTGCCACCAAACTACTGAACCGATTTTGAAAATTCTTTTATCAATAAATATCAACAAAGCCACGTTATTTGTGAGAGTCATATGCTATATATTAATACGAAAAATGAAAAGACTTTTTCGTGGTAGTCGGATTTGCAAAGTAGGTCGGAAAAAACGGTCGAACGAAAACGTTTCTAACTAACGCTGCCTTAACGATGAGAAATATACATATGATTAAGTTCTAGAGAAAAGTTGTAGGGCTTGATAATGGATACAAAAAAGTCAGCGACAGCATATGTCTAACTTTGATATTTAATTCATAAAAAGTGGTTTATCAAATAAAAAAAATTATTAAATCGTTAGGTCATGTTTATTGGTCATATTATCAACAATTATGAATTATTATCAAAATAAGTAAATTTATCGTCTCAAGTGTTTAAAAAAAAGACTTTTCCCTTTTACTGCATATAATTTCCCTTTTACTGCATAAATAGTTAAAGAGATAATACGCTCACAAATAAATCACTCACAAGAAGACACTCACAAATAACGGTATTATAGTCAAATTGGCATGCAAATACATGCATACATATGCAGTAAAAATATAACCTTTCTTTTGGCAGTCAGGAAATAAATCATAGCACTCAGTACTAACCAAACCACACTCATAATTTCGTCACAAGTAAAAAGTTTTACCGCCCAGTGAAGTGGGGACGGGTCAGTCATTTAATAAAATAACATGTTTATCATTTTTAACTAAAATTTTTCATAAAACCCTAGTTTTATTAGAATTCCAGGCCAGATTTTAGGTATCTGTGCGACACTAAATATATTCGATATGGGGGCATAGCCACGGAATCGGATCGTATCCTTATATCCTTTACCCGTAACCTAATACCTACTTCATTGAAACGACCAAAATGAATGAATCCTACCCCCTATAAGGGGGGGGAAAAGGAGGCGGTTCGTTGTATAAACACGGCAAACGGCTCAGTCTCAATGAATTGGCGTGCTTGTCAAGAAATGGACAAAAAGTTGCGTTTGACATTTGCCGACATGCTTGAGTGAGTGCAGACAGTTCGCACTAAAAAATAAAAGCGACCGATATTCAGGGTCGACCTTCGGTAATATTTTTTAAACGATCGAAATAAGAACTCTCCCTTACGTAGCGGTGATTCAGTGTCTACCGAATCTATCTCTGAACACGGTATCCTATCTATCTCTGACCAAGGCATCCTTTGCCCGGCTCTTCCCCCGGGATTAGGTGGCCGAATGGTCGTTTCAAGAGCAGTTGCCGTTAGGTTAACGACTACACCCGCTCTATAGGAAACATTACTGTTTCCAGGCTCCTCCGGCTGTTCGTCGGAATGCACAATCGATTGGCTGACTGTGCACGGTGCGCAAACCGTCCAGGTGCGCCCGAATGTTGACACCCGTTCTGCCGTCGTAAATGAAAACACAGTAACTTCATTTACTGTGTTTATACAAGTTTGGTTCTTTAAAATCACGAGTTGGAGTACTATAAGGCAAATTTTTCGGTTTGTCTGTCGATGGATAGTTACAGAGATACCTTAGATAAAAATACAGTATTTAAAAAAAAACAGAATACTTTTAATAAAAAACACAGTATGTATATTTTTTTAAAGTTAAAATACAGTAACCTATTATTTACTGTGATCTTTTTAAATACCTATAAGCATTTAAGAAATATTTTTGTTTGGTTACAACACGGCTTCTTCAGATACTGTGGTTTTAGGTAAAATTTTGTAAGTTAATTTATTAATACAAGAATTAATCACAGTATCTCAATTACTGTGTTAAAGGTGCCTGCAGTTTTTTATTTATTTAAATATATATATATTTATTTTACATGGTTAGAACACAGTAATGGGTAAAATTTACCTATAACGCAGTAACCACTCAGTTACAGTGTTATAGCTTAAAAATATAAAAGTTATCAAATTATTTTCGTAATTTAAAACACAATATCTAATTTGATTAATTAAACAATTATAATTTAATATATATTTTTAGGCAGAATTGAAGTTCTAACTATTTGTTAACATTAAAGATTAAAAGAAATAACCTATATTGATTACTTTGTTCATGAAAACAAATATTTAACAACTGAACTTTGACCGCGTGTTACTCAAACGGTCTTTTTTCAAGATACTGTCTTTTCATTTACGACGGCAGCGTTGTAGTTAGCGGATCTAGACAGTAAATTTGTCTTGTATCTAAGTCTTCTACGCTCAACCCACACCAGCCTGGGGTGACGAATTCACCCGTTGTAGTCGACACCGCCCTAATGCCAGTTCGTGGTCAGTTTCGAGAACTATATGGCTTGCCCATTGCCATTTCACGTTGCTGACTTTACGAGCTATGTCAGTGTCCTTCGACTTTCTGCGAATTTCCTCATTTTCCTCAATTTCCAATTAAATTAAGCATCGCTTTATCCAGGGCTCGTTGAACGACTTTTAGTTTGTGTATGAGGCCAATAGTTAGCGACCACGTCTCAGTGCCGTATGTAAGTGGTAGGTAGCCTGCACTGATTAAAGAAAGTCGATGAGTAAAGAGTAAAGAGAACTCTCTTTACTTAATCATGAGTAATGAGAACGTATTGGAAATTAGCAACAACCAACAAAAATATCACATTATGGTTAATAAACCTTGGTAGGAGAGAGACGGAGAAAACATTCATCACGATTTTAAAATAAATAAATATTTTTATTTTCTATATATTTTATATACATATTTTTACTAATTGTTATATATTATTAGTTATTATTGTAAATGATTATTTATTATTGCTATTATATATTAATATTATTATTATACATTATTATTTAGTATTACTTGTTTATAGTTCTAATATTATTTTGATGTAGTGAGAATTTCATTTTGACTTGATTTGATCCATTTTTTTTTATTTTATTTTAGAAGTTATGTAGTTTATAATCATTTGTATTGGTGTTCTCCTAAGAACAGGCTCTGTCTAGTTAGAAGCAACACAATCTATGTTAAGTGCTAACGGTGTATTTTTTTGTGGACCAATAAATAAATAAATAAAATAAATAGACTTTCGTCTTGAGGCTCTGCGGTATTTAAGACGAGAAGATATGTCATAGTTTCCCACCCGCCCGATTAGATCTCTATAGATTTAGGAGATAGGTTTTAGTGTGATCTAATCTACTAAATAGCAGGGAGCTCCTGCGCTGCTTGCTGCTATCTCTCCAAAAGTTACTAGACTTTCCGCTTCAAGCCACTGGCAGTATAGTCCGATTTCTTACCATACCAGGATAGTTTTTCTACTATGGCTAGACTGAAATAAAAGGAACAAAGGTAACTATGATATAAAGAAGTATTATTATTATTAGTAGCAAAACTACTGTACCAGTTCTGGAGAGCAAAACTTGTAGATATTTTGCAGTCTGTCTTCTCTCACGTTTGTATCAGCCGCCATCTCTGCTAGAGACATCTGCAGAAGAGAAAAATCTTGTTAAGGTCGTACTAAAATTTGTCCTTCTATAATAAGATTCCAGAGAAAATGAAAAGCCTTGGAGAGGAGCAATTTAAAAAGATAATTATAAATAATTTGGTAAGAAATCCAATTTATGGTATAAGGGAGTTTGAAAATTCCGAGTTTATTTTCCATGTTGATAATTAGCAAAATTTGTAAAATTTTAAACATAACGGAATTATGATAGCTGACATTCTAATTCTCATATAATTTAGTATACATCTATTTATGTTAAAAAAAAATACTAAGCCTGGATTGACAATAAAATTATTTTACGTTGATTATTCTACATAGCATTTGCATTTCAAATTTAATATATTATTCTCTCTTACTATTTAATGACATTAGTATATTTTCATTATTTGTAAGTAGGTAATATTAAATATAATATTACAGCAATGACAACTATCATGATAGTTATGTTTTTAATAATAAAATTTTAAGCATTTAATTTTGTGACGCATCCAAGTGTAGGAATGCCTATCTACTGGAGTAGTTGATTGTATTGTATTGTATTGTATAATCATAAGGAATGATGAAGAATTGAGAGGCCAGACCAGATGGAGTTTTCCACTACTACGTGCGAACCCCCCACCTCAGGAAGTTATAACGATATCAGATCATTCTTTCTCCTATAGAGTGAACGCAGTGACAGCGACAACACAGTCCACCATCTAACTATGCCAGCCATATCGATTTATTAGCTAGATATTATGCTCTTAGATACAAATAATTTGACTCCACATACTCTTTTCTCGTAAATTATGTGACACAGAGAGCAATAAATTGAACAGTATTCGAGAGAACAGTGCGCGGCAGCTCTCACACCGGAAACGGTCGGACACAGTATACCCCGTATACTATATAAACACATGTGGTGGCCATCGGATTGTTTCTAACGATAGATGATGCTAGGTCGACAGCTACCCCCGCTCTTTAGAAAACATACGTCTCCAGACTCCCCCGGCCATTTGCGGAATTGCGTAATTGCGACTGATACAGCCTGGTAGACGAACCGCCCAGTTCCGCCCGAGGTGTTCCCCCAAATCCGCACATTTGATCTCAACCGCCTCCGACTGCAGGTTACAGCTGCGTTTTCATTGGAATATCTCACATTTTGTGTGGAATATCTCATACACAAACGACACAAATAATATTTAAAGTCCACCATATATAAATTAGATAGAAAGGCACTTAAAAGTGCCGACGCTTGCTGTGCGTGGCTCGTTTGCAATTCGAATTCGAATACTCATGGGGACCTGCACTTGCAATTTGATTTTTAAATTGAATGAGTGTTGAAATTTAATTTTTCATTGCGTTGCGTCGTTCGGCCTAGTTAGGCAGACTTCGTATTTCACCTTTTCAAGCATTTGATTTCGGAAATAACTTTATCCTTATTCTTATTCTGCTTCTAAAGACTTTACGTCTGACCTCACATGGAGTATGATTTTGTCGTTTGCAAAGCCGTGTTTGCTTAAGTGTTTTATTTTATGTGTTTTAAAATGCAGTAGTACCTATTCTAAAGCCACTCATGACACGTGGTTGACTCGTTTCTACTAAGTCAAACCCTTTATAGCTATTTCTCAAAGGCGAAGCCATTTAAGCGAGCGGTCTCTTGTATCTTTTGAACGTTTGGCGCCACGCCTTTCGCGCGCTAATTCCCAAATGGATCGCATCCGTTCGCGTCGCGCGGACCGCCCACGCGCAGGCCCGTCGATCATTACGATCTATGGATCCCGCGTCGCGCAGGCGCAGTCGCCTGCAGGTGCCGCGGTGGGGAGCAGTATCCTAATCACGTGCGATGGAGGATGGGGGAAATCCGTCTGAGAAACTCTTCGAGAATTCTTAATTTTTGATACTTTTTAGCGGTCTCAACCATGCAGTCGACCCCTCGAGAAGAGATGAAAAACCATTTACTTATTTTTGGAATTCTAATGAATGAACATCTTTCCCGGCAAGATCAAGTGAATCGGTCATTTCGAGAAGCGCATTTGGCGCACTTTTTACAGAAATGGCTTTGTTTGGGGGAATTCCAAGTTTTACACCGTAACGCACGTTCATATTAAATATAACATATATATGTACCTAGCACAGTATACCAAACAGTAGCTTTACTATAGAGTGGTAAGAATGTGGGCAGAGGGGTACCTCCCGACAAATGCGAATGGTTAGCATTACGCGCAAGTAAAGGCTGGCAACGTTTTTGAGCGTTTAGCTATCTAGCGGAACATCTGCTTATACGACTCGTGACTTATTCGCTTTCATCTCAATATTGTTTTAAGAGAAGCTGCTGTCTGGTATCCCGTGTACCTAGTATTGTTTCGAAGATACCTCTACGAAATTTGGTACTTTTGTTTATTTATACCTGCTATCGAAGTCCTTAATATGTCAATTATGTTTTGGCAACTTTTTTAAAAAAGAAATATACAGAATGTTCGAGACTTAAAATCCTTCACTGATATTTCATGTTCCAATAGACGTCAAAAATCAGTTATGCTATATGGAAATAGATTGGTCATTTTGAAAAGGGCACTTTTGTATGGACACATCCCAGTCAGTTTGAAAAGGCATATTTTTCAGATATTTCATAATGAATTACTAATTAATTAAACAATGTAAACATATACAAAGTGCAACATTAAACTAAACAAGTTTAGATTGTTTTTTGAATATTTTTTGTTACACAATTCCAAGTTACTTAAGGCTAGAATCGGTGTTTTATGTCTACTGTTTTTTTTTATTTTTGCCTCAGAAACCCCTTTTCGAAATGACCGATTCAAGTAAGTCGTCGCATTTTTCATAGTTTTCACAGTCTCAGGCGGCTACAGAGATGTTCCCATATCGGTTAAACTATATAATGATGCGTCCACACTGTTAACGTAAATACTTAGCTACGGGGATGTTTGTTATACCAATGAGTTTATTTTGAATGATTCTGCAAACTATCTGTTTGAGGTATGTCTAACTTGCGAAAGTTCGATTACGTCAGCTGCTTTCGTGAGCTTTACTGGCTTCCTATTCGCGATCGAAGAAATTTGCAGACGTTGTCGCTACTATACAATATCCCCACTTCCCCCTTTATATCTGAAACAGAAATTTCACTCTATGGGAGGCCACGGTTTTCCACTTCGATCAAGTTAGGATAACCATTAGCCATTCCTTTACACCACACTTCTGTTTACACGTGCTCTTTTACAGTCCATTCTGCTGGTTTATGCTAAGGGGCCCTTGCTGAATTGGCCACGAAGACCCATTCTGTTCAGGGTTGGTCACACTCACGGGTCAACACCCATCCGGCGGCCTCCACGCATGAAGTGCGAGCCTGGGTAGGACTCTGGCCTTAGGGCTAGTTTCCCCTATGAATTAACCTTCTGGCGCCCCTGGACGGTCTGCGCACCGTGCGGCGTAAGCCAGCCGATTGTGCACTCTGACTAACAGTCGAGGGAGTCTGGAAGCTGTAATGTTTCCTTTAGAGCGGGGGTGGTTGCGGACCTTACGGCGACTGCTCTTGAAATGACCATCGGCCATCCGATCCTGGGTGAAGAGCCGGGCAAAGGACGCCGTGGTCCGCGATAGATTCGGTATACATCGTTTTACCGCTTCTAAAGGGAGAGGACTGCGCAAGCGACCTCGAACTCGGAACCAATCGAGAGACCGGAGTAATCTGGTCACAATTGGAAGTAAGGGCGCGAGTGTCGACCCGCCAGGTAACATTACTGGCTATCTCGCGGTTATGGCGTTGTTCTCTTACGGGTTAAAGGCGTAGCTAGTTGGTGGACTGTTTTGTCCCAAGTCTTCTACGCTCACTCCAGGGAAATAGAACGACTAATCGTTAAAACTTCCTGTGGTGACGAGCTCGCTCGCTGTAGTCGACAACCCAAGTTGTTTCGTATAGAGTGAAGGTGGTTGCGGACCTTACGGCGACTGCTCTTGAAACGACCGTCGGCTACCCGATCCTGGGTGAACAGCCGGCCAAAGGATGCCGTGGTCCGCGAATAGTTCGGTATACACCGTATCACCGCTTCGTAAGGGAGAGGACCGCGCAAGCAACCTCGATATATCTCGAAAATAAATAAATAAAAAAATAAAAAAATAAAAATAAATTGGAAGTAAGGGCGTTAGTGTAAGCCCGCTGGGTAACACTCCTGGCTATCTCGCAGTTAAGGCGTTGGCCTCTTGCGGGCTGGTGGCGGAGCTTGACGGTGGACTGTTTTGTCCGTCTTCTGCGCTCACTCCAGGGAAGTTTTAACGACTAATCTTTAAAACTTCCTGAGGTGACGGATTCGCCCGTTGTAGTTGACAACTCTAGTTGCTGGTTTATGAAATCAGCTCCCACACTCGATCAGGCATGCACCTTTGTTGCTCACTTTCAAAAAGTTTCTGAAGTAAACATTAGCTTTCACATACCCACTAATAAATACTCCACCTTTCATTTATTCTCCATCATCTCATTTATCCTTTCCTGGGCAAAAATAGTGAAAAAATATATATATTGCGACCCTAACATAAGTTATTGGCATATATTCGTATTGGTTTATTTTAAATTTAACTTTATTACTTCTATGAGAACCTACTATACGATGACAATTAAATATTAGGTTATCAAATGGTCGACTATAAGATATCGCTATAGTGTTAAGTCCGCTACTAGTGCAAATATTTTTTTAAACCAAAGTAACATTCCTTATGTAATGTTATTTTTAGCATAATATAATAATAAACTCTTTATTTGCACTTAAAAAGTATACAAAAAAGGCGAGCTTATTGCCACATGGCAATGTCTTACAGCTAACCTAAACATAGTGGTACATGCGCGCATTGTGAAAATAAAGATTATTACATAACATACAGACAAGTGGAAGAATTTAAGACTAATAGTACCCGAGGAGAGGAAAATTGGGAGACGAACAGGAGAGAAAGGGAAGAACTGGTTACTTCTTAGAAAGGTAGTAATCCTTAAGGTGAGTCTTAAACGATGGTAAAGAAGGCGAGTTTCGTATATTTGCTGGGAGATCGTTCCAGAGTCTTGCACCTAATATAGTCGATCATTTGATTGTATTCCTCGTTCATTTGTACTAATTTACAAATGCATTTCATTAAACAGGTTATACAGCTCTTTATTTATTCATCTCTTTATCAGTTTCTTGACAACACCAGCAATTTCTGTTTTAGGATGGTTTGAAAAAACATCGAAAATTATGGCTGATTCAGATTGATGAATTTCGTCACGTATCCAAGACAATGCATCTTTTCTCGGCTTGATGCGCGACAAATACGAATGAACCGCAGATAATACAACAATGGCGGATTGTGACACGAAAGAAAGAGTTAAGTGGCGAGTTTATTTCTTTTTTGTGTTTTTAATTTATAGTATTTTTGTCGCGTCGCATCTCGCAGGCGTTGGTCTCGCCATGGCATTTCCTGCACCGTGACAAGCATGCTCTTTTGAACCATAAATTATAAAGACGCTATCACACTACCGGGTCACTAACAACGTTTCGAGAAAAACTTATGGATCGAAACCTCGACCCTTCGCATTTGAATTCTGTAGAAAACCGTCAAACACACTAAGTATTTAAACTTCCTGAATATTTAAAAATTCAAGCTTACGCAATGATAAGGTAAACGTTTTAAATTTATTGTTTGAAATGAGTTTTTAATATCTTTGTACATAATAATCTAATTAGGTAATACGAACTAATTATTTATTTATGCAAAAAGGTTATAATTATATAATATATATAATACTAGCTGCGCACCACGGCTTCACCCGCGTGGTGGTGGAAAATTGTGATAATGATGATAGAAAACTATATATCTCTATAAATTATAGCCTATGTGTTATTCTGATGTTTAAGCTATATTATTGTGAAGTTTTATCAAAATCCATTCAGTAGTTTTTGCGTGAAAGAGTAACAAACATCCATACATACATTCTTACAAACTTTCGCATTTATAATAGTAGTAGGATAATATCAGTATACAATTTTACAAGTTAGTTACTATGCACAAAAATATTTTTTAACATTGAGTTAATACCTGAAAACGAATACATCGCATAGTCTAGTGGCAACATCACCTAACTAGGCCGTGACCTGTTCTAAGGTAAACAATCAATTTTGCATGTGCTCGCTAAATACGGTATTTATAAAAATTGCATATACTTTTTTTGTCAATGAATTTCGATTGAGAAAATAAAATAATCATTAAATCATTTATGAAGAAAAGAATAAAATGCAGAAAATAAAAATGGTGAGTTTTAAATTGGTGACATCCTTGTAGAGGGTGAATCAGTACGATGAATTAGGCAACTTTTGATAAGATTTTTTGGAAAAACCTTTAGACCTAAATGAACTTAAAGCGAACAACTAGAAAACCAAGACCAGGATAGGGTGGAATTAAGAAGATTCTTTACGGAGCTACGACTAACAATGAGTTGTAACGCTAATGATGGTGATGCTGATTTCAAAAGAATAAAATAGAATCAATGTCAATTGGTCAATGTCATCAACATTGTAACGCTGTGAGTTGTAACGCTAATGATGATGATAATTTGATAAGAATCAACGTCAATTGATCTTGCATAGAAAAGAATTTCAAAAATTATTAAAATTAAAAATTTCAAAAGCGACGCTAAGAATGTATGTTAATTTTAAATATGAGCAATATCGAAAGCCATGTTCAGATTTTATGAAAGCCATGTTCAGCAGTCAGCAGCAATATCGAATTCTATGAAATTATTCAAATTCGAATTCTATGGAATTATTCAAATTCGAATTCTATGAAATTACTTAACAGTTTTTCATAAAGAGTTGAAACGCTAATGATGATGATAATGATTTGACAAAAATCTTATTCATTCGTGCCTAGCACATAATTTAGAAGAACGATTTACGACTGCATATTAATTTTAAATATGAGCAATATTAATTATCGTGTTCACAAAAACTGTGTTGAAAATCAAAATATCATAAATCAGTGTCATGAACGCTTTACCGCCCTCCGCGTCATTCAAAAAGTAATCATGACACATGTTTCGTATTGGGTATCCTTTGGTTTGCTTCTATTTTGGAAGATCATTTCTCGAAAATAAATTTCAAAATTTACTCGTGCTAACGAGGTCGCTTTATATTACTTCCTCTGGCCAACGGAAATGAACCGCTGATGAGAAAGGAAATAATGACAAATAGTTGTTTACGATCAGCCACTTCAATGATGTAGCCGCTGAAGTGGCCACTTTAAGCTCTGTCAGAGCAATAGGAAGCTCAACATCTAAACAAGGCCGAGTATCATAAAATTGCAAAATCTTTTTAACTCGATTTTCCAAAAACCGATTATTAAAAAATAAAAAAGTACTTTAATCAATGGCATTCTCATAAGCATAACTAAAAAAATATAGACCTACTGTTAACAACTCCACTACAGGCGAACCCGTCACCCCAGGAATATATACTCGTTCTTACAACCGTACGGTGAACGCAGAGACTTAGGGGGCATGTCAGTACACTGTCTAGCTCTGCCAACATGCCCGTGAAAGTCCATCGCCTTACCGCATAGCACTGGAAAGTGAACCCAGTGGGCAGCCTTGCGCCTTCACTAGCAAATTTACCTGTATTTCTCAATCCTCCAGTCTGGTTGCGAACCCAAAGTCGTTTGCCCATCTATTCACAAGGGGGCTAAAAGCCTTGTTGGTGTTGGCCACGAAGACCCATTTGTTCAGGGTCGGTCACTTTCACGGGTCAACACCCATCCGCGTATGAAGTGAGATCCCGGGTAGGACCCTGGCCTGAGGGCCAGTTCTCTAGAAATCAATCTTCTGGCGTTCCTGGACAGTTTGCACACCACGGGTCGTTTCAAGATGAACTGATATCAGGTCAACCAGATCTTTTCCAGACCCGGTTATTAGCCGGAGTGCACAGTCGATTGGCTGCTGGGCCGAACGCAAACCGCTCACGTAGCGCCCGAATGTCATCCCCCAGCGGATCAGATCTACCTGACGGGACAGGTGAAAAAGAGTCCTTACCAGATTCTATCCTCTTTAAGGAGGCTACCGGATGGGGGTTAAACCGTGAGTTGAGCCGACCAAAGATAAATAACAGATCAAATGGCCCAAGCTACAGAGGAACCGTTAGCTGTCGTAGACATTGGACAAAAACAGTCCACCGTCTAGTTACGCCACTCGGCCGAAGAAAGCCAACGCCTTACCGCGAGATAACCAGATTAATCACCCTGCGGGCCGACACTCGTGCCCTTACCTTCAGTTGCAACCAGATTACTCCGGTCTCCGGACGTCCCTAACGTATCGGTGATACGGTGTCTACCGAATCTATCGCGGACCACGGCATCCTTTGCTCGGCTCTTCACCCGGTATCGGGTAGCCGATTGGTCGTTTCAAGAGCAGTTGCCGTATGGTTAACAACTACCCCCGCTCTATCGGAGATAATACTGTTTCCAGACTCCCCCGGCTGTCGGTCAGAATGCACAATCGATTGACTGACGCCGCACGGTGCGCAAACCATCCAGGAGCGCCCGAAGGTTGACTCCTAGAAGGCCAATCCCACCCTGGTTAGCACTTCTACTTGGAGGCCACCAAATAGGTGTACACCCGTGAGTATGATTGAGACTGAACACGTGGGTCTTAGTGGCAACAGGGCCCATTAGCTCCCAGTAGTATTGGTAACAGGATGGCGGTGTCGACTACAACTGGCGAACCCGTCACCCCAGGCTGGTATAACGATATAGATCGTTCTTTTAGCCGTGGGATGAGCGTAGAAGTCTGTCTAGTTCACCAGCAACCCTTTAGAGACCAACGCCTTACGGCGAGGCACCGGGAAAGGCATGTATACGAGAAAAAATATCGAGACTACTTCAACTAACTCAAATATTTATTCGCATAATACGCGAAATAAAGAGGACTTGCGTCATTTTAAGGTACGACTGAGTAAGGTTCGGAATAGCTTTCTCTGCCAATCTTACTTATTCTACAATAAACTTCCATTACATATCAGGGGCCTTGGGGAGGTTCACTTTAAGAAAAAGGTACAGGGTATTTTGACTAAAAACCCCATTTATAGCATTGAGGATTTCGACAATATCAATTTTTCGCAGCTCTATTAACCTACTTGACTACTATTATTCCTTATTCTTTCTATTATTGACTATTTTACAATTGCGTTTTTTTTCTTATAACTATTGGCTATTGACTATTATTATTATTACTGATTTGTTTGTATTTATGTTTTTTCTTTAAAATATCTTCCCGTATGATAATTTGTGAAATTATCCAATATTTGTTTGATTATGTAGTATATGAAAATGTATGAATTCACATGAAAATTCTACGAAATTATGTAAGAATTTTGATTGAAAATATTGGTAAATATTGTTTCCTCTATATAACCTAGAAAATCTGCGCTTGGATGTTCAACGTTCATACCTTGCAATACCGACGTTAATACCTTATACCTTAATAGGTATATATTTAAATATTACACTTGTTATTTTTGTTAGTTTTGACATAACCAAGTGTAGGAATTCCTGTCAACTGGTTTGAAATTAAAAAATAAAATAAAATAAAATAAAGGTAACCAGCGGGCAGCCTTACCCACTAACTTCAAGTTTTGGCAGGATATCTCCATCTGGAATTAACCTTCAGGATACCTCCGTGACTGGCTCCGTCCTCCCGACTGGTTACGGGTCCGAAGTTGCTTACGCAACCTCTACCTGTTGTATTACAGCGGTAATTCAGTTTGAATTTATCGCGGACCTGGGCGTTCTTTGCCCGTAGTGCCATACAGGATTGAGTGGCCCAAGGTCATTTCAAGAGTGGCATGACATCAGGTGAATCATCCACCCCCGCTGCGTAGGAAACAGTGTATTTCCATAGCCTTCAGACCCCTTCAGCAATTAGTCAGAATGCACAACCGATTCGCTTCGCCGACCGGTGCGCAAACCGTCCAGTGGCGCCGGGATACAATCCTGCCGGGAGAAACCGGTCCACCAGCTCTGAGGCCTGAGACACGGGAGTCTTACCCGAGGTAGGTAGCCTTCCACTCGAGGAGGCTTCTGAATAGGAGCTGAATCGCGAGTTGAGCCGATCCGAGAACAAAATGGATCGTGTGGCCTAAGCTGCACGAAACCGGTCACCACCAAATATTGGTAATAGAATAATTTCACACCTCGATGAATTTGCTATCATAAATAACAACCACTACGGATTCAGAGAATATATTTCCTAAGTGAGAGATCGCCTATTGTAGGTATACTACTGGACGAAAAATCTGGATTAGCTATCCCCTAACCACTAATAAAAATGAACCACTCGCTTTGTATGCGAATTCGAGGGGGATCGTTAAAAGTTGGTCAGAAAGGGACAGAGCAATTAAAACTAAGAGTTCCTCCATTAAAACTTTGTAGACGCATATTTTTATTTGGTGACACTTTTACTGCGTCGCAAATGGCCGAGTCGTGGAAATAAATGTCTCATTTTTTATGTTTGTAAAGGGCGAATAGAACCCCTCTCTTTGATACACCAAAAGAAAGAACCAAATATTTAATTTATTACAATTTCAAAATGGGAGGGTCTTTGATAAATATTCGTTTACGATTTGTAGAATGATTTTTTAAAATTATTGCTAATGTTATTTAATTATGGGCGTCCAGCAAATTGCAATTTCAATTAATATTTCCTATGCTATTTCATGGGACATGCTCACAAATGATTTCCTTATCACCTATTTGGGTGATTTGTTTTTTGTCAACAGTTATTTGTTTTTTAGCAAGTTAAAATATGTGTGACTCCCATTTTAGGGGTAATTGGTACACTATAGGTAGTGAGATCTATTTGCTTCGATACAACCTTTAACCATTCAGCGAGTATAGTTTTAGAGTTAGTTCTCATTACTTTTCTTAGTATTCAGGAATTTCGTTCAAGTTTTTATAGAGCTCATTAACTGTATATAGTAGGTACCTAACTTTTAGTCATTCCCAGGAACCTGTAGCTTTCAATTTGATTTTACCTCAGTAGACTGCGCTTTCAGCGGTGTTGAGTCGTGTCGATGTTTGTGGCGTAATATAAGGGTTTACACCCGCACTCACCCCGCGCTAATGCCAAAAAATGTATGTTTATATTTTTTTCATGGGAAAATCGTTCAAAATATTAAAATCTAATTCCTAACAAAACTTTTTGTAACAAATAACTACTGTTTCTTTATATTCTTAATAAGTAGTAAGCAATGCTTAAATTATTATTGCTTAAAATGTGCATAAATACGTACAGAAATAAATATGGTTTTAAATAAGTAAAATATATTTTAAAAAAACAAAACTGACTCGGTATGTATCTCGAGAAGGCTTTTAGGATTTAACATAAATTTTTAATTACCACAATATCAAGCCGTCACTGTCAAAACGGTAGTCGCCTTAATTCAAAGGCAAAAAATACCACCTTTGGGTAAAGAAAAACATAATGACGATGCGGCGTGCAGCCAAGATGGACGGCGCGTCGCGCACCTTCCTGAAATAGTTAGTCGCGCGCGTGAAATTCAGCCGTCCATCGCCATTCGTTTTCCCACGTGGCCCAAACATTTTCTCCGATCACCATCTTTTTATTTTTCCGCCTCGCGGCCATTGTCAAATACAAAAGAAGATAGGCCAATCCTTGTAAATCAAAACGCGTTTGAGTTTCCTTATACGACCATAAATCGATCGATATTTGATGATAATGGTGTCCACCTAGCCGGTTTTGGCTATAGCCTCCACAGCGTTTCATGACTGAGTGACGTAACGAATCTTGGTGTAAAGAATGCTACTACACTTGGGGCACATCAGGAAACTGCGCAGTAGTTATACTTTATAAACGCGGCTGATCTGTCTTTTAGCTCATCTCTTTTAAGATCCACCTCCACTTTCCTTCTGTACTTAACGGTTCATAATAGTTCTGGCAGCTTGGGGGAGTGCTGACTAAACTCTATGTCATCTGGCCTACCCAACTCACGTTTTAAGTCCTATCTGGTAGCCTCCTCGTAAAGAGACTTGACCTGTCAGGGCCGCTGTGCGGGCTGTAATCCTGCAACCGGAGGCGGTTGATCAGAAGATCGCGGATTCGGGGAATACCTCGGACGGAACTGGGCGGTTGGTGCACTACTGTCTCCTATAGCGCGGGGGTAGTTGTTAACCTTTCGGCAACTGCTCTTGGAACGGCCATTCGGCCACCCGATCCCGAGTGAGCAGCCGGGCAAAGGATGCCATGGTCCGCGATAGATTCGGTAGACACCGTATCACCGCTACGTAAGGGAGAGGACCGCGCAAGCGACCTCGAACTTGTAACCAGTAAGGAGACCAGAGTAATCTGGTTGCAACTGGAAGTAAGGAGGCGAGTGTCGGCCCGCTGGGTGATTAACCTGGTTATCTCGCGGTAAGGCGTTGGTCTCTTACGGGTGAGTGGCGTAACTATACAGTGGACTGATTTCGTCCAAGTCTTCTTTGTTCACCTCACGGGAGACAGAATTATCCAATATCATTAAAACTTCCTGAGGTGACGGGTTTTTCCGTCGTAGGTTACAGCTCTAGTTGGTAGAGGACGTTTTCGTGCCGCTTAGGCCATACGATCCATTTTCTTCCCGGAACGGCCCACCTCACGATTCAGCTCCTTTATAAAAACCATTCATTATTGATGTTATTATAGATGGCCAAATAAATTGCTATTAGTTTCAACATAAAATAATATCAGTGCCACCTGCATGTCGCCGGCAAAGAAGGGTTGCCTAAACGTGCTATGACACTGAGCAATCTATACTTCTATACTATAATATTATAAAGAGGTAAAGTTTGTGATGTTGTAGGAAGTAAACTCTGGATCTACTAAACCGATTTTGAAAATTATTTTACCAATAGAAAGCCACGTTATTTTTGAGTGTCATAGGTCATATATTAATCCGAATAATTAAAAAACTATTTTTAGTAGTCGGATTTCCAAAGTAAGTCGGAAAAAACGGTCGAACGAAAACGGTTCTAACGAACGCTGCCTTAACGATGAGAGATATATGATTAAGTACTAGAGAAAAGTTGTAGAGCTTGATAATGCCTAAAAAAAAGTCAGCGACAGCATATGTCTAACTTTTATATTTAAGTCACAAAAAGTAGTATTTTATATCAAAAAAAATATTTAAATCGTTAGGTCATGTGTATTGGTCATATTATGAACAATTATGAATTCTTATCAAAATAAGTAAATTTATCGTCTCAAGCGTTTAAACCAAAAGACTTTTCCTTTTTACTGCATATAATTTCCCTTTTACTGCATAAATGGTTAAAGAAATAAGACACTCACAAATAAGACACTCACAAGAAGACACTCACAAATAACGGTAATATAGTCAAATTGGCATGCAAATACATATATACATATGCAGTAAAAATATAACCCTTCTTTTGGCAGTCAGGAAATCAATCATAGCACTAGTACTAACCGAACCACACTCATAATTTCATCACAAGGAAAAAGTTTTACTGCCCAACGAAGTGGGCACGGGTCAGCTAGTACCATATATAATCAGTGCTAGTAGTAGGAAGAAGAGTAGTTGAAGACACAGGCTAAGAACTCACGGCGCGGTTTTCGCCCTCGGCCGTCGCGGCTGCGGGTCGACTGTTTTGTTTCAAAACTCAAGAGACCGCAGGCTTCCGCGGTCAAGTAGCCGCCGCGATCACGGCAACGACCCGCAAACTTTATGGCTAAAATCGCAAGTCGCGCGGTTTATGAGTCACACCCGCACAACCGATAACAAAATGACGTCAGCCACACCTGCGCGCCTATTGCGTCGCCCGCGAATCGACCGCATAGCGCGCGGTTAACCGCCGCCAAGCTCGCGGGTGACCGCAGCCCGCTCGGTTCCGCTAGCAGCCCGCAGGCGCTGCGGCCGCCGCGATTTAACCGTGCCCACTGCGGGCGAAAATCGCGTCATGAAAATTGTGGCTCAAATTTCCATACATTTCTGCATTCTACGGAGGCCGTGGTGCCGTAACCGCAGCGGGTGCGGCTAAGAACCGCACTGTGAGTTCTTAGGCACAACATTTTTACTAAATTCTTTTGACTCAACAACGTAATATGTGGTTTTAAGTTGTTAAGTAGCAGTAGCATGCACGGCGAGTGATGTGGGTTTCCAAAACTTACTATGACGTTGAGCAATCTGATATAATTTATAATGAATGATTTTACTGTTAATTTTAGTGAAGTAATTTAAACAAATGCTAGGTCTACTCCATTATCATTATTTCTGCGTCTACTAGTTCAAATTTCAAATTTCAAATTATTTATTGAGTTCAAATTATGAGTACCTACATTCAATATACAAAAGTCTTAACCTAACTAGGCTGCCGCCTGTTCCAAGGTAGACAATTTATTTTAGTTATCCTAAGAAATCTATAATATTATATTTATATAAATAAACAAAATCATACTTAATGTAACAGAAATATCTTAATTACCTAATAAAAATTCGTAAGAAAATGTCATGAAAATTGTCAATATTATTTTATTTTAAAACATGATAAAAATTAATATATATTTATATATGTATTAAATAATATGTACTAATAATATACAAAATAAATTCACAAAAATTAAAATAAAATTACATTTAGAAATCATCAATTTATATTACTACATATACTATTATGTTTTGATTATAAAGATTATAGAGATTCAATTATTTAATAATGTTTTCAATATCTGCATATGTACAATTTAAGAGGTAGGCACTCAAACTATTTTTAAATTTATAGGATATTTTAATGTCTTTAATGTTATACATCAGCTTTACAAGGATCATGTTCAGGAGAGCAGAAGAGCAGGAGAGCAGGAGAAAAGGAGAACAGGAGGAGAACAGGAGAAACGCAATCAACCTGTGTCAATCTACACGTTTTCTTTCATAATAACGACGGCATGGCACGGAGGGAACGAGGCATCGCGTCCGCGTGCCAAACGCCTCCCAATCACACTTTGAAGTGGCTCCCATCAAAGCCGCTATTTCCGTCGCGAATTCCTTTTATCTTTTATTATCTGCCGCTACTCTGCTCCTCAAGCAGTCACCTGGCCGATTCAGCTACGCGCTTCCAAAGAATATCTCTTTTCTCACGATTGTTTTTTTTTTATGATGAAAGAGTTGTTAGGAAATACAATAGCAAAGCGTTCATCAATGCTGACTTAAAATGCTTGAAGTTTCAATCAAAGTAGCGGATAAACTAAGTCATTTCCTAGAATGAATTTTTAAAAGTAATCAATTCAATTCTTTATTCACATATTCTCAATCTTTATTTATAGACTGTGAAATGATTACAAAACGATTAACTCATTAAATACTAACTGACCCGTGCCCACTTCGTTGAGCGGTAAACATTTTTACTTGTGATGAAATTATGAGTGTGGTTCGGTTAGTACTGAGTGCTATGATTTATTTCCTGACTGCCAAAAGGAGGGTTATATTTTTACTGCATATGGATGTATGTATTTGCATGCCAATTTGGCTATTAAACCGGGTTTCAAATGAGTGAATGAAATGATTATGATTGAATAAATTATGTTTATTTTAATTGTTCAAAACTTCTCTGTATACTATATTAGATGTAATGTTATTATTTGGTACCAAAATATCTTTCAGGAGTTCCAACCTGAGATACGGTCGCGGTTAGGTTGTATTATCTCTTTAACCATTGGGGCAGTAAAAGGGAAATTATATGCAGTAAAATGAAAAAAGTTTTTTGTTTTAAACACTTTAGTTATTTTGATAAGTGGTTCAGAATATCCGAAAGAGCGGACGCCAGGGTCGATAAATCTTCCCTAAAAGTGAGACCCTCTTACAAAGGGTAGGAAACATAATTAGTCACGGACGCCGAGGATATGAGATTCCTTGAAAAATAGCTGATAACTCAAAGGAAAGGACAGAAAGGGGCTATAAAATATAAAATAAACGAGCGGTCGACCCTGAAACACGAGAATCCAGGGACCGACAACGTTCCCATTCAAAATAAATCGTGAAAAGGACCCCTTAGTAACACATGGTAACGATAAATTCCCTGGCGAGGCGACTGGCAAAAGACTACGAAATAAAAACCGTGGACGTTACAAAAAATCATACATACTCCAAATCCCACAATTCCCCCTAGAAATAATATAGTTTAAAATGTAAAGAAACTTGCATGTTTAATTAATTTAAGCATAGCATATAGTATTTCGTTTAATGTAAAGTAAAGCGCTAGGAGAGACAACTTAATTAGCCTAATTAACGATCTAACATTAATATTAACTTGTTACTAATGACCTGAAACTAACCTATGTTTAAGACAATATGTACTCGGGAACGGTGGCGTTTGCGACGAGAATCTGTAATAACAATAATAATAATAATGCTTTATTTAAGAGGAAGTAGTACGAAAATTATGTCTTAAAAAACTACCCAACTAGGTTAATGCCTGTACTAGGGTAGATTCTTTTCTTTTAAATTAAGCAAATAATATGTCTATAAAATGTTTAAATGTAAGACAGAGACAACTAGTGTATTCGCTTCTCGCTCTAGCGTGCAAGCGAGGAAGCATGATTGCGATGTCTCTTTCACACGGGGTTGTGTCTGGTTTGTGCGCCCTGTCTCGTTATTGGACAAAACGTGTGCGGCGCAGTAATAGGGGTGTGTTTAGAAATTTCTGGAAGGATCTAGACCAATGAGAGGTAAGGGCGGTCGCTATCTTAAAAAAAAAAATGTAATGGCGATCGACGACAGAAAAGAGCGAAAGCTTCAGTTGTAAATTGGCAAAGGGTCAGCGTGAACGCGCCGCGATCCAAGCACCGGGACTTAGTAGTAAATTATAAGTACTCGGAACTCACTGTAAAAATAAAGATAAGTGACCGAATAAAAGAAAGTCTCGCGAATAAAAAGTGTTTATTTTCGACGGAAGCTTATCCTGCGTGACCTGAGGAAAGTGAGGTTCTATCACGGAAGCCTCTCGCCGAACTAATTTCCTTGTGAGGTTGGAATCCACCAATCGTTCGAGACAACCACCCCTGAGAGAAAAACCA
Source organism: Micropterix aruncella (assembly GCA_944548615.1). Taxonomy (NCBI): domain Eukaryota; kingdom Metazoa; phylum Arthropoda; class Insecta; order Lepidoptera; family Micropterigidae; genus Micropterix; species Micropterix aruncella. The sequence continues at coordinate 1,373,840 of OX155963.1, forward strand.
ACCTAGCTGGTGAGTGATTACCATTTGAATACAGTCCAAGGTGAAAACCATTGAAGATAATCGAAGGGGTAATTACCCAGCACAAAGGGGGTCGCGTAAATTCACAAGTAAAGTGGGTTTATGCAAACCGGGTAAAAATCCCAGCCATCGTGGTCCTCCGTCAAGCCGAATAAAGAAAATCGGAAAGAAAAGTGACTTTGGATCAAGAACGAGAAAAGAAAAATAAAAATATGGATTCGAAAAGCACGCAATCCGAAAATCCAAGACCTTCATCGCGCGCCTGGTCAGAGAGCAGCAGAAGAAGCGAGCACGTTCAGGAACTGCGAGCAGCATCTGAAGAACTTCGAAGAGTGAACCTCCAAAAAGCCAAGAAAAAAGCTGATAAAAATAAATTGGATGCGGAACTGAAAAAAGTGGCTGCGCGGCGCACGGCGCGCAGAGCGGCTGAAGAAATCGAAGAAGAGGCTGACATGGACCTTCAACGAGCAGCGATGCAGGAAGAACTGGATGCAGCGGAAGAAGACTCGCGGCATGCTATGAGGATGCTGGAAATTGTCTCCGAAACCTTCGGGACAGAAACGAGCAGTCAGGAAAATGATCGCGACGTCGCGGGGGACAACACGGCAGCCAGCAGAGTGTCGAGATGGGCCGAGTATCAAACTCCAGCTGCTGAGACGTCCCCAGAACCCTGGGGGGGAACATTCGCAGAAGAAAATGGAGAAGCGGCACGGCGGCGTGAAGACGGCGGGCGATCGGAACCGGGCAACGCGGCGGCGTCCGGCGCGACGGTGGCGGACGGCGCGACGGTGGCGGACGGCGCGGCGAATGCGGGCGGCGCGGCGAATGCGAGCGGCGCGGCAGCTGCGGACAACGCTAGGGCAGAGACCAAGGCGGTGTCGGCGGCGGCGGTAAAGGCCGCCGCTGATACGGACCTGGGTACGAGCAGCGATGGAATTAGCAGCTCGAGCGAAAAAATGATAAAAGAGGTATGTAGGATTTTTTCTGTAGCGTCCACAAAACCGCATTTTGCAAAAGAGTTACCTTCATTTCACGGGAATCCTTTAGAATTCGTAGCCTTCAAAGCTATTTTCAAACAGTCGACAGACGTAATGCATTTAAATGATGCACAAAACTTATTGCGTTTGCAGACAGCATTAAAAGGTAGAGCACGCGAGGCAGTGACGGGTTTGCTTTTAAGTCCTGACAACGTGACAAATATCATGACCACGTTAGAGGCGCTATTCGGTAATACGAATTTAATTATTCAGAGAACGATAGCGGATTTGAGGAAAGAAAAAGGGTTATCTGATAGTCTAGATGCAGACGGTTTAATGCGATTTGCGTGCCAGATAAAAAATCTGGTCGCGACCGTAAAATCGGTAAATAAATTAGAACATCTTTATAATCCAGACTTATTGGCTTCACTTGTGGCAAAATTGCCAAAGAACTTATTAACTCTGTGGCTAGCTGACAGGGGAAGGGTTGGTTTAAACGATCCGGTATTAGTTTATTTCGCATTATGGTTAGAGAAATTAGCGATCAGCGCACAAGACGCCGGTCTGTGTACCGCAGAGCTCCCTAGGAAAAGTTATGATAACCCGCGAGACAAGAGACAGAAAGAAACGGGCTCTAAAAAATATATTTTACATACCCAGGGCAAAGAAGACCCTAAGTGCCCTCGGTGTGAGAAATCCCATTATTTAAATAAATGTGAAGAATTTAAAAATCTAACTTTAGCAAGCCGCTGGGATGAGATAAAAAAAATGCGTAGGTGTTTTAAATGTTTAGGGCACAACCACGGCCGAAAATCGTGTTCGGCATATAAACGGTTTCCAAAGGGCAAATATCATTATCTGCTGACCGCCCCGCCGCCTGCGAACGAGGCGGACATCGCGGCGGCGCCGCGCGCGAGCTCCGAGGTAGTGGCGAACGCAGTATCTGGAAATCAGGTCATTCTGCAAGTATTACCGATAACCGTAGTTGGAACCCGGGGTAGAAAAACATTATATGCGTTGTTAGACGCAGGCGCGACTGTTTCACTCATTGATCAGAGCGTGGCAATAGAACTAGGCATTCGAGGCCCGACGCAGGGATTACAGCTCTCTGGAATCGGGAATATGAGAGAGAGTAATAGCAGTGCCGAAGCGGTGTCCTTCAAAGTAAGGGGAGATTTAGGTAAGAAGGAATACGTAGTACGAGCTTACAGCGTAGCCTCGTTAAATCTACCGGAGGTCAAAAGCGTGATAAGTGCGCAGAGGCCGATCGGAGGGATGGTGCGTTCGACTCAGGCGACGACCGTAAAACCTGACCTGCTCCTGGGAGCTAATTGTTGGGAACTGATAGTCTCTAGAGGATTAAAAATGGTAGACGGGGGCCTATCGGTATCTAAAACACTCCTGGGGTGGGTGGCTATCGGCGGCAATAACGCTCTCGAACGAGACATTAGGTACCCGGCGCTATGCTTAAATCAGGAAAATGAACCTTCTTTAGATAAATTACTTGAAGAAAATCTGAAGCTAGAGTACGATTGGCCACAGAAAAAGCGAAAGCTTCAGGCCGATGTTAGGGCTGAAAAAATCTTAGAAGATACTACTTCTTTTAAAAATGGAGTATGGGAGACAGGTCTGTTATGGAAAGAGGTGAACTTTTCCGTACCAGATAACCGAGACATGGCAATGACTCGGCTGAGGTCAGTGGAACGGAAAATGGACTCCGACCGTCTTTATGGAGAAAAATACTGCCAGCAGATAGAGAGATATCTAGCTGAGGGGTATGCTTCGGAAGTCGAGGAAAAACAATTAAAAAACCGCCCTCGAGTGTTATTTCTTCCGCACCTGGGGGTTATTCACCCCGCGAAGAAAGACAAAATTCGTGTCGTTCACGACGCTGCGTCCTCGGGCGCAGGCGGGTCGCTGAATAGCATGTTATTAGGTGGACCAGACTATTTAAATAGCATATTAGGAATTTTATTACGATTCCGTGAAAATGCAATCGCTTTCACGGCCGACATACGAGATATGTATCTTCGGATAAAAGTGAGAGAGGAAGATAGCTTCAGTCAGCTGTTTCTCTGGCGAGGTTTCCAGCGTGAAAGTCCTCCAAAAATCTTAAAAATGGACTGTCTAATATTCGGTAGTTGTTGCTCCCCGGCCTCCGCGATCTACGTAAAAAATAAAAACGCAGCTCGGTTTAAGGACCAGTACCCAGCGGCTGTAAAAATAATAGAGCGCGATTCGTACGTTGATGATTTGCTGGCGGGAGTAGACACGTTAGAGGAAGCAAAACAAGTCATCAGGGAAATTAATTTGATTCATAAAGCTGGGAATTTCACTATGACCGGTTGGGCTTCAAATAAAAACGAGGCTTTAACCGGGATACCAGAAGAAAACCGCGCGCTCGCGCAAGTATCTCTGGAAAAGGGTGAGTTGACGTCACAACGTATATTAGGCTTGACGTGGCTACCTGCCTCTGATCAGTTAGCATTTAATGTGAGCATGGACCGCCTCAGCGAAGATCTGACGACGGGAAATAAGATTCCGTCGAAGCGGGAAGCGCTAAAATTAATAATGCAGCTATGGGACCCAATGGGTGCGCTTTCACCACTAACTATAAGGGCTAAACTGATCATGCAGCAGGTATGGAGTAGCCGAGTGGCCTGGGACGACGAGATCCCGAGCGATGTAGTTAAATATTGGCTCCGGTGGTTGCAAGAACTGAGATTAGCGCAAGGTGTGCGAATCTCACGTTATAATGGCGCTACCAAACAAGCAGGTGAGAAAAGGCAATTGCACGTATTCTGCGATTCGTCCGAAAAGGCGATGTGCGCCGTTGCATATGTTAGGATTACAGGCTGTAGCGGCGAGCACAAGGTATCCTTTATGGCTAGCAAAACTCGAGTGGCACCTTTGAAAGGCAAACTGACAATCCCCAGGTTAGAACTGACTGCGGCGCTGTTAGGTGCTGAACTGGCCTCAAAAATAAAACAAGAGAGCGCATTAAGTTTCGATGACGTCTTTATGTGGACAGACTCAAAAAATGTGTGGTGGTGGATTTTGTCACAAAAGGAATGTCACCTCCAGTTTGTAGCAAATAGACTAGGTGTGATCGATGAGCTCACGTCTCCAAGACAGTGGCATTGGTTAGCAGGGAGCGACAACCCCGCTGATGATGGCACACGGAATACCACCAAGATAGATTTAAGCCCGGAAGGTAGATGGTTCGCGGGACCTGCTTTCTTGCGTGGCAGTAGAGAACACTGGCCGCTCCAGGAGCCAACCGATCCGAAACCGGAAGAGAGAGCATTGTTAGAATTTAAGACAAAACTTGTACTAACAACGACAGAAAAAAATGAAAGCGTAATTGACATAGATAGATTTTCCCGGTACATGCGGGCGAGTCGAACCATGGCATATGTGAAAAAATTTATAGATCTGTGTAGAAAAAAAACCACGTCAAAAGTACTCGAAAGCGACGATATCGCAACCGGGAAAAAATTTCTGATCAAGGAATCACAACATCGAATTTTCGCACACGAGATAGACCTGATACGTCATCAGAAAATATTGCCGAAAGACAGCCGTCTGTTCGGATTGAACGCGTATATCGACGCGGAAGGGTTAATACGGTTAGGAGGCCGGATCGAAAATGCGAACGACACACCTTTCGACACAAAAAGGCCATATATATTACACGGTAAGGATAGATTCACGGTGTTGCTCGTGAAACATTTACACGAGATTAATGCTCACGGCGGCGCTGAATTAATTTTATCAGTGCTGAGAGAACAGTTTTGGGTCATTGGGGCGCGACAAACGGTGAAAAAGATCTCACGAGAATGTGTCTATTGCACTATCCGCCGCGCGAAGCCTATGACCGCACAAATGGGCCAACTCCCACCCGCGCGAATAACCACCCGAAGGCGCTGTTTCCACACTGTAGGTTTGGACGCTTTTGGGCCGTTCTTCGTCACTAATCGAAAGAAAGTGGAAAAACGATATGGATTACTCTTCACTTGTTTTAACACGAGAGCGACCCATATCGAACTAGCTGGAGATTTGTCAACCAGCTCGGCCTTGTTAGCTATAAGACGTTTTATAGCAGCCAGGGGGAAGCCGCGGGAAATTATGAGCGACAATGCCACTGGGTTCCGCGGTGCGGACGCTGAATTAAGAAAAGTTTTGTCAGCTATCGACAACCATGAAGTGAGGGATCGTCTAAGTGCCGACGAGATAAAATGGAGTTTCTCCCCTCCTTCAGGACCCCATTTCGGTGGAGTTTGGGAGAGTCAGATAAAAACGGCAAAAAAATCGTTATATGCCATATTAAAGGAGCGAGCGCCAAATGAAGATGTGCTGAGAACATTATTATGCGAAGTCTCAGCGATGATGAACAACAGGCCGCTCTCGTATATATCTCTAGATACTCGGGATGAGAGACCTCTCACACCCGCAGATTTCCTATTAGGCCATGCAGATGATAGTACAGCGGTAGGACAGAATAATACAACTGAGTTATCTAACAAAAATCACTGGAAACAATCGCAAATACTTGCTGATACTTTCTGGTACCGGTGGTCGAAAGAAGTACTTCCATTGTTGGTTAAACGACCTAAGTGGGCGACAAAGGGAACTCCGTTAAAAATCGGAGACTTAGTAGTCCTGTTAGATCCTTCCCTAGAACGCGGAAGGTGGGCCAGGGGTCAGGTAACTCAAGTTTTCCCTGACAAAACAGGCCAAGTGAGAATAGTAGACCTATTAGTGGACGGGAAAGTGTATAGGCGCCCTGTCAGTAAACTTGTAAAAATACATACAACAGCTGATCAGGCAGAAACAACTGTCACTAATGTCTAAGTGGAAAAAGCGAAAGTCTATTCGTCACAGTAGAAAATAAAAATAGTCTAGCTAGAATTTAAAAGTGAAAACGCAAGTTGACGTTTGTCTCGTAAGAAATGAAAAACGAAAGTTAACGGAAAGCGGTACATATTCTAAGTAGAATAATGAGAAATTCTCATAGGTTGAATAAGAAAGATCCGTCACCTCACTAGACCAATAAGGAAAATTGAATATGACAGTTAGATAAGTAGAATCCCATAGGTGAATGAGTAAAAAATAAGACTGGATTATGTAAATAAGATGTAAATTAGGTAAACCAAATAGATGGAGACAGGAGCCAATGAGGCTCAGAGCCCATTGGGGGGGGGGAATGGTTCAGAATATCCGAAAGAGCGGACGCCAGGGTCGATAAATCTTCCCTAAAAGTGAGACCCTCTTACAAAGGGTAGGAAACATAATTAGTCACGGACGCCGAGGATATGAGATTCCTTGAAAAATAGCTGATAACTCAAAGGAAAGGACAGAAAGGGGCTATAAAATATAAAATAAACGAGCGGTCGACCCTGAAACACGAGAATCCAGGGACCGACAACGTTCCCATTCAAAATAAATCGTGAAAAGGACCCCTTAGTAACACATGGTAACGATAAATTCCCTGGCGAGGCGACTGGCAAAAGACTACGAAATAAAAACCGTGGACGTTACAAAAAATCATACATACTCCAAATCCCACAATTCCCCCTAGAAATAATATAGTTTAAAATGTAAAGAAACTTGCATGTTTAATTAATTTAAGCATAGCATATAGTATTTCGTTTAATGTAAAGTAAAGCGCTAGGAGAGACAACTTAATTAGCCTAATTAACGATCTAACATTAATATTAACTTGTTACTAATGACCTGAAACTAACCTATGTTTAAGACAATATGTACTCGGGAACGGTGGCGTTTGCGACGAGAATCTGTAATAACAATAATAATAATAATGCTTTATTTAAGAGGAAGTAGTACGAAAATTATGTCTTAAAAAACTACCCAACTAGGTTAATGCCTGTACTAGGGTAGATTCTTTTCTTTTAAATTAAGCAAATAATATGTCTATAAAATGTTTAAATGTAAGACAGAGACAACTAGTGTATTCGCTTCTCGCTCTAGCGTGCAAGCGAGGAAGCATGATTGCGATGTCTCTTTCACACGGGGTTGTGTCTGGTTTGTGCGCCCTGTCTCGTTATTGGACAAAACGTGTGCGGCGCAGTAATAGGGGTGTGTTTAGAAATTTCTGGAAGGATCTAGACCAATGAGAGGTAAGGGCGGTCGCTATCTTAAAAAAAAAAAGGAATGGCGATCGACGACAGAAAAGAGCGAAAGCTTCAGTTGTAAATTGGCAAAGGGTCAGCGTGAACGCGCCGCGATCCAAGCACCGGGACTTAGTAGTAAATTATAAGTACTCGGAACTCACTGTAAAAATAAAGATAAGTGACCGAATAAAAGAAAGTCTCGCGAATAAAAAGTGTTTATTTTCGACGGAAGCTTATCCTGCGTGACCTGAGGAAAGTGAGGTTCTATCACGGAAGCCTCTCGCCGAACTAATTTCCTTGTGAGGTTGGAATCCACCAATCGTTCGAGACAACCACCCCTGAGAGAAAAACCAACCTAGCTGGTGAGTGATTACCATTTGAATACAGTCCAAGGTGAAAACCATTGAAGATAATCGAAGGGGTAATTACCCAGCACAAAGGGGGTCGCGTAAATTCACAAGTAAAGTGGGTTTATGCAAACCGGGTAAAAATCCCAACCAATAAGAATTCATAATTGTTGATAATATGACCAATAAACATGACCTAACGATTTAATTTATTTTTTTAATATAAAAAACTACTTTTTGTGACTTAAATATAAAAGTTAGACATATGCTGTCCCTGACTTTTTTGTAGGCATTATCAAGCTCTACAACTTTTCTCTAGAACTTAATCATATATCTCTCATCGTTAAGGCAGCGTTAGTTAAAAACATTTTTGTTCGACCGTTTATTCTCCGATCTACTTTGCAAAACCGACTACCACGAAAAGTCTAGTAATATATAGCCTATAATACTCACAAATAACGTTGCTTTTTATTGGTGAAAGAATTTTCAAAATCGGTTCAGTAGATCCAGAGATTACTTCCTACAACATCACAAACTTTACCTCTTTATAATATTAGTACAGATACAACTTAAAAATAAGGACCTCAATGCCCCTTCAAGTCTTCATAAATTTACGGTAACAGTTTTTTTATGAGATGTAAATATTTTTTATCTTTCAGAGTAAACATACAACAGGAAAAAATACGTTTTATGCGACAATTGGCAATATGTGTAATATCCAGGTTTTTTAACGTTCTAGTTTTAAATGTTTGAATAAGTAAATAGGATTCAAACTGCTTTAAGTTGGTTTCGTGCACTAATACATGGACAACTAGTTAGATAGATATTACAAAACATATTCCGCATAAAATTTAATTCATATATTTTTATTCAGTATACGCTTTTCAAAAACTCTTTCATTTTCTTAATTTAGACGTCACAATAAATAAGATTTTCCCATATTTTATATTGAATAAACCATTCTTAATGCTCTGAAAAAATACCTCAAAATAAATAATAATAAAATATTATAATATATTGATTGATAGAATGAAAAAAAGTTTGCATAAAAAGCCATTTTTTCATTTTCTGAAATTATGCCTAAATAATGTTTCTAGAATGTCTAAGAATGTTTTATAAAATAAAACGTTCTTAGAAATCAAGCGGAAATAATGAACGTAATTTAAAATTAGCAACATAATCAAAACATTTAAAACATTCAAGTATACCATCGAAGACTATCGCGGTTGTTTGACATTATAAATAGGATAGAGAACGAATTTACCGCGTGAAATTTGTAGGAACCGAAAGTCGAATGCAGTTGCGGTCTAGCCTACGTTGGACAAACGAAACAGCCCATAGCCACGCGACTGTCAGAACACATCAAAGCTGTTAAAAACGTTCAGCGAGAAAAATCGGCGATCTGCGAACATATATTGGATAGCGGAAGTAACCACTGGATGCAGTTTCAAAATCCCATTGTGCTATCCAAAGAACAATTCTACTTTCCTCGCATGATCCGGGAAGCCATTGAAATAAGAAGAACCCCGAACTTTAACAGAGACGACGGTTACAAACTCTCTTCTACGTGGAACCCTCTTCTTAAAATGTTCCCGCCGCCGAACGCCGAACGCAAAGACGTAAAACAGGATACAGTGAGTGTTGTGTGCAAGACGGATTTTCAAAATTCCCGCGCTCCGAGCCCGGCCCCCCACCACCGTTATAACCTACGCAGTGGCGGAAGCGGTATGCGGCCTACCCGCAAAACAACGGATTGACAGCTCTTCAGTCTACCCTGGACAACGGCGGCCAAAACGTCGGGTCCTACAAATTTCACGCGGTAAATTCGTTCTCTATCCTATTTATAATTCAAGTATTCCGTCTACATATAATAATTAAAAAATAATCGGATCGAATAATCGGTGATAAGAAATGAAAATCTAGCCGATGAAATGATAAAATCAGTGCTTAAAAGCGCCTCTAAACTATTACCTTTATGGTAATAGTTGAGAGGCACGACAAGTCAAGACATTCCTCGATTGAATAATATGCGCTTTCTAGCAAAAATGTTTTCAGGCTCTTATAAATGTATATTTAATATACAAAAAATACGTGTGGCACTCGGGGACTGCCGCGGTAAAGCTATTGCATAGCATTTTTAACAACTTATGCCATTATAATTATTGATTTATTTTATTTATTTTATTTTTTCTGATATCAGATAACTGCGCTCTATCGGAAAACGTTGAAATTATTCCGAATCATTTGCGGCTGCGAAAGCAAATGATTCGGAATAATTTAAACGTCTTCCGATAGAGCGCCGCGCACGAATTTTTTATTCGACAAAGCAAAAAAACCGGATTATTCGAAAAAAATCGTAGATAAAAAGATAGATAATCAAATTATCTTTAAAATGGTGCAGGTTTCATAATAATACGCCAGATAGTATTTGCGTAGTAGTTGTTTTTGTGTTCGATTAGACCTAATTTCACAAATTAATTACACTATGTAATATAAACAAAATCTAAAATATTCAAAGCTTAGAATATTAGGAAAATGTTCTTGTTTAACTTATATTTTTTTCGAATCGTAAGCAGTACTCGTTTAGACGTAATTATCAGTTTAAAATCATTAATTTTCTTTAAGAAATTTCTTCATTCGGTCGCCGCGCTCGCGCTGGCCTAGGCCCGCGATAAAAGCTATGCAAAAGCTTAATAAATATATATTTCTTATTTCCTTTTAAGAAGGCTATTGTCTAAATAAACGGATGAGTAATCAAATTAATACATATTTGACCGACTATCTTGAACACAATTATAGTCCTTTTTATTTCTAACATTCCGTTAATTTATCACATAATTGTACTACATACTTAAATAGACTTTGATAGTCAATTGAACGACTGCAAGAAGATTGTCATGCAGAACGGTTTTTGTAAGAAAATGCAACGTCGGCTTAAACTCAAAGCAAAACGTGAGACCATGTCAAACTTGCTTAACTCGGCTGATCGCGTGAACTGAATTCAATATCGCCATCAACTCACATCAACACACTCGCACATCAACACACGATCTGCAGTAAGTTCGTGTCTTGCAGAATGAAATTAAGGCATTGCTCTACACCCTCTCACCTTTACCGTATTATGGTAATACTATCGCTTCAGTGTGGCTGCGGCTTCGCAGACTGCACGTTGAACCATATGTTTTTCGGTTGCCCACTGTTAAACAACTACCCTTCCTTTACCCTAGATCTGGCAAAAGCCAAAGTACCCTTTCGTACCTCTATGAGCAGATTTCTTTCAACTAACTCTATAAATATTTACAAAATATCTATCTATCAACTTATTTAAATACATTCTCTTTAATCATCTATCTACTACAAACTGGTAATACTCGGGTATTTTATTAAGCTATTGCATAGCTTTTATCGCGGGCCTAGGCCAGCGCGGCGACCGAATGAAGAAATTTCTTAACGAAAATTAATGATTTTAAACTGATAATTACGTCTAAACGAGTACTGCTTACAATTCGAAAAAAATATATGTTAAACAAGAACATTTTCCTAATATTCTTAGCTTTGAATATTTTAGATTTTGTTTATATTACATAGTGTAATTAATTTGTGAAATTAGGTCTAACCGAACACAAAAACGACTACTACGCAAATACTATCTAGCGTATTATTATGAAACCTGCACCATTTTAAAGATAATTTAATTATCTATCTTTTTATCTACGATTTTTTTCGAATAATTCGGTTTTTTTGCTTTATTGAATAAAAAATTTGTGCGCGGCGCTCTATCGAAAGACGTTTAAATTATTCCGAATCATTTGCCTCCGCAGCCGCAAATGATTCGGAATAATTTCAACGTTTTCCGATAGAGCGCAGTTATCTGATATCAGAAAAAATAAAATAAATAAATAATTATAATTGCATAAGTTGTTAAAAAAATGCTATGCAATAGCTTTACCGTGGCAGTCCCCGAGTGCCACACGTATTTTTTATTTTTAAGCTATTGCATAGCTTTTATCGCGGGCCTAGGCCAGCGCGGCGACCGAATGAAGAAATTTCTTAGCGAATATTAATGATTTTAAACTGATAATTACGTCTAAACGAGTACTGCTTACGATTCGAAAAAAATATATGTTAAACAAGAACATTTTCCTAATATTCTTAGGTTTGAATATTTTAGATTTTGTTTATATTACATAGTGTAATTAATTTGTGAAATTAGGTCTAACCGAACACAAAAACGACTACTACGCAAATACTATCTGGCGTATTACTATGAAACCTGCAGCATTTTAAAGATAATTTAATTATCTATCTTTTTATCTACGAATTTTTTCGAATAATCCGTTTTTTTGCTTTATCGAATAAAAAATTCGTGCGCGGCGCTCTATCGGAAAACGTTTTAATTATTCTGAATCATTTGCCTCCGCAGCCGCAAATGATTCGGAATAAGTTCAACGTTTTCCGATAGAGCGCAGTTATCTGATATCAGAAAAATAAAATAAGTAAAATAAATGAATAATTATAATAGCATAAGTTGTTAAAAATGCTATGCAATAGCTTTACCGCGGCAGTCCCCGAGTGCCACACGTATTTTATTTTATTCTTTGTCTATATGTTTGGTTATATTTGTAAGTGTATGTTTACTACTGTATACCCTAAAGAAGTCCTAGATCCTCAGGTAAACATATTTAATCAGTAAATAACTACTCGTTGTAGATTGGTTACATCCAATTCCCTCATATAAAGGCAATAGTTATCATCGACTTCAAATAGCTGAACAGGATATTCTGCATCTGGACTTAAAAAAAATACCACAAAATACCAAAAGGAAAAAGATAAAGCAGAATTGTTACTGGACTTGACTACTGGCATAAATCACTGCCACACATTAGCGGCCTGCCTTACACGATACAGAATATATCAGATATAGTTTTATTTGCGGACGGTGCTTTAGTCTCTAACATTTAAAACTGCTCGTCAAAAAATCTACGAAGCAAATACAGCCCTGTCGCTTGTATTAAATTCTTTTGCCGCCAATCTTTGCACTAAATTCTAATAAAACCAAATGTATAAAATTAACGCTCCTAAATTTTAATGTAAACCGTTATAGTGCCGTAGAGCGCCGTCGCTCTTGTAGCTAGGTATGTGTTTGAAACCTAGTGAAGAGAATGTTGAAAGAAACATGAAAATTGGTGTATTTTTACAGAAAAGACACATTTTTTCTTATTCATATAAATTATCTATAAAATAGGCTTTTCTGTTGGCATTCTAGAACATTTTGACGAAATATATTTGGTACTAAAACGGTTAAACAGGTTGATACAAATTTTATATAAAAAAAGATATTTACATTAATAGACTAAATAGACTTGAATAACCGTAGACCATATGTTTCTATGGAGTCCACATATATCAAAGTTAGCTAGTAGACTTGGCTCTTCAGCGTTTTTTATTTCAATTTCTAACAGCAAATTCCATTCATCATCACAAGTGCCTAGAATCAGTCTCATTGGGAGCTTTTCGAAACTTTACTGTTAAGAGTTAAGCATAAAATGAGAGACTCTTTCAATTTGTACTGCATAATATTGAGACGTCTATTCAGGAAGATAGTTCACGTTTTTGGGACATCAGTATTTCCACCGAACGTACCTACTAGCCTTAAACGCTGTTGTATTCAAGTTGTCTTAAATGATTTATAATGCTTGATTTTGGTATGTTAAAACTTTTTAATATGTTGGTTTGTTCTGTAATGTTGATTACTAATAAGAGAGTAAACATATAAATAAGCAAACATAAAAAAGCAATTTCAACGTTTGAGTTAATATATTCTGCTTCTGATTCTGACTGTACGATCTTTATATTGCTTGGCACGGCAATCTGATCGGAGGGTTGTTTCAGAATGCAGGATAAGTCCTGGCAGTTTGCCAGGCTGGCGAATCCTATAATAATTGCCGTCTGGAAATCGCGGATCTCACCAGACGATTCCAACCAAAAAGAAACAGCTATCGGAATTTGATATAAATAAAGGATATTTGCCTAATCCTTGAAAGATATGTCTCAGGGCGGTATTTACGCACAGGCTATCTAGGCTGCACCATTGATTAGATATGGTATTAGATTGCTCAACGTCGTAGTAGGTTTTGGCAACCCTTCTGCGACGCCGATAAGCAAGTGGCGCTAATAGCATTTTCAAGCGAATGTCAATTGATTTGGCTATATATAATAACATTGATATTGAGTGCTTTTTTTTATAAAGGACTGATTGATCATAACAACCCAATAAATTAATCAACGATAATATTAATATTCCTAAATTATTAGTGCCATCTATCGCATTTTTATATACGTTAAATACATCACAGAAATAATACAGACAGATAGAATGCCATCTATTAGTCTATCTAAACTTACAATGCGTAATTATTAAGTATTAAAACCTGTATATCAAAATTAAAATTCATATTTATGTAAATAATAATAAAAGAATAACAGCTATGATATAAACAATCGTTTGTAATTATATTATTATTTTATTTCGACATAAGATACCATATAGGCGTGGTTAGAGAGCCATCTATAGTACGCTGCCGTACTGCCATAGAACGAACCACGTTATAATATCGTAGTAAAATCCTAGCTGCCAAATCGTAGTGCGGATTTGATCAATTTATACGATAATGGCCGCACTTATGGCCCGTAGCACAAATGGTTCCGCACCACAACAAAAGTCTTTTTATGGCTAGTTTCTAAAATATGATAATTGAGATGTAATTAGTGAGGAGAGAATATATAAATTCCTAGAAATAAAAGTCAACGATTGTTTTACTAATATTGAAGTTGTTTAAGGATGTACTTGTCGATTATGGTTACAAACAGCAGTGGAAGACGGAAATTTTCAAAGTTGATGCTGACCAAAAACAACAGTCTACACACCTCCATGTTCTATGACAGTCTCTACATTTTGGCTTTGTTCAGTAGTGACCAATAAGCCACTAAGATTACTTGCCACTAAGATTACTAGTACCTATTACTGAATAAATTATAGTAAATATTTCTTTGCCCGCAGCGGTACCCCTCGAGGTACCAAGTGCTTCTAGCAGAACAGCTCCATGTGGTATGGAGATGGCCTCTTACTACATTAAATCCCACTAGCACCCATCTTGGAAAGTAGCAGCAGGCTTCTGAATACCTGAATACCTGGCTAGAACGGGTTTGTCGACTTCATCTCTGTTAACATGGACAGGCGTGCGTATGTCAATATCATCATGGACTCTAATAAAGTTCAGGTCGTTAACGCGGCCAAATTTCTAGGTATTACAATAGACCATGCTGCAGAAATTAAACTGGAGTCCACATATCGAGAGGCTATCGAAGGAACTGTGTTCTGCTATTTATGCCATACGAAAAATCAAATTTCTAGCCGGTGAACAAGCCGCAATGAGCACATACTATGCGTGCTTTCATTCGAAGATGGCTTATGGTATCCTAACATGGGGTAATGCACCAGATAGCCATCGTATTTTTATACTGCAAAATCAAGCTCTCAGGACGATATTTGGGTTAAAAAGAGACGACCACTGTGCTCCGATCTTTAAAAATAAAAAAATATTAACATTTCAATCTGAATTTATATATCAGTGCATAATTTATGCGAAAGCAAATTTGAAAAACGAGGAAAAGCATTCGAGTCTGCATGAACATAACACTCGCAATAAAAATAATGTAGTAATCCCCAAAGTGCGGCTTTCTTTA
Organism: Micropterix aruncella; assembly: GCA_944548615.1. NCBI lineage: Eukaryota > Metazoa > Arthropoda > Insecta > Lepidoptera > Micropterigidae > Micropterix > Micropterix aruncella. The sequence continues at coordinate 1,389,062 of OX155963.1, forward strand.
TACCAGAGATCATATTTATATTTGGGGTTTAAATTTTTCAACTCATTGCCAGCAGAAATTAAAATACTTCAAGAGGTTGCATTTAAGAAATGCATAAAAAGAAACTTAGCCATACATGCTCTCTATAATTTTGATGAATTTGACAAGGCCGTCTTAGTTTTTAAAAAATAATTAGCTTTTATCAAATTTGTTCTGTATTTTGTCACCGTAGTTTTGATTTTATTGTAAAACTTGTTATTTATTAACTGATTATTTTAAAATTTCTTGATTGAATATTTTTAAAACTTATTGATAGATTATTTAAAATGTTGTTTACATTTTTTTTTTTGTTATTTGAGTCTGTAAGATTGAATTGTTATAATTGATCCGATGGTGTCTTGCTTTTATATATAAAAAGTATATGTACACGTAATGAAGTTGTAATAACTTCTAGAAAATGAAAAAGACGTATTCCACAGTATGTACTTTTTGGAATTAATAAAATATGACTATGACTATGACTATGCAGTCTTCTCGAAGATTTTCCACTTTGTGAATCACTGAATATTACTCCCTAAACTGCAGGCGATGGGCACACATAGGAATCTGCGGGGATGATTTGCATTATCTGTGGGTAATCGAGACCAAGCTGCCACCGTCAGAACTCGGAGTTAAACCTTCCAGGAGTACTGGCCCTTCAGTAGTATTCTAAGTTTCTCACCTTGGGCCTCTGACCTCAACTTTTTAATATCAACGTCGTTGACGTTGACTTCAAGGTCGTTGACCTTGAAGTCATCTCTTGTTTCGACATATCTAAGTTCGTTGTTTACGCGCATGATCTAAAAATTTGGATTCCATGTGTAGTAGGTAGTATGTTTTGATGAACGTTCAAAATTATTTAAATCGTCCAATAGCGAACCGCTAAAGTAACAATATTTGCCTTAATGTTTCTAAATGTAACATTGTAAATTTCACCCCAAAACTACGACTATTTGATTGAAAGTGAGACTATTACCGAAACGTCTCTTGTACGCGATCTTGATACTAAATAGACCATTGACGTTGAAAATCGATAATTAATAAGATCGGGAACATTTTGAAACTGTGTAGGTATGCGCTACTTGATCAGTAGACATAGTAGAGCCAATTTTTAATACAGGATTTAAGAGAGCCTATTCTTGACTGCTAAGATTAAGAAAGATAGGCAAGAAGTAAATCCAGTTTCAATGTCAGAGATTTAAATATAAAAGAAAGTTATAGTCAATAATAAATACATACGCATTTCTCATAACAATCTGCCCTGAACCTTATTACTTTTAGCAACTTTATAATATTTTGTTATATAATAAATACCTATGTTCTACATTCTATTTTCTAGTAAAAACCAATACTATTTCATTTGGTGTTTCAAAGTCCCCGACACTTTTCAATCATCCCCAGGTATGAATGCCTGAAACGTTTTGGGGTCTCATTATGCTAGTATTTATTTCAATCGTTATGATACACGTAGCTCAAATACTGAAAAATATAAACAAACTACATAATATTTATATCAATACTCAACTATAAAACTGTACTCAATACATACTATTACTGAAAAATAATCAACTCTTTCTTAGAAAAATTATCTAAAACTGCGATTTGCGCATCTCAAATTCTATGGCTTCGAAGGGGGAGTGAATGGGTGGCAAGGTGAACGCTCACATGTGGCAAGACAGCTGTCCTAAACCTACCACAGCCGGTTCGTAAGTCCGGAATCCACTGCTCACCCCCCAGAAGTGTAAAAAATAGTATTATGATGGGCCCGACTCCGGTCGGTGAATTCCATGGCAGCTCCGTTTGTATTTATATTTATTATCTATAGCGTTATACCAAAGAAACATCTGCAGTTTTAGTTTTGTTCAACTAGCAAGTCTCCATAATAATACAGAACCCAGTAAGCCAAAAAGCGTTAAAATAGCCTGTTGTTGTAATCAGGCGTCACCCGCTGTGAATGACCGCGCAAGCGTAGACATAAACGTGATCGTATTACTAAATGACACATCAGAGGAGCAACTAGATAAGAAAACATCTATCTACTTCAAAAACTAACAAACTTATTGAGTGACAAATAACTACCATAAGGAAGTCTAATGAAAGCATTTCTGAATAAAAATAAAAGCTTATTACCTTTTCGCAGACAGTTCTACAAGATCCCACAGCACGTTGGCAGCACGCTGACATTCCTGAAAAAGGAAAAGTCGTTTGAAAACTAATAAAGATGGCTAGAAGCACTTTACAGTGCTGTAAATCTTTGCGTGACAAATAAGCTATTAAGCTTTTGATCTGACAGTGTTTAGTAAACGGGTATTCAAGGAAATGGACACTGTCATTTTATTAAATGTAATCTCAGTTTTACTTAGGGGAGGAGGGGGGGTCCAGCTGGTCCAGCGGTTCCAGTGGTCCAGCTGTTTGTGTTGTTGGTTGGCCGAACTCATAGCTCAGCTCCCATCCGGCAGCCTCTTCGAAGTTGGAAATCCCCAGTGAACTCTTCCTGCAGTTGTATTCTGCAATTCTAAGCAGTCGTGATCTGCAGTGCGCCGGGAGTATTGCCTCGAGCGGATCTGGGCAGTTGTACACGACAGGCAGTGCTAGATCTATGCAAATAGCGAGTTGCCAGGGGAATCTGAAAACGTATGTTTCCTAAGACATTAAGGTAAAACATGTAAATTGCTACGGGCGAACCCGAAACCCTAGGGAATTATAAAGTCATCATGCCATTCTATGTCCCATGGAGTGAACGAAAAGACTTGATGGTTCGTACAATCTACAGTCAAACTACGCTAAGAGCCCGTAAGAGTCCAACGCTTTACTGCGAGGTACTGAGAAATTAACTCAGCGGACCGACCTCACACCCTCACTATCAGATTGGGACGGATCTCTCCATCCTCCATACAGATTCGAAGTCGCTTGCGTGCCTTGGTACATGGACGGCAAAAAGTAGCTATGGAAATCGGAGCGAATGTAGTGAATTTCTAACAATGTATCTAGGCTGATCGAAGCAAAGACCGTGTGAACTTGATAGTCCGAAAAGCTCCTGAAGATATGGTTGTATTGATGGGAATAGGACACGGAATAGAAGAGCGAGTACATGAATATTCCTTTGACTTTTCGGATACAAAGTCATACTATGCAACATGGTCATACATGGCCGGCCCGGTAGTATAGTGGTTAAGTCGTCTGATCTTACATTGTAAGGCTTCGGGTTCAATTCCCGACGGGATCATCATTTTCCTTCGGGATATAACATTATAATATTGATTTATAACTCTCAATATAATATTGATTTCTACGGCTACTTATTCTGTGAGCATGGTGCAAGGATTTGTAACGATGTCCCAGAAAATATACGAAACTATCCTTCTTTAGAATCATTTCACATTTACCTCAAAAAGTATTACTTTTCTAAAAGGCAACCAGTTCTTCCCTTTCTGTCGTATTCCTCCTCCTCTCCCTCCTCCGTATCTCTTTTGGCATTTTTAGTTTTAAATATACGAGTTTATATTTTAACAGAATAACATATTTGTTTAATAATCTATACTTCCAAAGCGTGCGCATGTGCTACTGCATGTATAATTAGATTAGTTATAAGATATTGCCGTGTGGCCACAAGCTAGCCTTTTGTATATTATTTTAAGCTATTGCATAGCTTTTATCGCGGGCCTGGCCAGCGCGGCGACCGAATGAAGAAATTTCTTAACGAAAATTAATGATTTTAAACTGATAATTACGTCTAAACGAGTATTGCTTACGATTCGAAAAAAATATATGTATTCTTAGCTTTGAATATTTTAGATTTTGTTTATATTACATAGTGTAATTAATTTGTGAAATTAGGTCTAACCGAACACAAAAACGACTACTACGCAAATACTATCTGGCGTATTATTATGAAACCTGCACCATTTTAAAGATAATTTAATTATCTATCTTTTTATCTACGAATTTTTTCGAATAATTCGGTTTTTTTGCTTTATTGAATAAAAAATTCGTGCGCGGCGCTCTATCGAAAGACGTTTAAATTATTCCGAATCATCTGCTTACGCAGCCGCAAATGATTCGGAATAATTTCAACGTTTTCCGATAGAGCGCAGTTATCTGATATCAGAAAAAATAAAATAAATAAATAAATATTATTGCATAAGTTGTTAAAAATGCTATGCAATAGCTTTACCGTGGCAGTCCCCGAGTGCCACACGTATTTTTTTTTAATTGTAAATAAAGTATGTTTGGTTTTAAAAAAGTTTTAAATTTTATATGCTTTTAAGAATATTTTTTTCGGATCACTTAGTTTGAGGATTCTCCCGCTTCTTCTGATATGTTCATTGCCGTAATTTCTGTCGCATATTTCACGACATTTCCTTCCGAAACATTCATGATTTCCCATATAAATTAGTGATGTACAATTAATAACAAGCCATTCATCGTATCAATTAATAATAATTGTAACCCGCAGCCGATGCCAATTAGAGATGTTAAGGTTATTTTAGTGGAGGTTAGTTGAGAGGGGAAGCGCAACGTACGGACTTAAATTAAACTCGGCAATTTAAAATGATTACAGAATTAGACTCAGACTTGCACGCGTGTGTCACTCACTCACTCTCTCTGCCCATACTGAATTTACTCGAGAAGAACAATAATTCAATAAGGGAATTCAAAGTCTATTCCACTGTCTTTTTTGGCTTCGTTTTAAAAATACTTTTTGGAAAAAATATTTACCCATAATAACAATTAGATGAAAAAGAGTTATACATCTTACACAAATGGGCTGAGATACCTCTCACACATATTGGAAGATGCACAAGAAGAAATAAAATTTATGCTTGCACAAATAACTGAATTTCAAGATAGAAATTTAAAATCGATTTATCTTCATTTGAGAAAAATGACTATTACAAATCAAAAATGCTTGTTTTGTATTTAGTATTTCTATTTCGTATATAATATTGTAATCTTTATTATTTTTTTATTATTATGTATATTTATTATTATTATATATATTTTTTAATTATTATTATTATTATTATTATTATTGTGTTTGGTTGGTTTATCAACCCTCGTTTTAAATGTAAAAATATAAATTGCTTTCCCTGGAACGGGTATATCCCAATTGGGCAGTACTAGCCAGAGAATGAAAGAGGAAAGTTTTTTCCATTTGTTTTAATATTATACTTATTGTAAATGGTTAATTTGATAATTCCAATAAATAATTTTTTTTTTAAATACTAGATAGTAATATCTATGAGCGGCATAAAAGAGTTACAAACATACAAGAATACTAAAAAGCTAAAAAATCAAATAGAAGTAATAAAATGATGTATGTCCAGGAGGAGGAAGTCGAAAGGGAGAGATGAAAGAATCAAGAGAAAGAACTGGTTACATACATCTGAGAGAGTTCAAAGGATTCTACATGGGAGGTGAGTCCTTTATACCGGGAGACAATTCTAAAGCCTTGCAAAATGCACCATAAAAAAAAAAGAAAAAATGTCATCTTGCGGGAAGGGATTTTCAAAAGATTGGAATGAATCTGTAGGCCGCATGCGAATCGTAAGAAGCATGGTGATAAATAAATCTTCATGCGGATTCTACGAAACTGGATTCAAGATATTCAATAATGTCTACTCTACCCATTTCCTGTGGACTGACGACATGAGCTGCTTATAATAATTTATAATTATTTTTATTTCAGCCATTTAGTTGTATCTAAAGTTGATTGTTTTAATTTTACCTATTTCTATAATTTATATTTAAGTTGGACAGGAACAACACGTTACAAATCAAATTTTCCCATTTTTCAAAAACTAAAAAACTCCTTTCGCTTAAGTTATTACAAAGTTCTTTTTAATAATAGGTACTATTAAATTTAATAGATGCTGCTGAGCTAGCCGGGAACCGAACCCGGATCCTTACAGTGTAACATCAGGCGACCTAACCACTATGCCACTGGGTCGTGTCGTTCAAAAACCGTCGTCGTCTGTACAAAAAATCCCATCATGATAATTATGTCGATATATTTCAGGATAATGTATGCTATTTCAGATAAATACCTTAATTTTACACTTTGTGTATAGGTACTGTAATTATCATTTCTATTTCTTTTTTTTTTTAAATTCAACGTGATTTTCTATGTTACAGTACCCTTATTGTTCTTAAATTAATTGTGTTTAATTGTGTATAACTCCTATGAAAATAATATTGATGTAGTCATGGTATAATTTTGTAACAATCTACGTATGTGATACTAAAATTTTATTTAGCAGCCATTAACATAAACTTAAAAATATTTGAATACATACAATTGTGGTTTTATCGTTGCCCCGAGAGTTCCTCCTATTCCAAGATAGGCTCAGCAAATTCATTTTGCTAAAATCATTGCCTGTATTAACATTAGCATTTTAAATTGAATAGACGCTGCTGAGACTTGTTTCCGTCGCGTAAGCTGCGTTATCAAAGCTGACAAGCAACATTAATATGTACGCCACGAGAACAAATAATATGGTGAATTAGCATATTAATTGAATCGCAATAAGGTCGAGCTTCGTGAATGAATTTCACATTTGCAGGTACTCTAGCTCGTTCAAGAAATATAAAATTTTCAATACTTAGACTACTGGTCGATGAACGAGTGGGAGAAACTGGCTACACGTACAAACTGCCGTCATAATATTCTTAGTTTAAATTAAGTGCCACGGCAGTACTTTGCCAGTTTTTATAATAATACAAATAATAAAACTGGAAATAGGCATTGTTGTGTAAGTTATTACATTTTGATTATTGAATACTAGCTGACCCGTGCCCACTTCGTTGGGCGGTAAAACTTTTTACCTGTGATGAAATTATGAGTTGGTTCAGTTATTACTGAGTGCTATGATTTATTTCCTGACTGCCAAAAGAAGGGTTATATTTTTACTGCATATGTATGTAGGTATGTATTTGCATGCTAAATTGAATGTAATACCGTTATTTGTGAGTGTCTTCTTGTGAGTGTCTTATTTTTGAGCGTATTATCTCTTTAACTATTTATGCAGTAAAAGGGAAATTATATGCAGTAAAAGGGAAAAAATCTTTTGTTTTAAACACTTGAGACGATAAATTTACTTATTTTGATAAGAATTCATAATTGTTGATAATATGACCAATAATCATGACCTAACGATTTAAATAATTTTTTTAATATAAAATACTACTTTTGTGCCTTTAATATAAAAGTTAGACATATGCTGTCGCTGACTTTTTTGTAGGCATTATCAAGTTCTACAACTTTCTTTAGAACTTAATCATATATCTCTCATCGTAAGGCAGCGTTAGTTAGAAACATTTTCGTTCGACCGCTTATTCTCCGTCTTACTTCGCAAATCCGACTATCACGAAAAAGTCTTTTCATTTTTCGGATCAATATATAGCGTATAACACTCACAAATAACGTGGCTTTCTATCGGTAAAAGAATTTTCAAAATCGGTTTAGCACATCCAGAGATTACTTCCTACAACGTCACAAACTTTACCTCTTTATAATATTAGTATAGAAGTATAGATGATATATGAAGCCTGTCGAAAAAGTATTCGTGGAATTTTGCATCACGATTATGCAATGGAATTAAACAGTGACTAAAAAGTACTATCAAGAAGTTCTCCGCTGCCTCCATGCAGTTCGGCGAAAGGCCGAGATCTCTGGAGGGCGAAAAACAGGCAATTCCATCATGACAATGCTTTATCTTATTCATGGCGCCTGATTTAGACTTTCTTGGCGAAACATGGAGTTTCAGTCATTCTCCAACCTCTTTACTCTCCAGACACGGCTTATTGCGACTTCCTATTGTTTCTGAAATTTAAAACACCAGTGAAGTATCCCGCTTTCAGAATAGAGTAGATATATTGCTGAACGCGACGGCGGAGATGAACACCGTTCCAAAAGAAGTCTTCCAGAAGTGTTTTCGGCAGCGGAAGGAACACTCTTGGAGGTGTCAACTAAAACGGGTGAACCCGTTACCTCAGGAAGTTTTAACGATATTTGATCGTTCTGTCTCCCGTGAGTTGAGAGTAGAAGATTTAGGGACGAAAACAGTCCACTGTCTAGTTACGCCACTGGCCGTAAGAGACCTTACCGCGAGACACTGGGTGTGCACACTGCGGGCCAACCAACACTGGCGCTCTTACTTACGGGTTCGAGGTTGCTTACGCGGTCATCTCCCTTACGTAGCGGTGATTCGATGTCTACCGAATCTATCGCGGACCACGACGTCCTTTGCCCGGATGTTCACCCGGTATCGGGTAGCCGATTGGTCGTTTGCGTAAGGTTGACAACCACCTATAGGAAACAAAGCCGTTTCCAGATTCTCCCGGTTATCAGTTAGAATACACAGTCGACTGGCTGGCGCCGCATGATGAGCAAACCGTCCAGGAGCGCCCTAAGGACGATACCCAGGGGAACTCGGCCGCAGGCACAGAGTCCTACCCGGAATCGCACTTCTGCTCGGAGGCTGCCGGTTGACCTAACAGTTCGGTCGACCCTGACTCATGGGTCATAATAGCTTAACTGCACTGGATTCATTAGCTCCCAGTGGAAGGAACAATGGGCTTAGTGTGTGGAGGCGTAAGGGGCATACTTTGAAGAGTATTAAGATCCCATGCCCGCCATGTACCTAGGTAATATTTTTTTCGGCCAAAAGTCGGATACTTTTTAGATACTTTTTAGATATCATGTATAATAATAATAGATATTACAATAAGATAACACTTAACATGTATATAAAAATACGACCGAGCAGATTTTGAAAAACGAGTCAGACAGAATGGAATTAAAAGGTATTTTAATACGGGATTCCAACTCAAGCTGAAGTTATCCAAGTTCAAAGTGAGCAGTGTGAAGAAAACGGTTATTAGATAGGTTATTAGGACAGTATTTTAAAATTAATATCAATGCTAAGCATTATTTTAAACTATATTAAAACATTCTTAGGGATCACTTTAGATGAAAATTTAAACTGGAATCAACATATCGATAATTTGTGTGCAACTTTGTCATCGGCAGTCTATGCTATAAGAAAGGTGAAATTTCTGGCTGGCGAACGTGCAGCGATCAGTGTGTATCACTCCTGCTTCCATTCAAAGATGTCTTATGCGATACTACTATGGGGTAATGCAACCGATACCCATCGCGTTTTTGTGCTACAAAAGCAAGCCGTTAGGACAATTTTTGGTGTAAGCAGAGAAACACATTGCGCCCCTTTTTTTATTAAAGCTGGTATCCTTACCATGTCGTCCATGTACATATATCAGTGCCTTTTATACGCCAAAGAGAATGTTTTAAATTGCGAGCTTCACTCCACTCGGCATAGCCATAATACGCGACATAAAAACAACGTGTTATTGCCTAAAGTACGCTTGACTAAATATCAAAAAACATTTTTATATATTAGTTTTAAATTGTTCAATGCTTTGCCATCATCGACGAAAAGACTTGAGATGGCAGCATATAAAATCTGTTTGAAAAATCAGTTAGTCAAACATGCCCTTTACAAACTGGACGACTTTTATGATATTGCGTCCACAATTGCTTGATTATAAATAACCATATTATGACTATACTTTCGAACTAAGTTTTAGATTTTATTGACATTGTTTTTAATTACGCATGTTTCAGTTTTTTTTTTTTATGGTATTGATTATTATTTGTTTGATTATTGATTATTTTGTAAATTTGACTATTTTTAAGTAATCACCTCTGATTACAATTATTTTTTTTTCCTTTTAATTAATCAAAGCGGTTTTATCATCCAGTAAATTATGATTGTAAAATTTGACATGTTCCTCAGTATTGTGAAATGCTTTTATGGAATGAATAAATGATGATGATGATGATGATGATGATATTTTAACTAAATCCGGTTTCTAGTCATTAGGATATTTATTTATTTATTTATTAGTTATATGTTTATTCGTTTATTACTAATCAACATTACAGTAAAACCAAGGCATTGAAAAGTACAATTAATAAAGCTATCACAGTAATTATACAAATTTATTAAATTATTTCGATAATTTAATTTAACCTTTTTTTACAATTTATTTTATTTTTATTTATTCAAACAATTTACAAAAAAAATGTTACAATTTACAATTAGGAACCATCAAATAAAATACCATTTAACTAAAATACAGCATGAAATTAAACTTAATTGATAAATAATGCCCTGTCATATGTCGCCCAACTAAGCAAAGCTTGTCCTCGGTCGGACATTCCATAAATATAGGGTCGTTAAATACGTAGAGAAAAATACATTTCAACATAGAGAAAAATACATACAAATTTAAATGGCTACATGTCATTTTTATTTATTACGCTGCCAAAAGTGAAAAAAATACAGTACAGACCTGAAAAATTCAAAATATCAAATAAAAAGCTTTAATAATTACTAAAAATAAGAGGACGTGAAAATAGTCATAGTTATAAAGTAATCACAATGTCAGACATTCATATAATTCATTCATTCAATGCATCAATGCATTTTGAACCACTAAGTTCCCACGGTCTCGTACTTCGGTCAGCCTCTGACAGTCTATTAAAAATTCCGAGTCATAATAGTGATTTCTATTCCTATTCTTTCTGTGTCCATGGTGCAAGACTCTGGAATGATCTCCCAGCAAATATACGAAACTCGCCTTCTTTACCGTCGTTTAAGACTCACCTTAAGGATTACTACCTTTCTAAGAAGTAACCAGTTCTTCCCTTTCTCTCCTGTTCCTCTCCCAATTTTCTCTCCTCGGGCACTATTAGTCTTAAATTCTTCCACTAGTCTGTATGTTATGTAATAATCTTTATTTTCACAATGCGCGCATGTACCACTATGTTTAGGTTAGCTGTAAGACATTGCCATGTGGCAATAAGCTCGCCTTTTTTGTATACTTTTTAAGTGCAAATAAAGAGTTTATTAAGTCATATGTATCACTAATATTCATATCAATAAACAATTATTTATATTATTAAAATTAAAATAAAAATTGAACAAGGCCGATATGAGCATTAGCATGTATGTACTGCTACGGACTGTGCCAGGACTTGTCCAAGGCAGCGAACATACATAGATTCGACAATTAGAAAAAGAAATACATATTACCGTCACCATTACACATTATAACTAATAATCACTAACGAATGATCACAATAGGAAATATTTAAAATAGGATACAGAAAATAAATAATCGTGGTAAATAAAATAAAATAAAATGTCAAATAATACAAATGTCAAGAAATAGAATGACACTTCTTACTAGCTTTCATATAAGAATAAAGTACCTACCTACTTATCTATTTATAATAATAATAAACCCGTTATTCGAAATGTAATTTTTACAAAGGAAAAAAATCTAAATATTAGTTCTACAAAATCAATTTCTATCAAAATATTATCACACTAGGGCAATCTCTTACAGCCAACTATAGTGTTCGTTTGAGAGTTGCGGATTATTTAGCCGCGTATTTGATATCTGAATACAAACAAAACAAGTGTCATTCGTGCCCTCATAAAAAAATCGCCTTTAGTCGGAATCGTTATCGACCACGTGAAGGAGCACTCATTGATAATTCAAAGGTAGAGCAGTCTTTCTCCGGCAGACGACTTGCACATTTTTCTATTTAAATATTTAAAAAACAGGGCGCCATAATAATTTGAAGGGCGGTTTCATAGGGGGTTCAAACGCTTCTATCGTTTCTTTGATAAGCGACGCATTTTAAAGTGGCCGAGGGGGTCGCGTCGCCTATCATCCTCAGGTTGCGTTTTGTAAAATATTAAGTGGAGCTTTTTAGCATAGATTAGATATGAGTTGTATACTGATACCTATTACAGATGTGTCCCGCTTTTCCATGTGATATTGCCAGGGTTAATTTGAAATTTGTATTACTTTCCTGCCTACCAACGGACGTGAAGAGAAAGTATTGTGGACGCGCTTCTGTGTGACTGTCTGTGTGATGTATTCCTCCACGATAGAGCTCAAACTGTTAATCCGATCGGGTTAAAATTTAGCATGCAGTCATAATTTGGTCATGGCAAGAGTGGGATTGTGATTGAAATCGGTCCACCAGGGGGCGCCCTAGGCCAATTTCAATCTCGAAATATTAGACGTAGATGCTTGAAATTTTGTACACAGATGCTTAAAGTTGTGTAGTATTGTTAGAATTATTATGTCATCCCGAGTGTCATAGGGTACCTTAACTGTCAAAATATCAAGTAAATAGTTGTCTAAATGACCAAAACTCCAAATGTCAATAAATAAACATAAATATATCGTATAAATAATACAATGAAAGATCTGATCGCGTACACTCCGAAAATATATATGTATCTATATGGATAAATACATAAGCTACAAGTATTTCATAAAAAAACATTAATTATAATTACAGTAGTTCAGTTTTTGTAACGGCAGTCGGGTATTTTGTTCAGTATTCAGTATTTAGTATTCAATTTATTCATTCAGAATATACAATAAAAGCATGAGTTATCAATTAAAGCTAATTATCGCATATTAGAATTCGTCAGTTGCTAGTAATATATTAATATATGTAGATATAAAACTATTAAAGCAGAAATATTATTTTGACAATAGCGTTGACTAAAGTCGGCTTTACATGGCAGACAAATGAAATTTAAAAAATAGAGCTGAATCCATGTACATAAATAATTATTATAAGGATATTATTAGTTATCTTAAGCACTCTATACAAAAATCACACAATAGAAAGTATCAAAACAAAATTGGAAAAAAACAAGTATATATATGGTCTACATATTAAATATTAAATTCATAATATTATTATTAAACAATAAAAACTAAAATGAGGTTCCTGAAAGTTACATATTATTGTTATTCCAATTTGAAAGAAAAGTTCATTTTAATATATTTACTTGTCACTTTAAAAGAATGCAAGTCGTCTTTATTTCTGACGTATGAAAATTGTTCTTTATTTCTGGCGTATGAAAATTGTTATTTATTTCTGAAGTAGTGAAGATATTTTCTCTTATACCATAAGCCAGATCGTTATACATATGTATAACGATCTGGCTTATACAAGTCATAGTATTGTTTTATCTCTGGTTGTATTACATAAACACTATTCGCATCACACTTCATTGGCTTAACTTTTATTCGCGCTTCCTGTGGAGTCGCGTTATACGAATAAACCACATCCTTGCCCACTATTTGGTGTTGATTAGATAATTACTCTGACAGAACAGCGTTATTTATCTTTACTAGCCGTATCTAACAGCAGAGTTCAACAAGTTATCGCCCTGTTCTGTATACGTCAAAAAAAATATGTATGACATCAACTATGTAGGTACAAAGAAATAATATCATAATAAATAATGAACCTTGATGGAGCTTTTTGAACCACTAAGTTCCCACGGTCTCGTACTTCGGTCAGCCTCTGACAGTTTATTAAAAATTCCGAGTCATAATAGTGATTTCTATTCCTATTCTTTCTGTGTCCATGGTGCAAGACTCTGGAACGATCTCCCAGCAAATATACGAAACTCGCCTTCTTTACCATCGTTTAAGACTCACCTTAAGGATTACTACCTTTCTAAGAAGTAACCAGTTCTTCCCTTTCTCTCCTGTTCCTCCCCCAATTTCCTCTCCTCGGGCACTATTAGTCTTAAATTCTTCCACTTGTCTGTATGTTATGTAATAATCTTTATTTTCACAATGCGCGCATGTACCACTATGATTAGGTTAGCTGTAAGACATTGCCATGTGGCAATAAGCTCGCCTTTTTTGTATACTTTTTAAGTGCAAATAAAGAGTTTATTATTATTTAAATAAAAAAGCAGGCTCTTTAGATTGACGTTAAGGTTCATAAATTGGCAAAAGGCACTTCTCGAGAGAGTTGTGTTGCATTCCTTCCAGTGCAGAATTTACGAATAACCTACACAAGTACATAAGCTAAACTTTCTTGAAGTCCCCAAAAAAATATCTGGACTTATAAAGGGCCCCATATCTCTTACAAATCTCAAATAGCTTAGGGCCCTATCAAGTGTAAATTCGGCACTGATTCCTTCACTTTATTATCTTTAAAAATATAAGCATGGATACGTAGGTAACCAAAGACCCAAAGTATGATGTAACTAAACATTAATGATGTATTTTATTTTATTTTTATTTTTAAAATAAGCAGTTTGGTAGGAATTCTTACTCTTGCTATTGCCAAAATATTACATATTATTTAAATACCTTATATGGTATAGGTACCCTTCAATACTTTGAGTGCATATCGACTAGTGCATATATGGTATACCGTATAATAAATTGAGTGTAAATCGTCTTTTTTTTTTATTGTAAAAAGAACTAATAAATGTAATTGTAGTAGTAGTAGTAAACGTAGTGGGGGGCTTGTTTATAGCCCTTGATGTCACCTGGATCTATAAGATCGTTTGCAACTACCCACTTTGTGGTTGGGTCAGTGGTCAGCTAGTAGCCCGGTACTGCTTACCAGTCCATGCAAATCGCTGACATTCAAGTTGGGCAGATGCTGGGTTCGAGAAAGGCTCATCCCAGTAAACTGTGTCTTTTTGCGGCGAGGACTGGGCAGCGACCAAAGATGTACAGGGTGCGGCAGTGAGGACGGACGGTTTTAAAAAAAATCATAAAATAGTTAATTTTTGCTCAAAAACATATTTATTGATGGAATCAGGTTCGCAAGGAAATAGCATTTGAGACAGTCAAGTGTGGAAAATCACATCAGGCATGTGGTGGCCGAAATCGTTGATGGAGTGCTGGAGGCGTTCTTGGAAATTCGCGTAGACTCTCTCCAACATCGCACTTCCACGCGAATTGCGTCCTTCAATTCGTCCAGAGTTCGGGGCTTGTTCTCGTATACTCTAGCCTTGAGGTGTCCCTATAAGAAAAAATCATTCCACGCAATTCGCGTGGAAGTCGCCCAAGTTGAAAGAGCGATGTTGGAGAGAGTCTACGCGAATTTCCAAGAACGCCTCCAGCACTGCATCAACGATTTCGGCCACCACATGCCTGATGTGATTTTCCACACTTGACTGTCTCAAATGCTATTTCCTTGCGAACCTGATTCCATCAATAAATATGTTTTTGAGTAAAAAATAACTAGTTTATGATTTTTTTTAAACCGTCCGTCCTCACTGCCGCACCCTGTATATGCTGTCTTCAGGTTCTTCGCCACAAATTCGGTAGTCCTTGTTCTCGGTCAAGCCAAGGTTAAATAGATGTGCTTTGAGGGTCGTGTGTCCGGTGAGGAGACCGATAGTGGTTCTAAGGTTCTTCTTGCTCATGTCAAGTAGGGCCTTGGCTTTCTTTGGAAGTGGTTGCACCATCATGGCTTTTGCCTGGCTCTGGTTCCAGGATGCCCGATGTTTCTGCTCCAAACAGTCCCTGGTGATCTTCTTACCTATAGGGAAGGGGACCCCAACAACTGGCTCCACCGGGCATTCCAGTGTGGCAAATTACTAAGTAAATTGATAATAAAAAATATAAATCTTTTTGAAATAATTTAACCTGTTAATGTACCTAATTAGGTATAAATAAAAAATACAGGTAGACGAAATATAAAAACGAATAATGTTTTATAATAGTCAAATTTGAAATATTTACAAATATAAAATTAAAACCATAAAAATGGTGCATTAGAATAAGCCATGACAACATTTTAATATAATAATCCATCCTTATTTATCAAAAAGAAACTGATATAGCAATGTAAATAGTCAATAGTTACAAAAAAAAATGTAATAAAAATATGTAATTACGAAAAATTAGAAAATTACAAAGTCCTTAGAAAAAGTTGCGTTCTTAATAAGAATTTCCTGCACCGATTTCTTAAATTGAACGTCTCCAAGACCACTGACGCACAATTGAATCTTATTGTAAAAAAGGTTGGACTGATACAGGAAACTATTTCTAACCTATTTTAGTCGCATTTTGTTTCATGTAACGAGAAATCTACAAATTCTCCTGTGAGGATCATAATAATCGCTATATATGTATATGTAAAAATGTTTTTTTCTCGGTAATTTCAGGGTCAAAGAATTAAAGAACACTCTAAGTAAAATGAAAACGTTTCACAGTTTATTCAATTTTACAAAAATTTTGCAAAAATCTCTCGATTATTTTTTTGATATATTTCCAACCCCTTTAGAGAATTTGTAAATTAAGACTGGGACATATTTTTAATAATAATAATAATAATAATAAAACGCTTTATTTGTTCAAACAAATCGGCGAGTTCATCGTATTGAAACAATCTTACAGCTAACCTTGACCTAATGGGGAAAACATGTTTCGAGGTAAAAATAAGAAAAAACTATTAACAAAATCCCTTATAAAAGCAGCTTGTATCAAATGTATCTAACTTTAAAATCCAACAGAAAATGAAGCATAAATTAAAAAAATTATAAAGCAATAAACCTATAATGACGCTGGAAGGAGGGAGGGGAGAAAGAGAAATATACGAGCTCGTGTTAAAGTATTATTTAAGCCTACGTTAACAGCAATACAAACTCTGTGCTGTCCACACATGTGTGAGGTAAAGCATTCGAGAGAAGGGCTCTATGTACGGACAAGGAATGCGAGTAGAACTCACTGCTGTGACCAGGAATCGAGAGCAGTATGTTGTCTTTGGATCTCAGAGGGCGCCTGTGAGCCGATAGAGCTTTGAACCTACTTATGAAATAGCTCGTACCGGCCATCTCCAAGATTCTGTAAAGCAAATCGAGGACTCTCGTATCCCTCCTTTTTCGGATGGGCAGCCAGTAAAGTCTCCTTCTGTACTACTCCGTAATATGGTCATATTTTCTTAGGTCATAAATAAAGCGAATGCAGACATTTCATCGGAATCTGAAAGTCATTATAGTAATTTTGACTCGTTCTTATCGATATTTGACCGCTTAATTATACATCAAATATAGAAAATATAGAAACCCATTTATGCAGTTTAGCAAACTCATCTACATTGTAGATGTTTCAATGTCACCCCACTATATTCGTATTTGTAAAAATAATATAAAATCAATTTTACTCAGTATGTGTAAAAATCTTTGCTCTTTCTTTAAAATAAGCGAGATATCGGAATTTAAAGAAGCATCAAACATCTATATGACACTAGGTTAAGTTAGTTTTTTAAACGATTCATTTTCATTCATAAACACCTATTTGGCAGTAGGTTAGGTTAGTATTTTTTTAATACGGCAAAGTTAGCTAAACTGCATCAATTCCAAACTATTAAATAAAACTTTAGTTACCTACATAAATAAAACATTAGACTTTAGAACATTTGTAGTTTTTTAAGACTTTTATTTGGATTATTCCATATGATGTTTAGGTTGATAGCCCTCTTTAATGAATAAATAATAATAAAGAGTTAATAAGAAGCTCATTACCGCTTGCGTCAGCTGGAGTCAGAAGCATGGCGCCGACGACAAATGTAATTATTATCGTCGATCTTAATTTAAGCCAATCAAATGTCTTGTCACCGCCGCATGTTATTGTCTCCGAGTCGGCCATCTTGATCTTCTTTTAAATACAATCACTCACATTTAATTAAATCGAGATTTTTAGTTATTTAAGACACTAAAGTTACACTTCATGTTCATAAACGATGAAACGAAACTCAAATAAATTATAGAAAGCGTCGATCCAAGAATTTTTATGTTTAAAGAAATATACAAAAGGTATTCAATTCGTTTTTATGTACATAACATAGATGCACAGGATATTATAGTCAGAAAGTTATTTCTCAACAAAAAAGGATTTTTTTTCATATTCCTGGTAGCTAGTACTAGAAAGTCTTTGGCATATTTTTCTCTAACTTTGCATTGCATAAAAACGAAACATCATATTTAATTTTGAAACGCGCGTCGCGACGACCGCGTTTTTGGCGGGAAATATTGTGAAAGCGTCGATTCAACCCGGCACCGCACCGCTCCATTCGCCGGTCGAATACGTACTGACTGACTGGCAGTACAGTACAGGACAGATAGACAGACAGATCCAAGGAGTCAGTAGCACCGCTCATAATTCACGACACCACGGTGTCGCGCCTTGCCCGCAGGATGAGGGCGGGAATATCACGGATATTCCCGATTGCGATAACTTAACGTCATAGGATTACAGAATTTGTCATCAAATAAGTCTATTCAGTTTAATTCTATTGTGTTTGTGGTGTAGTAACGTGGAGTTATATAATTGAGGACCATTTATTTTTAAAAAATGAGGTTCTAATGGTTATGTACTTTTCTAGAAAAGAACTAGAAGACGATTTAAAAAACCTTCTTTTAGCAGGCGCAAAATGTGAGTTTTTTAAAGCTATATATCCCCTATCGATAATCTTTGATTCTGTGTCTTGAGAGATTTTTAAAATGAAATTAGCGAAGATGTTAATATACAGACATATTAGGAGACATAAAGAGATTTTACCAAAATACTAAAGTCATTTGCCTTGTATAACAGTCGATGAACCAATTATTATTTTAAAATTGATATTGTAGAAATTACTATGGAAGATTTTGTAAAAGTTATACATCTACTGCAAATGTATTGTTTTGATAAAAATGATTTGTAGTTTTAATTATGAGTATCGTTTTGATTTATTGATATCTGACGTAAGAAATTGCAATTCTTTGTTTATTTCAAATATAATTCTTAGGAAACAGTTTATAAATAACAAGTAAATATATTTTAAAAATAAAAAACACCACTGCCGCGGCAAAATTATACTATTATATTTATAATAATTTTTATTACGATTTTTTTATGTATTTATCCATATAGATACATATATATATATCCAAAATGTACTCAATTAGACTTTTCACGTGGCACTAAACACTATATATTTTTGTCCATTTATTGACATTTGAAAATTTCGACAACTACTAACTTGACATTTGGTCATATAAAGTAACCTATGACACTTGGTATAACATAACAATTCTAACTATATTACAGACTTCTAAATCGATTCAAACGTTCAGAACTTATGGTGGAATAAAGAAACGGAAAACATATATAGATGAATCCTGAACACATTACACTCCTTTTTTGTTGGGCAGTCGTGTAAAAATGTACATCCAGTAAAAGAGTTTTTTGACTGATTCAAAACAAGTTTGCTCTCAGGTTAGCCAACCGAGTAGGCAATAAATAAGAAATAATTCATTCTAACAATTTTAAAAACACAATATAATAAAAGAACAAAATCAGACTAGGTTACGTAATACTCATAGTTACTAATACCCATTATTTAAAAATCACAGAAAGTTAAATTAAGTATGTCTATAAAACTATCCCAGTAATAGATTATAAAATTAAAGGGAAAATAAATCATAGTTAATATTAATCCAGAAGAAAATTGTATTAAGAATTGGCCAAAACTAAAAATAGTCTAAAAGTAGCCAATATTAAAGGAATTAGTAATACATTTGTCATTGAATAATAATAATAATAATAATAATAATAAAGAAACGCAGTATATATGAAAAGTGAAAATTTTCTTAAAATCAATGTCAATGAAACAATTCAAAATTTGATTAATAAAACAATAAAGAATAAGGTGTTATTTAAATCTGAAATTTTCGTACAATATATTTTCTTTCCATAATTATTTTGTTTCTGTTTTCAGTCTCTAACAAATCCTAATTTCTTTTATAGAAAAAAATCTATTCTCATTTGCATTTCTTTAGAGCATCACTGATCTGAATATTAGATTTTTTTATGTTTTAAGGCTTTAGGCAGTATATTATTTGAAGGTAGATTATTCCGGAATTCGCATATACCTATGTACTTAAGGATAAACGCCTATGAAGTTGTCGTTCTACAAAGGAAATTTAAGAACAAGAATTCGGTATGAAATTCTTCTTTTTTGGGTGCTCTCTAACTAGTGAAGGTTGGCAGTCAGCTCTGCATACTTCTTTTTGATCCATATGAAGCTGAGTACTAGAGAACATAGGGCAGTAGTTTCCCGTTGCCTTCTGAACCAAAACTTTCGGAGAGTATTTGGCTCTCCAAGCCACTGAAGCCTCTTCCAGATAGTTACCGCCTAAGCTCGGTCGTTATTGCCTCGTTTGGTGTCTAGCAGGGAATACCGCGTCGACCCCTGGGTCGCCGCCGCCAGCTATTCTGAAGACAACCACTAGCGCGAGCAGGTGAGGATGACAAGTGGGAGGATGATAAGGAGTTGTTTCGTTCTCCCTTACTCCTTTGGTCGCTTTGCTGCTTCAGTAATATTATTTGATACGAAACCACGCTTTCCAGATTATTGATGCAGTTCTCCAGATTATCAAAACTTTTGCTTTCCATAATAATTAGACCGATACGGCGATCGAAAACATTCGGGACGCGTCCTGTGTCAACCGTGAGTGAATCCAGACTGCATAATTGCACTTTATTCACTATAGTTAATAATAATAATTGATATTTATTATTGAGGAAATTTTAAAATATGCTGTCACCATGAATTTAAATGTATAATTTGCATGAAATCTATATATATATATATATATATATATATATATATATATATATATATATATATATATATATATATATATATATATATATATATATATATATATATATATATATATATATATATATATATATATATATATATATATATATATATATATAAACAAAGTCGGGTTTGTTCGAACACTTATAACTCGAGAACGGGTATACCGATTTTCATGGTTTTTGATTTGTTGTATTTGCCTCCATTCCGAATAGCAGAATAACTATTAAAATCATTGGAAATTATTTAAGAAAAAAAATAAAATAAAAGAAAAAACATTTTCCCATACAAAATGTTAATAGGTTTCGTAACTGTCAAACATTTAATGTTCATCCCGTCGATACGGTAAACTATCCCTAAAAAAAATTTAATAATTAAATCCCAAAAAAATTTCTACTTTTATATTTCTTTTTATACTTTTTTTCTCTTAATAAAGTAGTGAACTTAATATTTATTTTGTATTCATTGTATTACTTCCATAAAATCATAAATTAAGTTCAGCTAATCTGTAACACGACATTCATTGACCGTTATGCGGTACGAAGTTCACCGGGTCAGCTAGTTATAAATACATATAGGTAATATATTTTTTTTAAATATATCGAAATACTGACCACTATTATCTATATAGCTTCAAAAGACACATCCATCTCAAAAACCAAGCCTATCCAAGCAAAAAACAATGAATAAACTACTTTGAACAAACGGCGAATGCCGTTTCTTAAATCTAGAATGATATTTTGAAATATTTTAAAAAATTTAATGTATCTACTATTCAAGTAGATTATGCAAGGATGCTGTGCTCGTTATCAGCCAGCCATTAAATAAAATAAAAAAGCTTGGTATACTTATTTTTTTTTAAAACACACATCTTCTATTCATTCTTGGTTGAGACGTTTATAAATATAAGAGAGATTTTTATATATGATATTTACAAGTTTTAATGACGTAATGGTAGCAACATAAATTAAAATTGTTAAATATTAATAATATTTAAGTTTATTGTAAAATCTTTTGAAATATATCGTTTATAAAATTAAGCAGTGAAGGACTTCCCGGATTGGAATAGGAAATGCTTATGTTTTAATGAGATGTATGTATGGATGTGCCCAACTTGCTACTATGCTATATAGGTTTAATGGGAGTCCCTTTGTCACCTGTAAACGATCACCCTTCATCCAATATGGATCCCCTTTTAACATTGGCGCCGTTCATTTAACATGGCACCCTTCATCCAACCTCAAAAACCAAGCTTATACTTTTGCAAAAGAAAATCTTTCCAATCTTTCTATTCAATCTATTAAACTTTAGAAGTAACGGATAACGCAAAATATTATTTTTAAAAATTGATCAAGAAATATACACTATAATCAGTATAATATTTTTTTTAATATTCAGTGTTCATTTTATAGCAATGACTGTAAAAGACGTCGGCTTTTATCTCTGTTAATTTAATGACTGATTCATGTGGCTTGCTCCCGCGAGACTCGGCCAGATATTATTATGGCCATAAGTGACAACGATCATTGAAAATAATCACTACCATTATTATTAATTTTAGAACGACCACGTTTGGATGTATATTTTATCAAAATAACGAAAGAGGCTGAGAAAAAAACTTATCAACACCATTGAAGAAGTGGAAGTTCCTATCCTATACCGTTGATTAAATAGGGTATTAGATTATAAAAATAATAAAAACGAATTTACCGCGTGAAGTTTGTAACACCCGTCGTAGACTACCTTAGACAACGGCGGTTGCAAAATCACTAAAACTTTGGGTGTTAGAGTTCACGCGATCATCGATATGTAATTCCCTAGATGGGCCTTTTGCGCTCAAAGATGACCACTTCAAAACCACTGCTGGAAGCCGGCCAGTAGTAGTTTAGTCGCATTGCGCTGGCAGACAGCCTACCGTTTCCTGTGTGAGAGCTGCAGCGAAGTATATTGGCGCGATATTCTCTCGCATACTGTTCAATTTATCGCTCTCTCTGTTCAATGATTTACGAGCACAGGGTATGTGGAGACAACTTATTTGTATCGGAGGGCATATCTAGCTAATATATATCGATGCATGCGGTAAATTCGTTTTTATCATATTTATAATGTCAAACAACCGAGATAGTCTTCGATTTTATTCTAAAGTATTGCATTGAGAATAAGATTCATGACAAATTCTGGCACCCATAGTTCCAAGCATTCAATGATCTTCTATGTTCTATATGGCGGCGTTCGCGGTAAGCAGTTTGACGGTGAACTAGAGATGGCGATCTAAACACGCCTATGCTTTATCCTATCCCAAAATAAAATAGTAATACAACAAGAAATTCATTTTTAAATCAAAGTTATTGCAATTTTATAATTATTTACTTGTAGATGTAATTTTTTAATAGTATACATGTTTCAAGTCATAAGTAATAATTACCCAGTACTAATATTTGGCATTATATTTCTCCGTATTATTCCTGTGATTTAATCAGCCTACAAAGAAATGCGATAGATGACACTAATAATTTAATCTTATTATTTTTATAGTCAGTTACAATATTTTTGTATTTATAATATAATTAATCAACCCTTTATAAAAAAACATTCATTATCAATGTTAATACAGATGGCCAAATGAATTGCCATTAGATTCGCCATACAATGCTATCAGCGACAACTGCATGTCGCCGGCGTAGAAAGGTTGCCAAAACGCACTATGCCTTTGAGCTAATGGGCCCATGATGAGGTGGCCACGATGACCCATGTGTTCAGGGTCGGTCACACTCACGGGTCAACACCCATCCGATGGCCTCCACGCATGGGGTGCGAACCTGGGTAGGACACTGGGTTAACCAGTCTCCCCTGGGAATCAAACCTCTGGCGCTCCTGGACGGTCTGCACACCGAGCGGCGCAAGCCAATCGACTGTGCTCTCCGACTAACAGTCGGGGGAGTCTGGGAACTGTATTGTTTCCTATAGAGCGGGGGTGGTTGTCTACCTTACGGCGACTGCTCTTGAAATGACCATTGGCCATCCGATCCCGGTTCAGAGTCGGGCAAAGGACGCCTTGGTCCGCGATAGATTCGGTGCACACCGTTTCACCGCTTCGTAAGGGAGAGGACCGCGCAAGCGACCTCGAACTCGGAACCAATCGAGAGACCGGAGAAATCTGGTCACAATTGGAAGTGAGGGCGCGAGTATCTCGAGCCCGCCGGGTTTATTCCTGGCTCACTCGCGGTAAGGCGTTGGACTCTCACGAGTTGTGACGTAGCTGGACGTAGGATTGTACTGTCCAAAGTCTTCTACGTTCACTGCAGGGCGACAGAACGACTAATCGTTAAAACGTCCTGTGGTGACGGGCTCGCCCGTTGTAGTCGACACCGCAAGATATGCCTTTGAGCCTAGTTTTCTAATGGTTCCTTTCAGTTTGGGTAGTGATGGATAAACTCTGTCATCTGGCCTGCCCAACTCACAGTTTAACTCCCATCTAGTTGCCTTCTCGTAGAGGGGCTTTCTCGTAGAGGCAGTTGGGATCAGAAGACCGCAGATTCGGGGGAATACCACCGGCAGAACTGGGCGGTTTGCATGCCAGGCTGTATCAGCCACGCTTACGCACAACGGGAGTCTGGAGATGTATTTTTCCTATGACAGTGGAGGGTAGTTGTCGATCTGACGCTTCAACCCTCGAATCGATCGATTGGCCACTCTATTCCTAGTGACTACGTCGGACAAAAGGCGCATCGGTCCGCAAAATATTCAAGCTATATAAGCGGTTGCGTCAGGTAGAGGCCACGCTAGCGACCTCGAACCCCTGATCAAACTGGGGGACGGAGACATCCGGCCATATCTGGTAGTAAGGGCGCGAGGTCGGCCCGCAGTTTTCACTTTCTAGTGCCACGCGGTAAGGCTTTGGCGTAGTTAGACGGCGGAATGTTCCGTCCTTATTAAGTCTCTTCGTTTACCCCAGGCTGAAAAAACGTTCAATATCTTTATAACTACGTGGTGTGACGGGTTCGCCCGTTGTAGGTCACAGCACGCCAGTATGGCATTGAGAAATCG
This sequence comes from Micropterix aruncella, assembly GCA_944548615.1. NCBI lineage: Eukaryota > Metazoa > Arthropoda > Insecta > Lepidoptera > Micropterigidae > Micropterix > Micropterix aruncella. Next base: position 1,413,654 of record OX155963.1, read on the forward strand.
AATACCCTATATATCAATATCACAAGTCACCAGTGCGACAAAAGTCACCAGTGCGCGCTATCTTTTAGGAACCATATATTTCAAACGCCATAAAAGACACTAATTCCATAACACGTTCCAAAATTGATTTTCAGAATGATCAAAATTTTGACACAATTTTATTTTCTGAATTTACTTTTTTTGACTGTTAAATGAAAATGTTTAATCGAAAGCTGCTTTTGTGTAATGAAGAATGGAAAAGAATTCACGGCCATCTCGAACCGGCAAACGCCAACGAACAAGCAAATCAACACAAGCAATATTTAGATTATTTAAAAAATCTAACGGAAAAGCTTTCATCCGCATGGCCAAAGTCTTCAGATTCGGTAACTATGCCAGATTAGCATAGCTATGTTTCGTTTTATCAAGTATACGTTTTCCCATAGGGATTAAAGAAAGAAAAAGAAAGAATCGCTAAGATACACAAAGAATGGAAAGATGTCGACGAGAAGTTAAAGGAAATTAAAGGGTTAAATAGAATAGAATCGCTGAAACGAGCTGAAGAAGAGATCTTCAAGAATAGCGATGACTACCGCCTTTTAAACAGGTTAGATCAGGGGTTCCCAAAGTCTTACGTAGTAATCCAATAATATGATATTTTTTATTAGTCTTCATTGTAAAACTATCCCCCGCCCCCCTCAAAGTGGGGGTTTATAATCTTACGACAATCTCTTACAACCAACCCTATAACAAAGTGTGTGTATGTATGTGTGCATGTAACATTTTATGTGTATGTATGCCCTGTTATTGCATTCGACCGACAGAATTCAAATGCAATTCCGTTAATTTTATCCCAACGGAAAATGGTGACCCAGCCTGAAATCGAACCAGGAACCATAAAATGTAAGATCAAACGACCTAGCCAGTATGCCGTATGGTATGTCCCCGCTGTCCTACCATTACCTCTTGGGGGAAAAGAGGCGATGAGAGGACTTAGTTTGTGCCGCAGGCGATTTTTTTTGGCAGATCAACCGTTTTTTAAAGCTTTTTACGCTATTTTTTTTTTAACACAGATACAGCAATCCTCCTCCTACCATTTCTCACATTATTTCTTTAATAAAATAGAGCTCGTGGATCAGCCGAACAACACTTTTATTTATGTGAGCAAATAAAAGAAAAAGAAGATATACTGAAAGAGAAGAAAATAAAGGAAGACGTTGAAGCAAAAAGGAACGCCGACATTTTAAAGAATAAAGAACATGAAGAAGTGGCGAGAATGGAGACCAAATTTGCAGAAGATCGAAGTGAAATGGTCCAACGGTATGAAATAATCATCATAAAACTATTTAGTATTATGTACCTACCTAATACCACAGTGTACCGAGACAACAGTAGACTCTCTCTCTCGAGCGACAGGGCATTTGCGGGAAAAGGGTGCGGAGAATGTGGGCAGAGGGTACGTCTCGACGAACGCCTTTGGATAGCGTTACGCGCAGGTAAAGAGCTAGCGACATTTTCGAACGTTGGCATATCCGCGTTCGCCAAGTAGCGGACATCTGGCGGCCATATATTCATATTCATATTCATTTTATTAGTATATTGGTATACAAGTCAGATATATATTGGCAAACATCCATACATATTAGCAAACAAAACATTTTTTTTTATCGTAAAGAAAAAAAATGACAATAAACAAAAAAAAGACAAAAAAAATACAAGAATAATGTAAAAAGAGGAAATACACGACAAAATGCAAAGAAATCAATAAACACTTTAGTCACTAAAGCATTTTAGACTTCACTGGAGTGAGTGAAACGCCAGTGAGTAAAACGCCTTATCTGTGAGGTACCTCTTAAGGCGTCTCTTAAACACGCCAAGAGATTGCGCCTGCCTAAATGTGCTCGCTGAGTTTGTTGTAAACCGCTGGGCCGGCGATATAGGCTAGCCTTTCCGACTTGGATAATGCATGACTTACCGAACGTAGCATGTTACGGGATCTTGTTGGATAGTGGTGATGCACACCATTCACATCGAAATCGGCTAGATTTCTGCGAACGAACAGCGCTACTTCCATTATATAAATGGACGGCAGTGTCATAATGCAGAGATCTCTAAACAAAGGCCTAGCTGGCGTATCAAGCGCCACACGCGCTATTGTGCGGACTGCACGCTTCTGCATAACGAAGGCCCTCTGCCTGTCGGCTGCTCGCCCCCATAACTCCGTGCCGTACGTTAACAGTGAATGAAAATATGCAAAGTAACACATGCGCAGCTCGGACAAATCGAGAAATCAGAGCCCTTACGACTCGTGACGTATTCGCTTGATTTTTTTTTAATTGCTACTGTCTGGTATGCTGGGCTAATACTGAGTTTTAAACAATAATAATTATAAGCAAATAATCAACGTTAACCAATCTGGGGCAAATTATTTGTTTATTTATAAGTAAATGAATAGTATTATACAACTGATTATATATGATATTAGATTGCTCAACTCCATAATACGATTTGGCAACCCGCCTGAAGCGCCGAAATGCAGGTGGCGCTGATAGCATTGATGACCAAACTAATAGCAACTTCTTTGGCCATATGGCCATCTATATAGATGGCAAATATAGAACAACATTGATAAAGACTTTTTTTATAAAGGACTGATAAATTATTTAAAAAAAAATTAAGCAATGATAAAAATAATAATAATCGATTATTAGTGCCATCTATCGCATTTTTTGTATAGGTTGATTACATCCCAGAAATAATACGGATAGATAGAATGCCATCTATTTGTCTATCTGAACTCAAAGCGCGTAATTATTACGTATTGAATATACGTATACTATATTCAATATAGATTACGCATAATACGTAACCTGTAAATCAAATAAAAAATCGGTTGTGTCACCTCAAGACTTTCTGGGCAAGTAGCCAAGGACTGGTTTTATCTGAATATTAAATTTTAAACTAAAATTGATGAGCCCCTCTCTTGGCCGGTGGACGAATCCGGTTGGGTTCCGTTGCGACGCCTCGGGCGGCGCGGTTCGTTTATTGGTTATGGGCGGGGTTGGGCAAAGCGCCGACGTTAGTATTTAATTAAAATTTGGTATATGAGTTTTTTCAAAATTTCACAATGTAATTTCGGCCCAACAAAATTTCAGTTCTATTCTCAGTTCTATTTCAGTTCTATTCAGGCATATACAAAATTTCAATTCTCTAAGTATAATATTTGGAGATTTATATATGTATGACTAGTGCGCCCTCTGGTGGACTGATTTCAACCACAATCTATTCAACTCTTGCCATGATCAAACTCTTGAATTTATTGTTCCAAAATGAGTCAACCACTTTTCAATAAAATTAGATAACTCAAACATCAAATACTAACTTAAGAAAACATTGAAACTTAAACTACTAAGCAATCTAAATAATGACTTACTCAGGCGAGCTAATTAAAATAATATATAATATAAATAATATAACAGCGAAATGAAAAACTCTATTAGGCTAAATTAGCATAAATATGTAATAGCATTAGAATAAATATGAAAAATAAAAATTATAATAGGTTAAATTACATTAGCATAACTATGTAGAAATAAGTGCACATAATTAAGGTAAATCAAGCTAGTTAATTAGGTTATGTTAGGGCGTAAGTACATCCATCTAGTGTAAATCTCTATGTCATCAGGCCTGTCAACTCATGGTTCAACTCCCGTTTGGTAGACTCCTCGTAGAGGAGCTTACCCCGTTAGGGGCGCTGTAAGCTGGAGTTGAAGGCGGTTGCGATCAGAAGACCGCGGATTCGGGGAATACCTCGGGCGGAACTGGGCGGTTGGCGCACTGTCCTGTTAGTGAGCTAATTGTCCTAGTGCAGTTAGGCCCCTAAGATCAATATGTTAGGGTCGGCTTAACTCACAGGTCAGCACCCATCCGGTAGCCTCCACGTAGAAGTGCGAGCCCAGTTGGAACTCTGCGACTGCGGGCCTGTTCCCCTGGGAATCGGGCGCTCCTGGACGGTCTGCGCACCGTGCGGCGTCAGCCAATCGACTGAGCATTCCGACTGATAACCGGGGGGAGTCTTCAAACGGTTTTGTTTCCATTCGAGCGGCGTGGTTGTTTACCTTACGGCAACCGCTCTTGAAACGACCAATCGGCTACCCGACCCCGGGTGAGAAAAACCTCTGTTGACACCGGTTCTACTCGTTGTTACCGAAGTTAAGCAGCGGCGGGCGCGGTCAATACAATACAATACAATACAATACAATCAACTACTCCAGTAGATAGGCATTCCTACACTTGGATGCGTCACAAAATTAAATGCTAAAAATTTAATTATTAAAAACATAACTATCGTGATAGTTGTCATCGCTGTAATATTATATTCAATATTACCTATATACAAATAATCAAAATATACTAATGTGATTTAAGAGTCAAGGAGAATAATATATTAAAATAGAAATGCAAATTCTATGTAGAATAATCAAAAAATACATATTTTATTGTCAATCCAGCAATAATGCTTTCGTATTTTTTTTTAAAATGAATAGATGTTTAATAAATTATATGAGAATTAGAATGTCAGCTATCATAATACCGTTATGTTTAAAACTTTACGCATTTCATTAATCATCAACATGGAAAATAGACTCAGAATTTTCAAACTCCCTTATACCATAAATTGGGTTTCTTACCAAATTATTTATGATTATCTTTTTAAATTGGACCTCTCCGAGGCTTTTCATTTGCTCTGGAATCTTATTATAGAACGACAAATTTTGATGAATAAAACTGTATCGCACTTTGCTAAGTCGCTGTCGGTTTATGTGGAGATTGGATTTATTCCTCGTATCGTGATGATGAAAATCACTATTCACCGGAGCTTCTGTTAGGTGTCTACGAGCGTACATAATATTTTGGTAGATGTAAGAAGAAAATAGAGTCATTATTCCTGATTTTACAAATAGCGGCTTACAAGAACTTCTCGGTGAGACTCTATATAAACTGCGTACCGCTCTTTTCTGGAGGAGAAAAATTCTTTTTGAGTTTGGTGCCATTCCCCAAAACAGTAGGCCATACGTTATTAGAGAGTGGAAATATGCAAAATAGACGGATTTAGCTGCTTCAAAACCGCATAAACTTCTTATCTTTCTAATGGCGAATATGGCACTGAACAATTTTTTACTGAGATCATTTAAGTGATCAGACCATTGTAATTTTTGATCAATTTCTAAACCGAGAAATTTCGTGGAGGAGACATTTTCTAGTTGGTCGGACCCAAAGTATACGTCTATTTCATTATAATCAGACGGCCGCAAAGAGAAGCATATTGATTTTGATTTATTTACGTTAAGTGACAATTTATTAACTTGGAACCATATACTAAGCCTATCTATTGTTTCTTTTATTCTTTGGGCCAAAGTGTCTTTATTTTTATCGCTAAAAAGAAGTGAAGTATCATCGGCGAATAAAATGATTTCATCATCCACGGATTTCAGGCACTCTGGGATGTCATTAATATAGACGAGGAAGAGAAAAGGTCCAAGTATCGATCCTTGAGGAACACCTTTGCGGATATTCTGTGGCGCGCTCTTGCTATTTTCGACTTGCGTAATCTGAGTGCGTTCTTGCAAATAAGATTCCATGAGTTGCAGTTCCTTATTCCTAATGCCGTAGTGTTCCAATTTTTCAAGTAGAATTGAGTGGTCTACGCAATCAAAAGCCTTAGAGAGGTCACAGAAAATGCCTACGGTTTTTTTCATATTGTCTAGCCCAAGTAGTGTTTTTTTAATTAGACTGGCGATTGCATCTTGCGTAGAGAGATTTTTTTGAAATCCAAATTGTTTTTTAGACAGGATTTGGTTTTCAGCAAAGAAATTAACAAGTCGGATAAGAAGTAATTTTTCAAAAATTTTGCTGAAAACTGGTAAAAGAGATATGGGTCGATAATTATCTCTGTTTTCTGGGCAACCTTTTTTAAATATCGGCACTACTTTGGCCATCTTCATTTCGGTGGGAAAGAATACTGGGATGGGTGACCGCCTGAGTTGACTGCGTGATGCTACAAATGCCCACCTAGAAGATGGAGTCAATAGGCAATAAGGCGGGTTCCACGCAAAGGTATATGCCTTGTGGGTAAAAAAATCCAAATCACCGCTTACATAAAGAGGACCGCGCAAGCGACCTCGTAACTGTAACCAGTCGGGAGGCCGGAGAAATCTGGCCGTAACTGGAAGTAAGGGCGCGATTGTCGGCCTGGTTGCACATTCTCGGTGTCAAGCGGTAAGGCGTTGGTTTCTCACGGGCGAGTGGCGTAACTAGACAGTGGACTGTTACGTTGTTACGTTCCAAAGTGGACTCACGCTCCTTCCTTTCTACGCTCACTTCACGGGAGACACAACGATCAATATCGTTAAAACTTCCTGGGGTGACGGGTTCGCCCGTTGTAGTGGACACCTCCAAGTGTCCGTTTTGCTAGGTATTAAATGCCCATCCGGCTAATAATCGTTGGGGTTTGGAGATGTATGTTTCCTATGACATCGGAGGGTAGTTGTCAACAGCTGACGTCTTCAACCCTTGAATCGATCCGTTGGCTACCCAATTTCAGGCCCTGTCTCACCCCCTTTTGTAATTCGATTGGATTTATGATTTGATCCTGAAGTCGGATACACAAGGTGGCCTTTTTAAATAACTGCCCAGCAAAAAAAATGTTATGTGTTCAGGGTTCATCTATGTATGTTTTCCGTTTCTTTATTCCATCATAACTTTTAAACGCTTAAACCGATTGAGAAGTGTGTGGTATCGTTAGAATCTTTATGTCATACCGAGTGTCATAGAGTACCTTAATACCGTCCAAATATTAAATATAAAGTAAATAATTATCTAAATGTCTCAATGTCAATAAATTAACATAAATATATAGTGTTTAGTGTCGAATTAAAGGTCTGATTGAGTACATTTTATAGCACAAATTTTTAATAATAAAGTAATTATAAATCCAATAGTTTACTTGCAAAAGGCAAAAGGTGGTGGTGGTGGATAAAAGCATGGTGGGCAAAAGGCGCCTCGGTCCGCAAAATATTCAAACTGAATAACCGCTTACGTCAGGTAGAGGCTACGCAAGCGACCTCGAACCCGTGACCAGACTGGGGGAGGGGAAATCCGGCCAAATCTGGTAGTCAGGGGCGAGGTGGCACGCTGGCATCTTCCCAGTGCCTCACATAAGGTGTTCGGACGGGTGAGTTGGCGTAGCTAGACAATGGACTGTGTTGTCCCTAAATCTCTACGCTCGCTCCAGGTTGAAAGAACGATCACATATCGTTATAACCTCCTAGGATGATGGGTTCGCTCGTTAAAGATGACACATCGAAAGTTATGGTTCATAATAAAAATCCTCTATTTACCTATACTAACACACTGTGCTTGTTTCTAGAATTAGAGAAAAAGAAGATAAAATAAAATCCAATGCCGAAGAAAAGAGAAAACTCGACCTTGAATATAAAGAATTACTACAAACAGAAGCGAGGATCTATGATAAAAATGTGGCGGCCACGAAAGAAAGAGATGTGGCTCGAGTGGTAGCCGCGCTGGAGGAATGTATCGAGCAGAAAAACGCCAGGAAAATAAGAGAAGAAAAATACGATAGAGCTGTCGATGCCATCAATCAACTATACAACGATTACACATGCAAAATAGACTGTACTCAGATGAAGATAAATCGAGAGAAGAAAATCAAAAGTAACAGTAAACAGAGAGTGGTCGCCGAGGGACTAGGGAAGATATTGGCTGAAAAAGAGAAAGAATCTGAGACTTATTTAAATAAAACAATTGGGGAATATGAGAGGAAGTTAAAGGCGACAGAGTCGAAAGATTTAAAAAAGAATAAAATTAAAATAGAGTCGTTTAGCGAAGGGATGAAACGATTGAATGAAGAAAGAGAAAGAAAACGTGCGTGTGATGCATCATTAAAAATATGGCAGATGGCTAGTCATTTGAAAAATGCCGAGATATTTGAAAAGGCAAACAGAAAGATCGAAGATGAAAAGAAAGCTAGCCAAAATTGGCAAAGAGACAGACTGAAAGAGCAGTGGGGGGAGAAGGAAAAGAAGAAGCAATTAGAAAGAGAAGACAAGCAAAACTATCAAAAAGAATGTAATAATGTCGAAAGATCAAAAGTTAAAAAGCTCTTAAATTATGCCAGTGATGAAATTAAGAAATGCGAGCAGAATGGGCGTCCGATTAAGCCGATGGAGCAATTTCTGAAGGTAAAATATACATTTATTTTTGAGTTTATAATCCTTGATTCGACAAATTAATGTAATTATTTTCAGGATTATAAAGAAAGGAACAAGCTGTTTCTCGAATCATCAGAAGAAGAAAAGGAACAAATAAAAGTTAAACAACAATGTAGAAATAGAAAAAAAGGAAATATTAAAACAACTGAAGTCAAAGATGTGGAATATAATACAGACGCTGGTGCCAGATATGGTTTACAAGATTGTACTATACGTCTCTGTGGTCTGGAAGATGCAAATATTCTTAATTAATAAATCAAAATCAATGCGTAATTTCCATATTAAAACATTATTATGACTTTTGTCTGAGCTGGTTTCTATATTGCACAACGAAGTAGACAAATGATACATGCTGTTGCGGGAAGAAAGATAAAATAACGGGCAGGCATGATGATGATAAACATCACAACAAATAATGTGTCGTCATGCCTAAAATTCCGTGCACTTCAAAATTCCCCAACCTAAAAATATTATTTATGGCAGTAAGTGCACTTAGCACACAATATAGGTATACCCGGATTAGCTCCACTAAAAGCGGGAGCTAATGGATGTTAAACTAAAAGTGGAATATTTACAAGCAAACGCTAAAATTTCGAAATTACACGTCAACCCGAAAATAACCTTCGCTCGCGAACAAAGGAAAACGTCGGAAAAATCCCAGCACGTGCATTTAAAAAGGGTAATAAAAACGCACCCTAAACACACCGCCGGCAAAAGGATTAAGCAACCCGTCGCCGATTGTAAAATCGACCCACCCCGCCAGCCAGGTAGGTACAAAGAATGACTCATATTTTGGGAAGCGCCAGCTTAAATATTGGATCACTAGAAATCCACAAAATTGCTGCCATGAAAATGTCTAAATGTTTAGAATAATTTAATTTAATTTTTAGACTAAGTCCGAGCCAAATCGGCCAATAAATGGTGAAAATATTTAAATTCAACCTAAAATAGGACATAGCAATAGTATATGATTATTAAAATGTATATAATAATCATAAGTTAATATAAGTTAGAGTTTAAGGTCGTATGTACACTCTTAACTTAGTAAAATAGTATACAATATTATAGTACATTAGCTTTACGGAAACGACATATAACAACGCGTCGGTCGGCACCCGCGGGCGAGGCGGGGTGCAACCCGCCCCACCACTGGGCCGGCCGCAGCGGTCATACCTATATAAGGTCGGTTACCCGCCGATATCGGGGCAGATCAAATAACAGCGCCATCGGGCAGATCATTTAACAGTGCCTTGCGGGCAGATCACATTTAAGTGCCGGGTAGATCACACTTAAGTGCCGGGCAGATCATATTGTAACAGTGCTTTGTCAGAGATCATATCGGAGATCATATTTAAAGTAGAACTATTAGTACGTGCTTTGAAGCAAAAACGCAATTACTGTAAATTCGTAAATAGTGCAATAGACTACATTTTATAGGAAATAAAAACTTTAATGGCTTAGAAGCTTTTTAAAACGTAAAAATTATTATTATCTTTTTTATTAACAATACAAACCTCGAGTGCATATCCTGGAAATACTACCTACAGCGGATTAAACACGACCCGAGCGACGTTAAAAACGAGGATTTCGACAACGCCGTCCGACGTCACCTTTAGCCTTACAACCTGAAGGGTTGAGTCTGTATGTAGGCCACGCGTGGGAAGGCCCCACATCTTGGAAGCCCCCACACCTTGGAAAGCCTCCACACATGCAGAAAGTCATTTAAAAAAAGTAATATTAAACTACTGACCTGTATTATACTCCGGCGAATAACTGGAGGGTCTGAGAAGTGTCATAAGCAGCAGGGGTGGTTGTTGACCTAAGATCAAGACTCTTGAAACGATCCGTTGGCCGCCCATCTCGTGTCGAATTGACGGGCAAAGAGCGCCATTGTCTGCGGTAAATTCGAACTGAATTACCGCTAACCGTTCAGGTAGAGGTCCCGCAAGCGACTTCAAATCCGCGACCAGACTTGAGGACGGAGAAATCCCGCCAAATCTGGTAGTGAGGGCGTGAGGTTGGTCCACTAGTTTCACTTCCCACTGCCTCTCGAAAAGACTTTAGACTCTCACGGGCTCGTCGGTGAAGCTACACATTGGACTGTCTTTGTCCGCTAAGCCTTCACGTTCATTCCATGGGAGATAGAACGACTTGATGTCATTAAAACCCCCTGGGGTGACAGGTTCGCCCGTAGGGATCACACCCTCCAATGTTATATTAGTACGCTGGACTGGCTATAAACAACGTCCAAATAAGGCAATTTCACTTTCGCCATTTACAGCATGACAAAATAAGTTGATAAAAACTTCTATAGATTAAGTTGCTTATACCGGGTGACACAATTAACCTACTATGTATCAAACCGAAGATATTGTAATCAATGTCGGTAACAGAAAGTTTTCTATCGGAAGGAATAGGATATAAAATATATACTTAAAAAATAAGTAAAATTTAATATGCCTGCTCGTTTATGTTAGAAGTATGCCTCTTCTCGGTTCAAATAAGGTAACAGGCATACCAGGCACGCTATTGGGAAAAAGCACTGCTTCTAGCAAAATCATCATCCCACAGAAACAATGTGTAATAATCATTACTAAAATCCAAACAAATAGTCATATAAAGCACTTTTAAAACATTAAATCTCCTTACATTACCAAGCATTTCTATTTAACAACTTTTACCAATAATACAAAACTCATGAAAATGATTGACTCCACAACGATCAAAGAGTCCCTACAATCAGAGACGACGTTACAAGTGAGACCCAAAAATACACAATGAGGCTGAAAATCACTTAAATAGTCTTTCACCATATTGTAAAAGACGAATGACAGAACGAACTGTACGTAGGAATGACTGCACGCATAAAAGGGGAATGTCTTAAGATTTGGCAGTTGAATGATTAGAGTGTACATCCGCAACTAAATTGTTAAATGTCCTATAATTGACAAATAAAATTGAAAAAAATGTAATACAACATGGAGTGTAAAACAGAGTAATTATTTAAAGTTCTACGTAACTGAAATATAATTGTAATGTGTATTCATTAATAATAATTGAAACTTAATATTGATGGATACACTAAATAAATAAATAAAAATAAAATAAATAGCCCTAACGACGAGTAAAAAGAAAATAAAGAACCAGGATAAAATCGTAATAGTTCTAGGGGTGAGTTTCTTGTCGTTGTGAGTTCGATATCCCGTTCTCCATGGTAACGCTCACTCATTTTTAAGTAAACTTATCCAAACACTCACCAGTATCGCTACTTGTGCATTTTATACAATGTTTTCAATCGAAATATAAAATGCAGAGATCATTATACGTGCCATCAACTGAATGGCTTAGAATTATGGATCATCTAGATCCCAGTTTGGAGAGCTTCGAAGTCATTCGAAAGAAAGCTTATATGGATTATTTGAAGAGGACGTCCGCCGAGATTATGACTCCATGGCGCAGTTCTGATGAGGTAAGAAACAGTTTTATAATTAAAATCGCAATTTAGCTCATTACATAATACGCAGGCAGAATGGACCAATTCTGAATAAATTCTTTAGAACAGCGGTTCTCAAACTTTTTAAAATTTTCTGCGTGGGGGTCCGTTTAAAAATGGTTTGATATCTCGCGGACCTCTTTAATAAAAATATGAAAATGTATTGAATAAAACATTTTGTGACAAATAATTATGTGTTGACAAAATATTACATGTTCTTCTATGTTTGACTGAACTAGTTCTTCTATGTTTGGCTTTGTTTTGGCCAGTGCAACTCTCATGTAATTTTTCGAGTATACTCTATTTCGATATTGTGTATTGATAGTAAGTAAAAGTAGAAAAAGCCGACTCAAACTCATAGGTGGTTGCGACTGGAATCAGGACTTTTAGAGCCATCTTTGCAAATTGAATACCAGACTAAGTACCATGCGAGATAGAGAGAGTGGTCGAATCTTAGTGTGGTGGGGGCAACGACGGAGCTCACTCACTTAGTTATATAATATGTATATAAATATGCATTCGTTTTTTCGCGGTCCTACCGTAATCTCTTTGCGGTCCCCTAAGGGACCGCAGATTTCACTTTGAGAACCGCTGCTCTAGAAGATCGATTCACAGTGGCTTATATGGTACTGCTACACAAAGTAATTCACAATACTATAAATAGTATAAATCTTGCTCAAAACTTATACTTTTTCGTACCACGGCGAGTGGTTCGCCATTTTCATATATTTGAGGTATCTCACGCCAAAACAAACTACTGGAAAACTCTATCGCTTTCAGGCTGACGAGCACATCCGATTCCTTTTCTCCACCATAGATATTTTCAACCTTAACCAACCGACTTTCGGTTGGTTATTATTATAGGAACTATTGAAATCAATTGAACCTGATATGTTTTCGGTTGAAGCAAATGATCTTGCCTACATTTAAAAAACTATGTAAAATACTGGCGACAAACACACACTCTACAATAAACGTATTCTTAAATCTAACTGATTTACTTATATATGTACTTATTATGCAACACAACACTACCTAGTATAAATATCTAAATCTACATATTCACTATACGACATATCTGCATTATATATCTATATATTCATATACCATCGTCCAACTCCAACTCTCTAATCGCTTCCAATTCCCAGCCTTTGTCAGTGACTTTCCAGTTGAACTCAATATTTAATTTGAATTCGTATTTTTTTATGTAAATATGATAATATTTAAATAAATTGTAAATATCGCAGGAAACAATGAAATAAATTGTAAATATTGTCTTGTGTTTTTCTTTTTTTTTGTATAAATATGTATGTTGTATGCACTGTATGTTTTCCGAAATAAATAAATAAACTTTCCCTGTTTTAGAGGAAACTCCGCGAAGTCCAAAAACAAAACGAAGCAAAGAAAAAGAAAGCAAGCGATATGAAAGAGCGTTTTATCAAAGATATGAAAGAGAAGAAAGTTCGAGAAAACGAAGAAGCCATGAACAGAGCCAAGGCAATACATTTTGAAAGGAGACACGACGCTATACAGCTAAATAAGTAAGTAGGTACAAAGTGGACAAAAATGAAATAAACGAGTGAAGTTTGTAGAATACGACGTTTCGGCGATGTTGCAAGCGCCATTTTAGAGGTATATAATTATTATTAGCCAGGGTAGACTGAAGTACTGGCAATCGTCATCCGTTGTTCTATGGGTAGGCGGCAAACTGCTGATGTTACTTCGCAGATTATAACGGTGTGGAACAGCGGGTTAGGCGCACGCGATTTTTTTTTATCTGCTATGTGCTCAACACTCACTGTATCTTGTGTTACGTCCTTGCGCTCAGCGATGGGCATTGAGAACATTTTAAGAAGAGGGTTTTCCCGTAGTAGAGAGCTTGAAACCCTCACAGAACACGGATGACGATTGACCATACTTTAGTCTACCCTGAACAACGGCGGTTGCAACATCGCCGACACTTTGGGTGCTACAAACTTCACGCGGTAAATTTGTGTTTATCCTATTTATAATGTCAAAAAACCGCGATAGTCTTCGGTTTCATGTAGATACAAATTAAAATCCCTTTTAATATAAAACATACATTTATTGCAGCGCCCTACTATTCTCCGACGTTCTCAAATACTGGGAAGCCCAAGTCCAGTTCAAGAAGAAGCGAAAAGAACACGAAACATTACTAGAGAAGAAACGATGCGAAGAAGAGAAGAAGAAGTATAATATTTGGCTTCGAGAAGAGATGGTGAAGCGCAGGGAGAAGATCCAACACCACAACAAAGAGATGGATATTTTAAAGGAACAGATGGAAGAGAACAAAGACAGAAGAATCGTAGCGAAACTGAAAGAAATTGAAATTGAAATGATCGATAATGAGAACGCGAAGAAGGAAATAGCGACTTTAAAAGATTTTCAGGAAAAGAAGCGAATGGAGAACATGGAAAAACACAAAGAAATCATCGCCGAAAATGATAAACTACTCCGTAACAAGAGAGAAAGTAAGGAAAAGAGGGAATTGCTGGAAGATAAACTTAATGATGTGTTTTTGGACGCGAAGTATCGGATGGACTGTTTATTTAAAATTAGGGAAAAAGAGGTAAGATGTTTGAAAGCACAGCTGTTTTGGTTATTGAATTTATTTAATTTTCTTTAGATGGCACAACAAAGAAGGAAGATGCGAGAAGAAATAACAAAGAAAGTGATGATCGTCACAGATATCGATGAAGAAAAAGATGAAGAGATTCGAAAGAAGGTCGAACAAGAAAGAAACAACTTCGACGACCAAAGAAGGAAAATGGAGATAGCAAAAACCCTAAAGGATAAGAAAGAGATGCAAGAAGCGTATGATGCCCATTTAAAAGAACAGGAGCGGCAGAAGAAAAAATATGTCGATGAGAATATGCAGGAGAGAATCAATTGGTAATATTTATACAAATATTTTTATTATTTCTGGAGAAATCTAACAATTTTGCATTGTTTTACAGTTTGAAAAATCTGGAACTCTCGAAACACTACAACCGCAAAGTGCTGGAGAAGAAAATGAAAATGATGCAAAAACACAGAGAGACGATACTGAATCAAATCGTTAGTGTTGTAAAAAATATCTATTTATAACGTTTAAGTAATCTGGATAGTGAGGTTTGTGTATAACGGGTTGTGTGTAATTACCATGAATGGATCAAGTTGGATTTGATTTAAGTTTATTGGCCGATTAAGCTCTTTTTACACGAATGCCCATGTATGTTTTCCGTTTCTTTATTCCACCATAACTTCTAAACACTTGAACCGATCTGGAAGTGTGTGGTGATGTTAGAATCGTTATGTCATCCCGAGTGCCATAAGATATGTACGTGCCGCTACCCCTTACTCTCAAATAAAGAGAAAGCAGCGTCTTCAATATAAATCGCCGTTTTACGCGATGACATTTGACAGTTTAGTTTCTTTTTTCGAGTTTCCTCTTCGCGTCCGTCAGGAATAAACCCGATACAAATTAAAGTATTTGGAATATTAATTTAGCAAAAAAAATAAACAGTTTTCAATTACTACTTTGCTTTAAATATTTCCGGTTTATAAATAACCGTTTTTGGTTCTTACGAACTTATTACACGACTGCCAAAAAAAAGGAGTGTTATGTGTTTAGAATTCATGTATTTTACTTTTCTTTATTCCGCCATAATTTATAAACGTTTAAACCGCTTTAGAAGTGTAAGGTAATCGTTATGTCATTCCGAGTCATAGGGTGCCTAAAGTGCTCAAATGTCAAATAAGTAATTATTTAAATGTCCAAATGTTTAAAAAAAATGGATAAATATATCGTGTTTAATATCAAATGAAAAGTCTGAGAGAATACTATAGAGAATAATAAATTGTCTACCTTAGAACAGGCGGCTGCCTAGTTAGGTTAAGACTTTTGTATATTGAATGTACTCAAAAAAAAATTCATTTCGGATATATATATATGTATCTATACAGATAAATACACAAACCACAAATATTTTATAAAAAACCTTTTTATTACTTGAGCACCGAGGACAACCGACTAAAGTGCGGCAGCGGCGCGCGATCGTTTCAAGATACCTGCCGCAGGGCGCGGGCGAACTTTATTTTCTTCGAAACGTGCTTTCTAGCGCGAACATTTTTTTTCCTAATAATTCTAAATACAACAGTTCTCTTTTTGTAAGGGCAGTCGTGTTTTTTATTAGTTTAAATTATTGTTCTTGTTGGTGTATTGTGTGATAAATCAATAGCTCAATATAATCGATGGAGATATAGTAATACAACCAATGTCTGTCCCATCACCAATGTCTGTCCCATCACAAAAGAAAAAATCCAAAGTCCGAGCCAGCTTACATGGCAATCGTATACACAGGATGGCGGTGTCAACTACAACGGGCAAACCCGTCACCCCAGACTGGTATAACGATATATGATCGTTTTTGAGCCGTGGGATGAGCGTAGAAGACTTGAGGACAAGACAAGCTACTGTCTAGTTCACCAGCAACCCGTTAGAGACCGACGCCTTACGGCGAGGCACCGGGAAAGGTATCCAGCGGGCAGCCTCACCCCCTAACTACCAGTTTTGGCAGGATATTTCCGTCTGGAGTTAACCTTCAGGATACCTCCGTCCTCCCGACTCGTTTTGGGTCCGAAGTCGCTTGCGCAACCTCTACCTGTTGTATTACAGCGGTACTTCTGCGTAGAGTCCGCCGGATGGGTGTTGACCCGTTAGTGTGACCGACCCTGAATGAATGGGTCTTCGTGGCCAACTCCAACAGGGCCCATTAGCTCCTGGTGGTTAGACAACTAGGGTTGTCGACTACAGCGGGCGAGCCCATCACCTCAGGAAGTTTTAACGATTAGTCGTTCTATCTCCCTGGAGTGAGCGCAGAAGACTTGAGAACAAAACAGTCCACCGTCTAGCTACGCCACAAGCCCGTAAGAGGCCAACGCCTTAACCGCGAGATAGCCAGGAGTGTTACCCGGCGGGCCTACACTCACGCCCTTACTTCCAATTGTGACCAGATTACTCCAGTCTCTCGATTGGTTATGCTTGCGCGGTCCTCTCCGTTACGAAGCGGTGAAACGGTGTTTAACGAATCTATCGCGGACCACAGCGTCCTTTGCCCGGCTGTTCACCCAGGATCGGATGGCCAATGGTCATTTCAAGAGCAGTCGCCGTAAGGTCTGCAACCACCCCCGCTCTATAGGAAACAGTACTGCTTCCAGACTCCCCCGACTGCTAGTCAGAGGGGCTAATGGGCCCATGATGAGGTGGCCATGATGACCCATGTGTTCAGGGTCGGTCACACTCACGGGTCAACACCCATCCGACGGCCTCCACGCACGGGGTGCGAATCCTGGGTAGGACACTGGGTCAACCAGTCTCCCCTGGGAATCAAACCTCTGGCGCTCCTGGACGGTCTGCGCACCGAGCGGCGCAAGCCAATCGATTGTGCTCTCCGACTAACAGTCGGGGGAGTCTGGGAACTGTATTGTTTCCTCTTGAATTGACCATTGGCCATCCGATCCCGGTTCAGAGCCGGGCAAAGGACGCCTTGGTCCGCGATAGATTCGGTGTACTCCGTTTCACCGCTTCGTAAGGGAGAGGACCGCGCAAGCGACCTCGAAGTCGGAACCAATCGAGAGACCGGAGAAATCTGGTCACAATTGGAAGTGAGGGCGCGAGTATCTCGAGCCCGCCGGGTTTAGTTAGTTAGTTAGTTAGTTTGACTGGGCTTTTTCCCGCACTTGGCCTCTTGATTGGGCCGTTGTGCGTGGCTCATGTTTCCATTTATGTTACTCCAGCCAACCCAGGCTGTCCCAGAAGGTTAGCAGCCTGTTTGGGTTGCTACAGGCCTCCGGGAGAGATGCTGGAGATTGTAGTATTCTTGCCCGTTGCTCTGCCACGCTCCTGCATTCCATGAGCACATGCTGTGGCGTTTCTTCTTCCTCCATGCATCCTCTGCATAGAGGGCTGTCTGTCACACCTATGGTAAACAGGTGTTTGTTTAGCCCGCCGCGGCGCCGTGTTTATTCCTGGCTAACTCGCGGTAAGGCGTTGGACTCTCACGGGTTGTGGCGTAGCTAGACGTTGGATTGTTATTGTCCAAAGTCTTCTACGCTCACTGCAGGTCGATAGAACGACTAATCGTTAAAACGTCCTGTGGTGACGGGATCGCCCGTTGTAGTCGACACCGCAAGATGTTAGTCAGAGCGCACAGTCGATTGGCTTACGCCGCACGGTGCGTAGACCGTCCAGGAGCGCCAGAAGGTTGATTCCCAGGGGAAACTAACCATAAGGCCAGAGTCCTACCCAGGCTCGCACTTCATGCGTGGAGGCCGTTAGATAGGTGTTGACCCGTGAGTGTGACAGTTCAGGAATTTTAGATGGGTGTCGCATTGTGATCATCTATATTTTTAATTTATAATAATAGAATTTTGCTCGATGAAAGAAAACAATCAAGATTGAAATAAATAATGTGTATTTCGACAGAATGAAGAAAATGCATTTAAAAAAGCAAAAGAAGACGAATTCAGACAATTCTACAACGACGTCGCAGAAAAGGACCGTAATCAAAACGATAAAGAATTCTTCGAGTACGCCGAAAAACTGCTGGGAAAATGTCAAGAGAACAATTATTCTGTCATGCCAATTGAAAGAATGGTTAAGGTTCGTTGATTTTTATCATTATGAGAATGAATAATTACATTAGTCAACAGCCATTTTGCATCTCGGATGTGTTATATCAATTGGTCTCAATACGAGCTGCACAAATAATAATTAAATTCCTCCATACAAATATATGGGTAAATTTCGATTCCCTTTAACATTTGTATGGAGGAATTTAATTCTGTCTGTATCTGTCTGCCTGCCTGACTGTGGGGTGTGGTGTTTTTTTATTTTTTATGTAGAGGTTTAAAAATACTTTTTACATACGCACCCGGGATGGGGCTTCCCAGGGTAGGTGTCGGGCTTGGTCAGGTCTTATGACGTTATTGACCACGAGCCGCCGTGGTTGGTGAGACCCGACATGTCTCATTGGCTCGGCGAATATGCAACCCGTACCGACTAAAAAACATCCTCTACCACCTGCCTCCTGTTCCCCGTCGGATCTCCGGTAGGCATTACAGCGCGGGGGGAGGATTAAGCCTTAGCTCTTCCTTCGGATAGTCGAAGTGACTGCTCCCTTCCTCTTAGTGGTTCTTCTTTTTTCTCTTGCCCTTGTTTCTCTCCTGTTCGGCTTGGCGTAGGTCCTTTAGGACTTCCGCCGCAAAAGTGCTGGTTGCTTCCCAGGCTGACTCTGTCGAAAGCATAGCTTCCGCCAGGTTTTCAGGCAGGATCCTTTCTCCGACTGCAGTCTCGAAAGCGCTTCGGGACGCGTTGAAGCGCGGGCACACGAAGAATACATGCTCCGCATCTTCGGAGACTCCTGCTCAGGCCGGGCACTCCGGGGAATCCTCGTGGTGAAACTTGTGAAGATAGGCCCGATAGCATCTATGTCCTGAGAGCATCTGGGTGAGGTAATAGTTGACCTCTCAGTGTGGTCGTTTGACCCATGCGTCCACCTGCGGGATCAGGCGGTGAGTCCATCTCCCATTGGTCGAGGCGTCCCACAGCAACTGCCATCGATGCAGACTGTTGGTCCTCTCGTCCGTCTTCAGCTCAGCTGGTCCTAGCGTTGTTGACCCCTTTCGCCTGTAGAGGCATCTTCGTTCCTCCGCGAGTACTCCGATAGGCAGCATCCCGGTGATAACGCACACAGCATCCTCCGACACCGTGCGGAATGCACTGGCCACTCTGAGGGCACTCAACCGGTAGACCAACGCCACCTTCCGTCGTGCGTGCTGGATCAACAGTACGTCAGCCCAAATGGCAATCCCATATGTAAGGACTGACGTTGTGACCGACGACAGCAGTGCTCTTCTTTTCTGTTTCGGGCCTCCAATGTTGGGCATGAGCCGAGACAAGACCGTCCCAACTCCCGCCACTTTGGTACCGACGTACTCTGCCTGCTGCTTAAAGCTGAGCCGGGCATCGATCATCACTCCCAGATACCGTAGTGACGTCTGGGAAGTGATTTCGTGGTCCCCGACTCGCAGCGTGGTAGTTTCAATTTTCTGCCTGTTAGTGATCAGCACGGCCTCTGTCTTATGATCTGCCAACATCAGTCCCACCGAGATCATCCATTGGCGGATCGTTGCGTAGGTGATGTCAAAGATGTAATCGATCTCCTCCAGTTGTTTGGCGACGATTACGAGGGCCACATCATCCGCAAATGCGACGAGTGTAGCCTTCTTCGGCAGAGTCAGCTTCAGGAGACCGTCATACATGACGTTCCACAGGAGAGAGCCAAGCACTGGGCCCTGGGGAACACCACCAGTGACTCTGAACTCCTTGGGGCCTTCATCCGTATCATATTTTAGGACCCTGTCGGTGAAGTAGCTTCCAAACATCCTCCGCAGGTATCCTGGCACGTTCATCTTCGCTAGGGCCTCCATGATGCAGTCCCATCTGGCAGAGTTGAAGGCATTTTTGACATCCAACGTTACTACCAAAGAGTACTGCTTTGTGCCCGATTTCCACCTGGTGCCAGATATTGCGTCCCGTGCAATCGAGACGACTAGGTTGATGGCATCCAAGGTGGAGCGGCCTCTACGGAACCCGTATTGGTTGTCAGCCAGTTGTGGCTCGACTACATCTTCTATCCTCTTATGTATTATACGCTCCAGTATCTTCCCGGCGGTGTCCAGCATGCAGCGTGGACGATAGGACGAAGGTTCATCTGGTGGCTTCTTCCCCTTAGAAAGAAGTACCAGTCTCTGTTGCTTCCACATTGTAGGAAAAATCCCTTCCTGAAGACACGCGTTGTATACATCCAGGAATATTCCAGGTGCTGCGTTGATGGTCACCTTCAGGGCAACGTTGAGGATTCCATCCAGTCCTGGCGCCTTGGTGTTTCCGAATCGGCCACAGGCTTCCAGCAGCTGCGCAGGAGTTACTGGGGGGATCACCTCCATGACGTGCTCCTCAGTGGAGAAGTCGAGCTCCGGTTGTTGTGGGAACAGTACCGCGACGATCTTTCTCAGGAGCTTGGGACAGGTAGGAGATGGCATCGGCTGGCTTTTCAGCCGCTTCATGACCACACCATACGGTCTCCCCCACGGGTCCCCCTCGACTTCGTCAAGGAGCTCATTCCAGCACTGACCCTTACTAACCTTGATCGCTTCGTTGAGCGTCCGACGTGCCTCTTTGTATTTGGTCTCCAGTTCTTCGGAGTCTGGTTTCTTCCGGCCTCGCTGTGCCTGTCTCCTCGCCCGGATACAATCCTTGCGAAGGGCGGCGATGGTATCGTTCCACCAATATCCCGACGGGAATTTGTTTGCACTGCGCTTACGGGGCATAGCTGCATCGCAAGCTTCCGTGACTCTCCTCATGACTTCCTGCGCCTTCTCCGTGGCATTGCTACCATTGATCGGACGATCGTCGAAGGCCTCCTGGAGTGAGCTGGGGTCGAACTCGTTCGTCTTCCAGCCAACAGCATTCGTCTTCCTAGGTGCTGGTCCATTCTTCCGTTTGGTGGATACCTCCCAGAAGATCGCGTTATGGTGACTGGCCGTGTAGATATCCATGACCTCCCAAGAGCAGCTTCCCCTGGCGAGGCTGCTGCTCACGAAGGTGAGGTCCACGATTGAACTCGCCTCTCCTCGTTCGAACGTTGGTTTCTCGCCACTGTTCAGCAAGACCACGTCCAATGAGGACATGGCCTCTAGCAGCGTTTGCCCCCTCGCGTTCGTCTCCTTACTGCCCCAGTCGACTGCCCAGGCGTTGAAGTCCCCAGCGATTGCCACGGGGATGTGCTGCTTCGCATCCTCAGTAAGTCGGTCCAGAAGGTCCGCAAACTCGTCGACGGATAGGCTAGGTGGTGCATAGCAGCTGTAGAAGTGGATTTCATCCAGCTTAGCTCTTACAAAGCCGCTCTCCGTCGTGTTGGCAACCCTCTGGAAAGGATACTTACCACAGGACCAAATAACGGCCTTAGCGGTGGTGTCCGTCTCCCACGGCTGAGCACTGAGATGTTTGTATGGCTCCGAGATCATAACGAGGTCGGGCTTCAGCTTCCGCACCGACTGCGTTAGCAGGTCGTGTGCTGCCTCACAATGATTGAGGTTGAGCTGCAGTACTCTCATCGTCGTTTTATTTTTGACATCTGGACAGCCTTCTTGTACACCGGACATCTATTGCTACCAGCGATGTGAGCGCAATTGTCCGCGAAGCCTTTCGTGACACAGAGGGCGCATTTGGCTTCCTTCTTGCAATTAGCCACCAAGTGGCCGTTCTCGCAGTTTGGAGCGGTCCACCTCACTCCTGCAATTATTAGCGAGATACCCGAAGTCCCAGCACTTATAGCACTTCAGGGGCCTCTCCACTCCTCTAATCCGGCAGTTCACCCAGCCTATCTTGATCTTGCCGTCTTTTCCGACGACTTTCTTCGCCGTTTCCACCGGTAGTCTCACCCACCCTATTTGGGTGCCACCGTGTGGGGTGTGGTGTATATGTGTGTGTGTGTGTGAGGGTGTGTGTGTGTGTGTGAGGGTGTGAGGGTGTGTGTGTGTGTGTGTATCGTGTACACGATAGCGCCCAAACGCTTAATTCGATTAAGCTGAAATTTGGTATGCAGGCATCATTTGGTCATGGCAAGAGTTTAAAAGATTGTGGTTGAAATCGATCCACCAGGGGCGCACTAGTCATACGTCATCCTCGAAATATTGGACTTGGAGACTTGCAAATTGGTACACAGATGCTTTTTTGTACCGAAATAACGTTGTGAAATTTTGGGCTGAATATCGCATATACAAGCTGCACAAATAATAATTAAATTCCTCTATACAAATGTATGAGGGAATTGAAATTTACCCATATATTTGTATGGAGGAATTTAATTATTATTTGTGCAGCTCATATATGAGACCAATTTTAAACACAATGGAATTATGATAGCTGACATTCTAATTCTCATATAATTTAGTATACATCTATTTATGTTTAAAAAATACGAAGGCATATTGCTGGATTGACAATAAAATTATTTTACGTTGATTATTCTACATAGAATTTGCATTTCTATTTTAATATATTATTCTCTCTTACTATTTAATGACATTAGTATATTTTGATTATTTGTAAGTAGGTAATATTAAATATAATATTACAGCCATGACAACTATCATGATAGTTATGTTTTTAAAAATAAAATTTTAAGCACTTAATTTTGTGACGCATCTAAGTGTAGGAATGCCTATCTACTGGAGTAGTTAATTGTATTGATATATGACATCCGAGATGGAAATCTCTTATTATTTTAATAACATTACATAGCGGTAAATTTTAATTTGGTATACAGGTTTCAATACACAGTAATTACGCGCTTGAAATTTTAGATAGACTAATAGATAGCATTCTAATCTCTCTGTATTATTTCTGTTATGTAATCAGCCAGTATAAAAATGAAATAGATGGTACTAATGACTTAATGTTATTATTGGTATCATTGGTTAACCGGTTACATTTATAGATTTTATAGAGAAATTTAAATTTGAAATTGAGTTGGCAAAATAAATTGCCATTAGTTTCGCCGGATAATACTATCAGTGCCACCTGCATATCGCCGGCGTAAAAGAGTTGCCAAAACATACTATAGTGTCGAGCATTCTAATACCCTATATAATCAATTCTAAAATGAATCTATCGCCGTTGCAAATAACATGAATTTCCATAGTAAGAGAGAAACTGCTGTAGGTTTTGTAAGATTGTGGTAAGATTGCTGTAAGATTTGTAAGACTGCTGTAAGATTTGTAAGATTTGTAAGATTTGTAAGATTTGTAAGAAGTTTTGTAAGACTGCTGTAAGATTGTGGTAGGTTGCCCCAGTGAATTTTCAAAAGTTCCTTTTAATTCATTTCAGGAGTATAAGAAGCAATGCAATCTTCTACCGCTCCCTATTTTACCGCCGCACTTAAAGACACATTTTAAACCAAGGGCGATGGAAGGAAAAGGTCGAGGAAGAAAGGAAGCACACAAAAAATAAAACACTTGTAATTAATTATTTCGTTGTTTTATTTATTAAAAAATATGGCTCGACATTGACGGAATTAATATTGACTGAATTAATATTGACTTACGACTAGAAATACAATATTATGGCGAGAGAAAAAAACAATCGGAAAACCGAGGTAGAACCATTATACGCGAACAAATACATACAACTTTGAGCATATTATTATTATAAAACATAACGCTTCAATCTTTGGCATTTTTGTTCTTTCGTAATATTGTGCATTTCAATTCTTCACATAATATAAGTAACAAACCATAATCGCAATCAAAATTACCATTAATAATACTATCGTAATCGTTTGGCATTCGTCCTATATTGTCTCGGTGATTTAATCTACTAACAAACTAAATTATTTTTTTTAAAAACCCACAGGTTTTCTGATTACGCTTTAAATGCGAAAATATATTATGCAACGGTCGAACTTTATTCTAAGTTGTACTTTTAAAATAGGGTACGAGCAATAATATACAGTCACTGGCCATATTATTAGATGCACCATGCGTTTTCGGTACTCTAATATGAAATTTTCAATATTGTCAATTTTCAATATTTCAAGGGAAGGTGGCACAAATGTACGAGACGCAACCCAACCACCAATAACGACCAGGCATATGTCGTTGAAATGCTTTTGTCATTACTGTAATTAGAAACTATAGCGGTCAGTCTCAAATCATTGTAGAAAAAAGTTACAGCTAAGAAAAGGCACCGGCAAAATAACAATTGTGTTGCAATATGATCGCATTATCAGTTTTAATATTAGAAGATTAGTTTGTTATTCTGCCACTAAGGCGTAATAACGTTGTTTTACTGAAACAAACGTTTTTTTTAGATACAATGATATAGGTTTCTGTTATAGCTGTAACGTTTTTCCCACAATGATTTAAGACTGACCGCCATAATAACAATTGACAGTGTCATAAAAACAGCTTTTCCACGACATATGCCTGCTCGTTATTGGTGGTTGGGACGTTTTGTCGCATCCTCCTTTCAATAACAAATTAATTTTCATTATTCTATGCAGTAAGATCTGTTACATGTTCAACCTCAAGCTCAGAGACACAAAAATGTACAGGTTCTGCCAAAAAGCAGAGAAAACTCCTCAGCACCTCATGTGCGAGTGTGGCCCGCTGATGCGTAAAAGATACACCCACTTGGGTGGTCATTACCTCCAACCTGAGGAGGTAAAACAATCTGGCGCCAAAAGCCTGCTGCGGTTCTTAAATGACACGAGGCTTAGCACAGAACTATAGTAGGTGGCGAACACAATAGATCAGCAATGGTCGCAGTGTTACAAGGCTCATAAAGACCTTAGAAAAGCCCCACTCAACAAATTAAAAAAAAAATTTAAAAGATCCGTTTCTCATAATTATAATGACGTAAATAAATTGATAAATAAACAACAATGTATTTTAATTAATAAACATAAGCACTAAGCAAAGCATTAACCTTTCGAAAGCTAGCCTTCACGCGGAAAAATGGCGTTGCATCATTTTGATTAATTTTGTGTATCTCTTTTTACCTAATAATTAATCTTGTTGACTCATGTATATCATATATTTATATAATATATATGGCGGCTGGCCGAAATGGCTATGCGTGGATCTGTTAACCACCGCAACCATTGATTGGCGTTTTTGGCCTCCCAAGGGTTAAAGGTTAAGGTTTACCTTAGAACAGGTCCCGGCCTAGTTAGGTGACGTTGCCACAAGAACTATGCGATGAATTCATTCTCTGTTATTGATTCAATGTTTTAAAATATTTTTGATTATAGTTCTTAACCCTTCGAGTAGCGGCATAATTTCATGGCAGACCGCGGCAATTTATTGGAATTTCTTGCAATATCGCCGCGCTCGACAAAAAGTACCATAACTATGGAAGTACTATAGCAATCATAACAATAATAACTGTGCAATGATCGCATTGAAATTTTGTATATAGAATATTAAAATCTTATTTTGTAAAACAATTAGATAATTATGAATAAATATGAGAGTCGAAAAAGTGAAAAAAACTCGGCATTTTTAACTTGTACTTGTCCTACGGAAAAATACGGAATCCTATTTAGAAATTGTAAATACTATCGTGACCTTTATTAGATTATTTATCAAAAGTAATATTTCGTTTTGCTTATTTACATACAAAAATAATTAGATATTAACTCATAAAAACCAATAAAACTTTTGATGCTTTCTCGGAAAAAAAAATATGGTGTTTGACAATGGAATTTTACCAAAAATATCCGCGAAATGACGCATGAAATTATTCTAGCGGCCGTCTATGTATCTATGGTAATAATGAGATATTTGGTATTGATTTTAGGGTGCGTTCGAATTATAAAATAATATTACTGTGCGCTCCGGGAGCAAGCCGCCAATATTGGTCGTTACGTAGTCAATGGTGTTCTGATGTGCAACCAAATTTGGTCGTTACGTAGCCGAAGGGTAAAGCTAAAATTGTTTATCCACACATATCTGCATTAATAAATAAATAACTGTTTAGTAATGAATAACTTGCATATTAGCTTGATTTATCTAATTTCATTATTTGATACTTTATATTTTGATTATTGGGATTAAAACAATTATGATTATTATACATCCAACTGTAATTGTAATTTTGGATTACTATTGACTGTAGACTATCGACACTTAAAACGCATGGTACGTCTAATAATATGGCCAGGGACTGTACAGGCTAAAATTAACCTAAATTAAGTTTTTAAAAAGGACACGGATTAAAAATGGCACGATTCAATAACTAACTACCGTTACGTGTAAACTAAAATAATCATTGGCATTATTTAATTATAGGAGTGTTTTTGTACTATATAATGTCATGGCTATTCGGTTTAGAAAGAGTAAACTTTGTCAGTAGTTTTTGTGGCCCTCTTAATAAACTAGTGCTTAGGACGAATCAGTACATTTGTTTTGTTTATTTATTCTAATGCTGTTAGTGAGTGCTCCTCGGTGTGTCGAGTGATTTTTTGACGAGTTTTGCCGAGCGATCGAGCCTTTGGAGATAGTGCGATAGGAGTGCAGACGAGTCGACATTTAATGGACTGTAAAAAGAAATAGAAACGTCATTAGTATAAATAATTAATAAATACAAACGGAGCCACCATCGAATTCATCGGCTAGGGTCAGCCTCATGATAATATATTGCTGAAAATATGTACATTCAACACTAAAGTGCTTGCAGCCTTTGAACAAGTCCTGGAACTTAGTTGGGCGGCAGTGGTACACATACGCTAATGCTCATATCAGCCATGTCTTTTTTTTAACTAATAAATACATGTTAATAAATATAAATTAGTAAGAATATTAGTGAGACATAAGCTAGACATACACGTATGTGATGGACTCTGGACAAACAACCGGCTGTCGTAGGTTTAGGACAAATGTTTGTCAGAAGCGTACCCTTAACCTTTCAGAAGCCACCCTTCGCACGCAAAAACAACGCTGCATATCTTTGGTCGACTTACAACTAAAAATATATTTTTAGTAGTAAGTGGTACCATAAATACTAAACCCCCCACTCCCCTTCCCTTCGAAGCTATAAAATTCAAGATGTGGACATCGTGATTTTACAATTCTTTTTAGGAAAAGAGTTTGATCATCTTTCTAGAGATTAAAATCTTTAAAGAGATGAAAAAGAGATTTGGCTGGCAGGTAATGAACGCCAACTTCCATTGTAAAGTGAAGCTTTTACCAGTGATGGCATTTGAAAGTTTATGGTATTTATTTGGTTTGTACTTGTGGTAGAGAACGGTTTTGTGCAGCTTAGGCCATAAGATACACTGTGTTTCCGGGTCGGTCCAACTTTTGATTAAGTTATTATTCAGCAGCCTCCTCGGTTAGAAGACACCCCGGGAAGGACTCTTGCATCTCAGGCCTGACGGCTGGTGGACTGGTTCCCCCTGGAGGAACGCTCTCGGCGCTACTGGACAGTTTGAGCACCGTGCTGCGTCAGCCAATCAGCGGTGATTCAATTGAATCACCGCTGAATACACGGCAGATAGAGGTCGCGCAAGCAACTTCGGACCCATAACCAGTCGGGAAGTTATCCTGACGGTTGATTCCAATCGGATATATCCTTCCAAAACTGGTAGACAGGGGGCGAGGCTGCCCGCAGGCGTTTTCCTCTGACGGGCATGTTGGCTTAGCTAGATGGTAAGTTTCATTCATCTCTTAGTCATCTATAGAACGATCACTATCGTTAAAACTTGCCGAGGTGACGGGTTCGCCCGTTGTAGTTGACAACCCAAGTTGTACTTGTGGTCTTTGGAGATATGTCCCTTAATAAGAAGAGACTATGGAAACTATGCAGTTTAGCAAAGTCTGCCAATTAAAAATAAATAATAATATCTTACTTAATAATAATAACTACTGCCAAATAGGTGTTTATGATTGTTTTAAAAAAAAACTAACAACCTACCGCCATAAAAATGTTTATAAATTGTTTATACAAAACAAACTAACTTAACCTACTCTCCCAAGGAACTATTAATTCTACAATAAGGACCATCTTACAAGATAGGGAGAAACGAGGGCTGTGCATAGGAGACTATCAGGAAAAATTATGCTGCTTAGAGACTGAGTAGACCTACAGAACCAGTCTGAAGCTATCTCGATATTGAGAAGCGTTTTGGATTGATATTATTTTCTTTTGAGTCATCTTTATGTTAGACTGAATACTTTCTACTTTCCTGTACACAATCTTTGTATAAGATCAGAGGGAGTAAAAGGTGCAAGACTACCGAAGTAATGGCTCAATTCTACAATTACCTAATAGTTATTATGAATAGCGAGAAAATAAAGAAAATAAACGTTAAATATATGGTAAAATTGAAGAAACATCCTCACAATAGTTTGAAGCGGGTACTTAATGAAAGGTACTTATGATATGAATCCTCACCTGTGCAACCGTGTAGTTTCATCCTCAGTTTGTCGAGATTCATTTCTTTTCATGTCATTTATAGTGATGGTAGCAGAAAATAACTCCGGATTAGAATACACTCCCAGTACGTCTCTGTAAAAATTGTAGAAGTTATTTTATATATTTTCTTCTGAAGTGAGATTGAAAGGTGGTAAGCAAGCAAACATCTATTCAGGCCAGTGTTGCCAGGTTAAGTGGTGAAATTTCGCTATTTAAGATACCTCTCCGAACCCACATCCGTGACCGTAAGGTTTGCAGCTACTATATCACAAATTTGGCTACATTTAAAACCCCACAGGGCTTGCAACTACTATGTTCGTCAATTAGGCTACCTCTCCAACTATATCAATTCTTGAAAAAAATACAAATTTCGAGTTTTGATTAGTGCTCTTTAACCGCTGGAATGCTAATACCACCGATCGGTGGTTTTTTCGTCGTGACAACTCGCGGGCGATTGATCTCCGTATTTACGCAATTATGTAATTATATGCGAAAAAAAGTCACTTTCATTAAATAAGCCTCAATTATACATTAGTATGTGTGCACTAACACCCCCTACATAGAAATTTTCGAGGGTTAAAAACATGTCGTTGTGAGTTTCATTCCCGTGGCCAGCTTTCTAAGGGTTAAAGTAGTATTGCAAAGAAGTATTAGATGTTGCTCATTTTAACATATCCAAATTTTAGTCCACGCGAGGGTTTGGACCAAGTTGTGGCTCAGAATCATAGTTGTGTGAAGTAAATTTCATTTCAAACGTCAATTTCATTGTCGGCGCATCGTAAATACGACATAATATAATATGACAAACACCAATTAAAAATCATTTTTAGGAGTTTATTCAAAATAAGATAAAGAGTTTCAATCAAATCAAATCAAATCAAATCAAATAATTTATTGTCCTAATAACTAATACATAATTGTATAGAGTTATATTACATTTACATTTGGCTGTGATATGATTGAATTCTTCATTAATGATCAAATTATCCTATTAATAATCAAAACATAAAAGGTTACTCGTAAGAATAAAGAAGGTATTATTGGAGAATTAACCCTTCACGCCTCGGCCCCTCAGCCGATTGACAAGTTGATGTCCCAAAAAATTTTAGTAAAAATTAGTAAAAAAAATGAATTATGACACTGTTTCACCAAAAACATTAATTACTGCCAAACCACTGTACCCATAATTAAAACGAAACATATTAACATAATAAAACATAATAAAATAAAACAAATTAAATTAAAATAAAATTAAAACGGGCCCGTCACGCTGAATCAATTTGTGGCCGATATCGGCCAATCGGGGCTTGAGGGGTTAAATCGAGTCTCACCATTCAGTTTACCAAATAAAAAACACAGAGTAATTAATTATTTAAAATACCGATAAAAATAAGTTTTTTTAGTATAAAATTAATAAATGTAATGTCAAAAATAACAAAAAAAATGTGACGGTTGTCAAAAAGTAAAATAAAATGTGTTAGTGATTATATTGCTAATAAAAATAGTCAGGGTATAATTAATATGTGCCTACCTAATAATAGAAATAGTCAATACATTTTAGTCAAATTGAAAATCGTTTTAAAACCTATTACAGAAAGAGATATAGTCGAGATGCATACAGTTTTCAGAGATCGTTAATGTAGTTTTTTATAGGGATTGCGTACACACCGCTATATCAATGTAGCAGTGTGTATTACATGCGATTTAAAAAACAGTTTTTACTTTGCAGTTTGTACGTCTCAAAAAATGTCTTATTTTTCAGAATTTAATTTTAATTTTTGGTAGGATGATAGGAAGATCAACGGTTGATACATAAAAGTCAAAATACCCGTGCATCGTAAATTAATTTAACAGTTTATAAAAACGATGAGGCTTCCATTTGATTGTTAACCCTTGGAAAGTCAGCCATGGGAATGAAACTCACAAGATGGCATGTTTCGACCCTCGAAAAAAAATGTTTAGAGTGGTGTTAGTGCATGCATACTAATATATAACAGTGGTTTAGTCAATGAAGACTACTTTTACCGCATATAATTGCAAAATTACATAAATACGGAGATCCGGCCACCTGCAAATTGTCACAACAGAAAAACTACCGATTGGTGGTAATGGCATTCCAGCGGTTAATAACATAATGTTATTTATATAACATAATAATGTTAATAACATAATAATGTTAATAACATAATAATGTTAATAACATAATAATATTAATAACATAATAATGTTAATAACATAATAATGTATAATAACATAACGTTAATAACATCCTACTAATATTATAAACGCGAAAGTTTGTACGTATGTATGGATGTTTGTTACTCTTTCACGCAAAAACTACTGAATGGATTTTGATGAAACTTTACAATAATATAGCTTACACATCAGAATAACACATAGGCTATAATTTATAAAGATATAGCATGAATTATCTAAAATATAACGATAACTGTCAAGTAAGTAGGAAAAAAATCTAAGAAATTGACATTCGAAATTTAAATTCTATTCTACTATCCTACTACTATTATAAACGCGATAGTTTGTAAGTATGTATGGATGTTTGTTACTCTTTCATGCAAAAACTACTGAATGGATTTTGATGAAACTTTACAATAATATAGCTTACACATCAGAATAACACATAGGCTATAATTTATAAAGATATATGGTTTTCTATCATCACTATCACAATTTTTCTTCACCACGCGGGTGAAACCGCTGGGCGCAGCTAGTATAATATAATAATGTTAATAATAATGTTAATAACATAATATAATAATGTTATTTTGTTGATTTTTGCTCGCCATAGTTTTATTTCGTTTTGTATAACAATGGGAAGACTCACTATTTGATATATATTATTTTTTATGTAAATAACATTATTACATATTGTTTTATGCTCAATATAATGCTTAATATATTACAGACGCGTTTCCACCTCAACTTTTCCTTTACAAAAGCAAAAATAAATTGGGCAATTTATGAAGGCAACAAGATGGCTACCGCGGTTGGCAGAATCGGCGACATTCGTTTGCAGATACCTGGCATTACTGGGTGTGAGCAACCCCGCAGCATTGAATCGCTTATTCGAAATTAACAGTCAGTCTAAAGCTGGGCATTGACGGTCAGTTTTTCGCGTCAGTTGAACTGGCGTGCATCCAAAATTTGATCGTAAATGTCGAATCGTCACTCCAGAGTTTTAACTGACGACGCGCCACGAATATTTTCCGTGGCTACCATAATCCAACTGGCGCGTCGCGCCAAACTGACCGTGAGTGCGCAATCGGCTATCCAACGCGTCAGTTCGCTCTCAGCGCTCGCGGACCGCGGTGACAGCGCGTGCTGCGTTTTGGTTTTTGTCATGGCGGTGTCGTCGTCGTCATCATGGCGGTGTCGGACTTGTCACAATGATAGATTTCATCGAAAAATATAGAAATTCAGAATGTTTATGGAAAATAACCGACAAAAATTTAAAAAATAAACAGTATCGACAAAAAGCTGTAGAAGATTTTATTTAGATAAAATATTCCAATTTTATTTAGATATTATTTATAAAATTGAATTAGATATTATAGAAGTCAGATTTCATTCCCGATGCTAAGAAACGAAGAGTGGCAGTGAATCTCTCATGAGGGTTTATAGCTTGTCTCATATTAGTATTTTGTTTAACAATCTGTCGCGTTTTTTGATAAATCGTGTAAAGGATTAGATATATTTTATGATTCCATTAATTTAATAAATGACTCGATCATACCTAGCCTATCTCCTACTTCTTAAGATTTCACTAACTGCCATCCTAATGTACTGTATATGATTACTATATTATAACAGACTATTGTATTATATCATATTATGTATAATAAATATTACTATCCAATTACTCATACTTCTATTTTGCTCTATCCAAATAACCTTATTAATTTTCTTACCCTTATAATATTATTAGCTTTATTATATTTTTTTCTACTATCAACGTGTTCATGTTATTTCTGTTAATTTGTAATGCAAGCATTGCAAACTGTTCATAGGATAGTAAATTTGTTTGGTTTGTATATGTATTTAAAATACTAGTATTATATATTTACTATCTGTAAGTTTGCTATAAAATAAAATAAAACAAACAGTAGCCGTAGTAACAAGGAATGTTTCTTGTTCGAAATCGAAATCCATTTTTATTCGTGGATGTCCGCAAAGGGACACGTCCTTCATGCGGCCGGGCCGGTCGAAAACTGAAGAGCCGGAGTGACGCCAGTCAATGGGCAAATCTAGTTGGCATAAAACCATTTGGAGTGACGCCACAGTTTTACGTCTAGACTGACGCGAAAAACTGACCGTCAATGCCCAGCTTTATATGGTAGAAACAACATAGTGGAGTTCAGGAAAAAGACGAAGGCGATAACAATCGAATGCAAGACTACCACCGAGCTAAAATTATACAAGAATGCATAAAAATCTCATAGAATCACCATAAAAACAGCCAAATAAATCAAAACAAAAAAATATTTCTCGACATAATCTCCTTCTACTTTGATATTTACGATTTACTACAGCGTTTTCCAGTTTTCTTATACCTTTGGGAAAAAAACTATTCCTCAAATTTTCAAACAATCTCTTAATTGTCGTCATCGATGAATATGGTGCGTGATTAAGAATTTCAAAGCCAGCATTTTTGATTGTCGTGAGGGCAACTTTGGATCGATGAGCTTTTGCATTATTGCAATGTTTATCACAAAAGTTTATAGTTATTGCGTTATTACAATAAATGTCCAAATCCCAATAAAAAAAAAACTTGAAAACTATAAACTTTTTGATAAGATATAAGTTTTATGAAATGCATAGCAAATAATCTCTGCTACACACAGTGGCGTAGCTACTGAGGTGTTGTAGTGCACCAGGGCCCACAGTGCTAGGGGGCCCACAGGGCTAGGGGGCCCACAGGGATTTAGGTGACAAACAATGACTAAAATGACTATATCTTTATTATTCAAATGAATCTCAATTTCTTAAAAACGCTAACTAGTCGCCAAATAGTACAACTATATATAAAAACTCGAAATCAACAGAACAACTTAAGAAAAAATCATGGACAAAAAAAATTGTGGTTTTATGCAAAATCAACAACAAGAAAGGTAAGAAATTAAACAAAAGTTACCCAAACTGGTAAAATTTTGGTCAAACCGAAATCTTCAGAGCTTGATACTTCTCCTACTACGTTTTAATTCCAACGCGAATACACTCACTGATAGCTTCGCAAATATCAGCACGATGAAAATTGAGTAATGATAGTGTGCTGTGATTTTTTACAAGCTTCATTCACCTTGCAATGTATGTTAGTTAGTATGTATGTATGTTTGTTTAGGTCAAATATTTCAAGCTGAATTAGAACCACTTCCTCTCATCCTATGAAGTTGAAATTAACACGTTGGTTCAGTTCCGATGGCAATGCATTTTTGTGGTGAGCATGACCACATTTTACAACCAGGATCGGCTCCGGTCGAGGCTACTCTTCCACGGTCAACAGCACAGACACACAATTTTATATACGCATTCAATTGATAGCCCGTTTTAAATTTCACTATGATATGGCTGCTGCACCCAGGCTTGGCTCGGACAGAATATTTTAATATAAGCTTGTTTTTAAAAATGTGTTTTCATATTAATTTATATTTGATTGTAGTATGCCCACCTAATAACGATTGGTTCAACCACTTTTATATTACAAATGAAACATTTTTTATTTCAAATTAATTCGTTTCGTTTTGATTTGAGGAGATGGGTGACAGAGGCCACATTTCCTTTCGCGCTAAGGCCTTTAACAACCTAGCAACGCCACTGGTTAAACCCACACTTGAGATAGTAATAAAAGTATATAATCACCTGTAGACGATATTGTCGGCGTTAGGCTGGAGAGGATTGTTGGAAGTTGTTGCGGCTCCGAGCATAGAAGCAGAAGTATCCCCAGCTGTACTTCTCCGAGCGGATGATCTCTCCCGGCATGGTGGAGAACTGCTCACATGGTATCTGCCAGACTGCTGCGTTGTAGTTCTGCTGATCAGGAGATTAAAGAATCTTTATTATTAGGTCCTCACACTAACCATTATTATACCAGGAGTTGGACTGACTGTGCCTTACAAAATGACAGCTATTTCTTGAGCCGGTTTGAACTGGAATTCAAATTTGAAATAAATCTAATTTAAAATATATTGCTTATTTTAATATCATTCATTTGTCTATCTGCTATTTGTTTAAGCTGATATTAATAACAAAAAAAAACAAATTTACATTATTTTTAAATATGGGGTAATGTGGCAGTTTTATCCATTACAGTTTCTTGCAGTCTGGCAGTAAGTTAATGCAAATGTGTATTGTCGAGAACTGCAAACAATGACCATGCAAATTTTTGCATGCATGCATTTCTAATATATTTAGAATAGAATAGAATAACTTCATTGTGCTATAAAAACATTACTTAACCTGTTGGACGCCAACAATGCCCACAGGCATTTTGCGTTGTTTGACAGATCCGCCCGTAGCGCTTTTAACCAACCTCCATATAAATTATATAAATACATAATATACATGTATTTATATAATTCATAAATACATAATATACATGGGGCTCGAAGGGTTGGTAAGGTCGTGGTGGGGCCTACTCTGCTGGAGAGTAGGCCCCACCACGACCTTACCAACCTACGAAAAGGAAAGCGCTAAGTCAACAGCTCAGGAAACTGTACTGGTTAATAGGCCGCAAGACACAACTCTCACTAGAAAACAAATTAGTAGTGTACAAATGCATCCTGAAGCCCATTTGGACCTACGGATTACAGCTGTGGGGCACAGCAGCCAAATCCAATATAGAGATTCTTCAGCGGTTCCAAAACAAGATGCTGAGAATAATAGTTGATGCACCATGGTATGTCACAAACGACCGTCTACATCATGACCTGGAAATCTCAACAGTGAAAGAAGAAATTAAAACTAAAATGGTATCCTACCAAAAGCGAGTTGTACTTCATCCAAATCAACTAGCTTCAAAGCTGATGAAAAACCGGGCTTTCCGCAGATTGAAGAGGAGAGTGCCCCAAGACTTGCTGGCATAATGTGCTAGCACTCATTATTGTGGATGTGCCATTGGGCACATACCATTCAAGTCCAGTCAAGATAATCAAAGGAACATCAGAGATATAAATGTTCATGAGCCACAACAATTGCTGAATGTCATATCTAGAAGACAGATGGCATTACCAAAAAAAAAAAAAAAAATTCAAATAAAAAATAAAAAAAAATAATATACATGACTAACAAGATTAATTATTAGGTAATAAGAGGAAATTTGTGAAAAACGATATTGTTAGGATTTATTTACAAAACCCAACTAAAAGTTGCACCGAAGCTTTTTGCACGTGAAGGCTGGTTTTCAACAGGTTACTGAATATTACGCTGGTTTTATAAAAAAAGACAATTTATGCACAAATAGCGGACTTATCACTTTAGCAATATCTTACAGTCAACCGTTTGATAAACTAAATGTCACCGTGCAATACACACAGAAGTAATAAAGATAATTATAAAATAAACTAATACAAATATATGTCAATAACTTATGCTAAGGTTACAATATACCATGTTTTACTATTTTTGCCCAGGGAAGGATAAAAGAGAAGATAGGTTGAGGTATTTGGTTAGTGACTGTGTGAAAATAAATGTTTCTTCAACAACCTTTTGAAAGTGAGCAACGAAGCTTCATGCCTGACAGTGTGGGAGCTGATTCCATAAACGAGCAGAATGGAATGCTTTTACAGTGCGTGTAAACAGAAGAGTGATGTAACGGAATGGCGAGTGTGTTACCCCGGCTTGATTGAAATGGAATACCGTGGCCTCCCAAAGGGTGAAAATTCTCCTTAAGATAGGAAGGCAAAGTGGGGTTACTGAGTAAGTTGTATTGCAAATAGGAAGCCGATGAAGTTGTTTACCAAAGCAGCTAACCAGATTTTATTACATTTTGTGTGATTATTAAAAAAAACAAATAAATGATACACGGTATTACATAATTTTGAAATGTTGTCTTGATGAAGTGACATACAATAAGCATTTTTCTAACAGTGCTAGCAGATTCACGATTTTTTAAATTTTGAAAAGGCCGCTGTTTTGAAATGAAATCTCATGGCTTCATGCGTGGCGTCTCGGGCTGCCTCGAGCACAATTCTCTCCTGGCTGCTGCCATCAAGGATGCGAGACAGCACGAACGCCAAATCAATGTATGCTGGCTCGACCTAGAGAATGCCTTTGGGTCAGTCCGACACAGTCTCCTCCACTTTGCACTCCGCTGGTACAACTTCCCACCAGTCGTGCGTGACATTGTAGCCTCCTACTACAACTGTCTGACTTTCCATGTTAAAACGCAAGAATGGACTACCCGCTCTATACCATATTCAATTGGACTATTTCAGGGCTGTTGCCTCTCCCCGACGATTTTTAATATAGTTTTTAATATACTGCTGGAAAGCCTGATCCAGTTTGACAGGAAGTGGGGCTACCGTTTTAAAACAGACGGCCAATACACCTCGTCGTGCCTCGCTTTTGCCGACGACCTAACTTTCATCACCAGAAGCCCCAAGCAGCTTTCCCTGCTATTACAGAAAGTGGAGCTTTTCTGCGACTGGTCAGGCTGTATAAAAGTGAAGCCCTCCAAATGTTTTTGCCTTGGACTCGCCCGCATGGGCACAAAATTTACATCCTATGACCCCAAATTGGTCTATAAGGGCTCTAATATCTCCCTTATAGACCCAAACAATCATTTCAAATTCCTCGGCAGAAAAATCACCCATCAGGGAAAAGACGTCTCGGGCGATCATGTTATAGAGCATTTCAAAAGTTGCCTGGCGAAAATAGATGCCTTGCTAATTTCTGGCCCTCGTAAGGCCTGGATCTATGACAATTATCTAACGTCACATTTGTCATGGCCCTTTCTTATTTACGATTTTACCAAAACCCAACTGTCCCGTCTAGATGCGCTGGTGACAGCTAGTTTAAAATCCTGGCTGTCCTTAGCCAAACCAGCTGACCCCTCGACTCTCTTCAGGTCCAAACAAAATTTTGGGCTAGCGCTTAAACTGCCCTCTCTGCTCTA
This sequence comes from Micropterix aruncella, assembly GCA_944548615.1. Lineage (NCBI taxonomy): Eukaryota > Metazoa > Arthropoda > Insecta > Lepidoptera > Micropterigidae > Micropterix > Micropterix aruncella. The sequence continues at coordinate 1,451,591 of OX155963.1, forward strand.
CGCCAACTCCAGAATAACCAAAAATTCGATTCTGTGCAATTCCAAAGATCCGGCAATATCGAAGCACGTAATAAGTGGCCGTAGTGATTCAAATGATCTACAAGCCCGCGTAGACTTCCACAAAAAGTTCCTTACTGGAATCAGCCAGAATGGCACTGGTCTGGGGTATGGCAGTACAACCACGAGCGACGTGGACTTGAAGAAGTCTCTTTTGCGGGGAGATTACGACAGCAAGAGTATGGCTCATGCTATTGGCCTTCAATGCCAGAATGATTGGACAACAATTGGGGACTTTTGCATTCCGCCTCCAATGCACTGGAAGGTAATGCTCTATGACTGGACGCCAGAGATGCTGAAATTTTATTTGAATGCCTTTCAGCATACACTTCCAGACCCCAGTAACCTCGCTCGTTGGAGCTTTGCCGAGGATAGTTCTTGTCCCCTCTGTAGCAATACCCCTTGCACAGCTAGACACATTCTAGCTGGCTGCAAGGTGGCCTTAGATGAAGGACGGTACACTTACCGCCATGACAAAGTTCTCGCTGTTATTCGCGAGGTAATTAGTCTCTCAGTGGCTCGTGCCAACAAGGGTTTGACAGTATCCTCCAAACCCCCAATACAGTTTGTGCGGGATGGCTCTAAAGGCAAAAAACATTCAACTACAAAACCTTTCTCAATAATCGAGAAAGCTACAGATTGGATTCTGGAGGTTGATTCGGTCTCTAAGCAGTATAAATTCCCTGAAAGTCTCGGATGCACAGCCCTCCGTCCAGATATAACTCTTTACTCTCTATCTCGGAAGGTGGCTCTTATTGTAGAATTAACTGTTCCATGGGAATCAAATATCCCAAAAGACCACGAGTACAAATTAAATAAATACCATGATCTTGCAAATGCCGTAACCCGGAACGGCTTCACTGTTCACCTTCACGCGGTGGAAGTTGGCGCTCGTGGCCTGCCAGCTAAATCTCTATTTCACCTCTTTAAAGATCTTGGCCTTTCCAGAAAAATAATCAACTCTTTCTTAGAAAAATTATCTAAAACTGCGATTTGCGCATCTCAAATTCTATGGCTTCGAAGGGGGAGTGAATGGGTGGCAAGGTGAACGCTCACATGTGGCAAGACAGCTGTCCTAAACCTACCACAGCCGGTTCGTAAGTCCGGAATCCACTGCTTACCCCCCAGAAGTGTAAAAAATAGTATTATGATGGGCCCGACTCCGGTCGGTGAATTCCATGGCAGCTCCGTTTGTATTTATTTATATATATCTATCGAACAGTTGAGTTTTTCGTCTCTGTGAATATCTCTTGTCAGCTTTCCAAATCTCAGCATTAAAATGAATTTTTTTACGTAATTTGGTCCTTATTGGTTGTGTAGTTTCAGAGATACAGTGGGTACAGACACAAATATATACACACACATGAACAGCAGACACTCAGATGGCTAAGCAGGCTCAAATGGCCACTGGCTTGACCTTGGACATTAGTGACTAAGGACAACTAGGGTTGTCGACTACAGCGGGCGAGCCCGTCACCTCAGGAAGTTTTAACGATTAGTCGCTCTATCTCCCTGGAGTGAGCGCAGAAGACTTGGACAAAACAGTCCACCGTCTAGCTCGGCCACAAACCCGTAAGAGGCCAACGCCTTAACCGCGAGATAGCCAGGAGTGTTACCCGGCGGGCTTACACTCACGCCCTTACTTCCAATTGTGACCAGATTACTCCAGTCTCTCGATTGGTCACGACTTCGAGGTTGCTTGCGCGGTCATCTCCCTTACAAAGCGTATCACGGACCACGGCATCCTTTGCCCGGCTGTTCACCCAGGATCGGGTAGCCGATGGTCGTTTCAAGAGCAGACGCCGTAAGGTCCGCAACCACCCCCGCTCTATAGGAAACAGTATCGATTGGCTTATGCCGCATGGTGCGCAGACCATCCAGGAGCACCAGAAGGTTGATTCCCAGGGGAAACTAACCAAGGCCAGAGTCCTACCCAGGCTCGCACTTCATGCGTGGAGGCCGTCGGATAGGTGTTGACCCGTAAGTGTGACCAACCCTGAAAAGGTTGGTGGCCAACTCAGCAAGGGCCCATTAACCCCCAGTGACTAAGGACACTAATGTTCAATCTCCAAGTTGACAAGAGTCTATCTGTCTCTGTTCCTAACAGTACCTGTACAAAAACAATCAAAAATAAATTTGCCTGGCAACACTGTCCCCCCTCCTTACCCCACTCGGTTTTTAACATCAAGTATGAATTGTAGAATAATACCTTGTCTGCTGTGGTTTCTTTTCCGCTGGATATGCTGACACTTTGCTGAAGAGTACATCGACTAACTTCCGACCCGAATGCCATCTTCTCACAAGATACCGCATTCTAGATATTGCCATAATGCCTATCACGACGGACCTAGTTACAGAAAAACATTACAGTTATTACAAAGTATATTACAAGATATTTTATATAAAATTTATTAAGTCTTCATACCGGAATGATTTTTTTTTCCTCGGATTAACTTGAAGTTGTGTAAATAGGCTGTGGGGTCCCAAACTCCGAAGAAGAAACTTCTTCTGATGGACGAGGGCCTTCCGGAAACTTTCCACTCGGATGTAGCAACTGTACAAATGACGAACCTTAAAAAAAAACATCAAAATAGAATATAGAACAATATGTCAGATTTGAATAAAAACAAAAGTCATTTGAATGTTGTTATTATGGACAAGGCAGAAATTTTAGGCTGCGAAAAAATGCAGAATAACGAAGAAAGGTAAATAATAATGTCCTTGCAATTTATGAAGTGTAAAGAGAAAAACACCTCACCCATTATGAGCTTAGGTGCAAGGATTTATGTTACTGAAAATCCTATATCTTTACATGTGATCTTTACAGAAAAGATGACACATGAAGATTTACTAAGTTTTGTTTTCTTTACAGTGATAATTACCCGGAAAGTTCATTGTGTGTTCCCCCAAAAATAATGTATCCATCAAAAGCAATAGCTGCGAAAAATAATGCTATTCCAAAAGAGGCTACAACTATCATAAAATGTATTAGTAAAAATGTCGGTAAGAGAAATAATACTTCATAATTTAATTAAAACAATTATCTATCCTTAGCTGAAAATGAATCAGGCAAAGTAGTGTATTATCTCCTATTTTAATCAACTATTTACTCAATGGCAGAAGGCATATGAACGTCGAGATGATTCTTTGCTTCAGATCCCGGGTGCACCAGTGCTTTGAACTATGCTTCTTTACCTGAAAAACCTCCGTTTCCTCCTCCAAAATTATACTGATCTCTCCCAGTTCCTTGTTGTTATACTGAGCTCGAAGCTCACATCAATTTTCTCATCATCGCTATTGGATGTTTTCCCTTTGTCCCCTAATATCGAGAATGTTATAGTTGCTCTAGTAACAAACAGATGGAGTGGGAAGTGTTTGACTGATGCCAGAATTCATTCATTCATTTCTTTTTTTTTTGTGTGCCATGTTCGATTACTAATGCAACTGAGTAACCACTTACCACTTCACATATCACAAGAAAATCTCCATGCAAACAAATGCATAAGACTATTTGTGATGTAATCATTATTGTTATGAGGATATTTCCACAAAATATTATAAAAAATCATCCTTATTAAAAATCTTCTCTCATTGCTGTGATGCTGTGACAAAAAATTGTCTCCCTCGAAGAAACTCACCCTCGATAGCACCATTTAAAGCTCATCTCTAGGATTACTATCTTGCCTAAGTCTTCCTTTTCCTCCACTGCTTCCTTTCTCAACTTCCTCTCCTAACTTTGGGCATTAATATCGGGTAATGTTATTTAGTTGCAAGCTATGTTTATTGATATTTTATTCAATATTGTAATCTTTTACTTCAATATTAAAAAACTCGAGCCGACATGTACATGATACGTATCACTACGCACAGGTTAGCTGTAGGATATTGCAGTTTAAGCTTGTCATTTTTTGATTTTTTTTTAATTGCATTTTTATATTTTTTATTATTATTATGTGTATTTGTTTGATATTTCAAGAATATTCCTATTTGTTATTATTATTATTAACTGTGCTGAAACGACAGGTTTTTAAAAATATTTTCAGTTGTTAACTCGGTGCTTTCGATTCAAGTATAGGGTGTCAAATAACTCTTTGTATAAGTGTGCTTTTTAATTTACTTTCAGACAGCTCAAAGGAGGAAAGTTACTGGATGTGGCCGCCATATTTAATTATAGCAGTTTTCGTGATTGCCATAATAAAGAGGGCTCTTAACTTTACCAACTTTTTGCTGATACAGACACTGCCGTTTATAATGTGAGTAGAATTGTAGAATTGTCTTAGAAAAAGGGATTCGAAAGTCTTAAGTACCGCAATTCACTTAATGCAATAGCATATTATTTCTCCACCGCCCACACTATTTCTTCCTTGCCATGTGTTTATCTCCAGGGGGATACCCCCCTGTATATACTATAAGTGATATACTATAAGTGAGTATCTCAGTAACAAAGGTGGACATCTACCATTTACTTAAATTACGAGGCAATTTTACCGTCTATATGATCCGATTCTAACAATTGACGATTATATTTACACGACTGCCCAACAAAAAAGGAGTGTAAAGTGTTTAGGTTTCATTGATGTATGTTTTCAGATTTTTTAATCCACCTTAACTTCTAAACGCTTCAACCGATTAAGACGTGTGTGGTATTGGTAGAATCGTTATGTCATCCAAAGTGTCACAGGGTACCTTAACTGTCGAAATATGAAGTAAGTAGTTATCTAAATGTCCAAATGTCGATAAATAAACATAAATATATCATGTTTAATGTCGAATGAAAGGGATGATTGAGTACATTCAGGAAATATACATATATATATATATATATGGATAAATATATAAACCTCTTTTTTTTTAAATAATAAAAATAATTATAAATACAATAGTTTACTTTCCGTAAATGCAGTCGTATTTTTAATTCTTTTTAATATATTTACTTCTTAATTATTTTATTCAGTTATGATACTGCTCATTACATTTTCTACTTGTCTTTAAAATAGAATACTCAAACTAGTACCATGCGAAAAGCTTGTAATAACTACCTGTTACCCACAGTAGGTTGTATACTACCTATAGAATATTGCGAAAGCGGTAAATTCGCCAACTGCATACGAATGTAATGTATCGTAATGTAATATGCGCAGACTTCAGAAAGAATTTTGCGATCCACCTAAAATTGCTTTGGGACATACTTTGGCAAAGGTTGCATTAGAATTCTCCTGTGATAGCATTCTATGCGTATGGCGATTGTATTCGTGGTAATTGTCTTGAAATTCAAAATAATTATCTCATCATAATTAACCACGTGTCTAATTTTACAGACAAATCTGCGCAGATTCGAGAGGCTGGGCAGTCTCGTCGGTTTACAAGAAGAGGACTACTTTTCAGCAATATTTGGACACTATCGGGAGTTGTCTTCTAGCTATCTCTTTACACCTAATCTACATTGTCTTGTATTTATCACATTTGATTCTGTCCTGGATAATGGAACCGGTTTTTAAATCTTCCCAACATTAAACATTTTAGATATAGAACTTCTAAAAAATATACAAATCACCGTTAAATTGCAGTCTGTAATATTCAATTTGCGTATTTAATTTTGTGTATTTTGTGTGATTGTGTAATTTTTTTTCTGCAATTTTGTGTATTTATTTTTTTATAGTGAAATAAAGTTTATATGTATTATTGTTTCGTTTCACTGCTATATTTAGCCGTATGTTTCTTTCAAGCATTCAGCTGTTAACGATATCAATATTCTAACAATTCACAATTATTTTATCAAGGTAAGATAAAGCCTAATTGTGTTTCTTAGTGAACTAAAATAGAAACTTAGTTCAATCGAACAAGACAAAGCAAAACGTTAGAACGGTATATGAAATGAACTATCATCGATTTTCCTGCACCAAAACTACCTGTTGAGCTTACAGACATCCGGATAAGTTTGAACACATCTCCTGCGCTGTTAGATTTAGCTGCGTTATCTTCGGTGGGTAGTTTTAATGCGGAAAAGTGACACCCGTTCATTTCACATTCCGCTCTGACGTACTGCTCTGTCCCGTTCACATGAACTAATTTCCGTTCAAGATATAAGTTCAAGAGAAACGCAATAGAGCCTACTAAATGCATAAAATTTTCTATTTGTCTTTTAAATAGGTAAGAAGATACTCAAAGAAGTATCATGCAAAAAGCTTGTTAATAACAACCTAATACTTATAGTAGTTTGTATTGTATATTACTACCTTTAGTATATTCAGACACAATCAAAACAAGTAAATTCACAAACGAATATGAATGTAATGTAAATGTAAATGCAAGATGTTTGTTTGTTTGTTTGTTTGTTTCTAATCTTTATTGTGAAATATCACAATGGGCGGGTTTATTATCATACGACAATCTCTTACAACTGGGTTGGTTCGTTTGTTTGTTTGTTTCTAATCTTTATTGTGAAATATCACAATGGGCGGGTTTATTATCATACTGTAACAGAAATTCCTTTTTTTTGCGCTTGTGTCCCGAATTATCATTAAAGGTTACTTCTCAGGGTTTTCTATAACCTTTTTTCTGTTCCGAAAATGTTGTTTATTGTTGCTTTTTGAAATCATCCAAAAATTTTCCTTAACAGCTGTCAGATGACATTAATGTTGCTATTATGGAGATATATTTATTAAAAGATAAATAAATAAATAAATGAATGACAACTAAAAATTATAATATTAATTAAAAAGAAAACCTACATAAAATTTAACTTTGATTAAAAAAAAAATTGGAAGTAAATCTACACTCTTTGCCATAGAGTAGAGACATTCGTGTTTCTGGCAATAATGAGTTGTCAAACGTGTTCGGTTAGACTCATTTCCTGTTTTAACAATGGCGGGGCAGGTGCTGTTGCTCCGCCGAGGGAGGCAGAAAGTAGATTAAACAAGAAAGCCGTAAATTAACCGCCTGGCGGTAAAATTTGTGATGTGAAGTGTGTGTGATTTATCTGGTAAGCATTTTAATTTCATTTTGGGTAGCTTTTCCCGTAGGATCCTCGAGATTTTAACGGATTTTTCTATTGATCGCAGCTGTCGGCACCTCTGGTTTTTTTGAATAATTACTGCTGCTATATAAGTGACGAAATCGTCGCTAAATGTGACGGGAATTGCCTCCACGTCGAGGAATTTACATTCATTTCTGGAATTCTGTTATTTTTATTTGGATGAGCACATGTGACACGCCAATAAGCGGAATTTGAAGAAGGGTGCCTGCGGGCGAATAAACACGGATACTTTACATACTCTCGTGTTTCTTTTTGTGCTGTAGTCTTTTGTGTGTCTGAGGAAAAGGGTTTTCTGAGGGCCAAACCCAATGCTCATTAATATTTGGCCCACTCTCTGAGATAGTTTTTTGAGGTTAATTTTTTTCTTTTTCAAAATTTCTTTCGGGTATTTTTTTTTTAAATATAATTAGTTTCCTTCTTTTTCTTTAAAAGGAGGTGGCGTCCTTTTACTTTGATTCTTTTGGGTTTTGGTAGTTTCTACCGTGTTGCTTCCAAACACGGAAATTAGTATTTTGCGGTTATAAAATTAGCGCTCCAACGTTAGGCTTATAAATTGGATTTTGGCTTTTAGGGTATTCTTTTCCTCAGCCATTGAAGCACGATTTTTTAAGCACTTTGTTCAAAAATTGTATAAAAAAAATTAGAAGCATTTTTTTTTGTTTTTATATAATTTTTATTCATAGCGATTACCGTGAAAGAGGCTTGTAAGCACCGTCTTGTTGTTTTTGTATTTAGAAGCAACTTTTGTCATTGAATTAAGCGGTATTGTGTACTTGCAGTTTTGTCGGCATTAACAGCATTTTTTGTAATTTAAAGCGGTTACCGTGAAGAAGTATTTTGTACTTGCCGTTTTTTATGGTTACTATATTTTTTTGTCAGAATCTTAGATTTAAAAGCAATATATTAATTATTGTTTGAATACTTGGCGTTGCTTAGCAGCAGTTTGTTTATTTTAAGGCGGTTTCCGCGAAAAAGTTTTACGCTTGCCGTTTAAGTATTTTATTTTATCATACTAATTATTTTTTTGTTAATTTCCAGATGTGAAGGCAATTATCCTGGTGAGGTAAGCAGCCAAATAAAACAGAGGTGCCGCAAGCAGTAAAAAAGTCAGTTTATTCCATTTTATTTTTTTTTTTTTTTATTTATTTTGGTTTTTATTTTTTTTGGTGGGATTTAAAATATATACATGATGGCGTCTCCAGCGATAGTGTATTATGCTGCGTCACATTTAGTAAAGGCAGAACTCGATTATGAGTTCACGATTCGGGAGGTCACTCCAACCAATGTTGAAGCGATGAGAAAACAATTTAATTCACTCTTAAGGGAGTTTCCAGCTGAATCAATTTCCTCAACGGATTTAGATCCAGATTCCGAGTTTCAGGAATGTGCGATTAGACTTTCGTGTCTTCAAGAACTTATCGAAGAATTTATAAATAACAAACAGAAACTTTTATATAAACGAATTAGCACTAAAACTGCACATATCTTTCATAGAATTTCACGCATAAATCCTGCTAATTCAGACTCCAAGAAATTATTAGATAATTTAAAGGAGGAAGTTTTGGAAATTGTCGTTTTGTTAGAAAAATATTTAGATATTGTTCGTTCGCCTAGCCCGTTACCAAATCCTGTAGTTCTTCCGATACCTTCTACTTCATTGCACGAGGGTGAGAAGCTTAGTCCTGAGGTGGTTCCTTTGGGCAGGAATTCTGAAGTGACGTCAGCTCCGTATATACAGCATGTTGATACGAAACCAGTTCCTTTGGACAATAACTTTGTCATTTCTGACGAACGCATTCTTAAACCTTTAAATCTTGGTTTTACATTTGACGGCGATTCCTGTGTGGTCGAGTTCTTAGAACGATTGGATGAGATTAGGTTTTCGCGGAATATCTCGGATGCCAGGATGCTGAAATCGGCTTGTGAACTATTCCAGAAACAAGCGCTTAGTTGGTACCGTGCTAGAGCTTCGAGCATTTCCAGTTGGAAGCAGTTAGTTGCTGCACTCCGCTCCGATTTTGGCAGTTTAAATTACGATGCTGAAGTTTTGTCATTTGTACGGGGACGTAAACAAAAGTCGGATGAGAGGATGCATATTTTTGTTTCCGTCATGTTGGGCTATTTCAACAGGTTGTCAAGGCCATTGTCTGGTGAGGAACAATTAGGAATTATCCTTTCAAATATCTCAATTTCTTACCAACGACATTTCATGCTAGTTGATATAAATTCAATCGACGAACTTCTGCGTTTAGGAAAAAAAGTTGAAAATGCACAACAGCGTATCAACGCATCTAATGCAGCCACTCCTGCCCAAGCGAAGGTCAAGCCTTCTGGCTCGAAAGCAGTTTATGCGGTCGACGAGTCTCCTACCAAATGTGCGACGGAGGAAGTGAAAGTTGAACAGAAGTTAAAAGAGTGTAACGTTTCTTCTGCTGGTCCATCCAATCGTGGTGGTTTTAATCGTGGTGGTTCTCATCGCGGTGGTTTTCATCGTGGCGGTTTTAATCGTGGAAATTTTTCCCGTAATGATTTTTCTTATGCTAATTCGTCTTCTGGTAATTACAACCAAGGAGCCAATAATAGTTCGCGTGGTTCACGCGGTGGCACTCATCATGGCTATTCTAAATATTGCTATCGTTGTGGTAGGTTTAACTACACGGTAGCCACTTGTCCGGAATGTTCTAAGAATAACCGGCCTGGTAATTCCCCGGTTTCAGAGCCAAAAAACTCGAAAGGCGGGGCAGAATAGAGGATTTTCTACATTCTGCCTCGATATTGTTTGCAAATGAGAAGGATAACCGTCGCCCTTTCTTAGAAGTTTCACTTGGTGATATAACTGTTTGTGGATTACTCGACACTGGATCGAGTGTAACGATTTTGGGTGCTGATTAACATAAATATTTAGTTGATATCGGTTTTACTCTTAATAAGTCTCCGTTGGTGACTTTATCCACTGCTAATGCAAGTTCGGTTAAGACGATTGGGTCTATGTTTCTTCCTTTTAAATTCAATAATCGATGCCAGGTTATTCGAGCTGTTGTAGCTCCTGATATAGGTACTTCCCTTATTTTGGGAATTGATTTTGTCCGAGAATTTGAGTTGGCTCCGGAAATATTAAAATTCGTCAAGTTTGAGTCCTGCGATGCGATTGTTTGGCATCGAGTCAATGAAGTGAGGGCCTTGCGGCCTTTTGCTTCATTGACTGGAGACCAGCGATCGCTAGCAGACAGGATGATCAATAATTTTAAAAAAATTTCTTCCGAAGTCAAAGGTCTCGGTCGTACTAATTTGTTGTCCCAGGTTATTGATACTGGAGATCATCCTCCAGTGAAACAGCGTTACTATCCTTTGTCTCCAGCTAGATTGGCGCTGTTGAATGAAGAAGTTGATAAGATGTTAGAGTTAGGTGTTGTCGAACCTAGTTCCGGGGGTTGGAATAATCCAACAATTTTTGTTCCAAAGTCAGATGGTACTCTTCGTTTCTGTCTCGATAGCAGGAAGCTGAACTCTATCACGAAACCGGATGCGTATCCCCTGCCGAGAATTACTACTATCTTGGACAGTTTGAGAGATGCGAATTATTTATCTTCTATCGACTTATCCTCTGCCTTTTGGCAAATCCCTTTGGATCCTTCTTCACGAGAGAAGTGTAGCTTCACTGTTCCTGGTCGAGGATTCTTCTGCTTCAGATCTTGCGCCTTCGGCCTAAGAAACTCGCCGGCGTGCATGCAAAGACTGGCTGACAAATTGTTCGATCCCTCTTTCGAAAACAAAGTTTTCTGTTACCTAGATGACATAATTATTGTATCTGCTACTTTTGAAGAACATATAACTTTGTTAAACAAAGTATTAGATCGCTTGTTGTATGCCAACCTTTCTATAAATTTCAAGAAGTGTCAGTTTTTCCGTCAGGAATTGAAGTATTTAGGGTATGTAGTTGATTCTCACGGTCTACATACCGATCCCGAGAAGGTAAAATGTATTCTCGATTTTCCTACTCCAAATTCTCCAAAAATGGTAAAGAGTTTTCTTGGTATGGCCGGTTGGTATCGTCGGTTCATTAAAAATTTTTCTAGTATTGCTGCTCCCTTATCTCGGTTGACAAGTACCCGCAAAGGTGCTCCCCCTTATGAGTGGACGCCCGAGGCGGAAGAGGCATTTCAAAAACTGAAATCGGCCTTAGTTTCTAGTCCGATTTTGGCCTGTCCGGATTATTCAAAACCGTTCGCTCTTCATTGCGATGCATCGTTGTACGGTTTAGGCGGAGTTTTAACCCAGGAAGTGGATGGCGTCGATCATCCTATCGCTTTCACGAGTAGAACACTTTTACCCGCTGAGACGCGATATTCGGCTACCGAACGCGAAGCCCTAAGTGTTATTCATGCTGTCGAGCATTTTCGCGGTTACTTGGAGGGCGGTCCCAAATTCACTATCTTTACAGATCATGCCAGCTTACGTTGGTTTTTGCGCTTAAAAAATCCTACCGGCCGTCTGGCTCGATGGGGTATTCGTCTATCTGCTTTTGATTTCGAGATCGTCCACAAGAAAGGTGTCGATAATGTGGTTCCCGACACGTTATCTCGGTTGCTTCCCGTTTCCTCTCTGTCTGTTGTTTCCGACTCATGGTACAACGATTTGTTTAAGGCAGTGTCTGAAAATCCCGCTGGATATCCAAATTTCCAGATTAAGGACCATGAATTGTTTAGGTACTCTAAAAGCAAGTATCAACTCACCAGTTGTTACGATTGGAAGTTAGTTGTTCCGTTGCAGCTTAGAGAAAAGCTTATTCGAGAAAATCATGAGTCTGATTTGGCTATGCATTTTGGAATTTTTAAGACACACCGTCGTCTTTGTCTTCGTTACTTTTGGCCTAATTTACACGGAGACGTAGTTAACTTTGTTTCTAAATGTGAAACATGTCAGCAATACAAACATTCGAATATTTCCCCTTTGGGTCAGCTAGGAAATCCTAAGTCCTGTGCCTTCCCGTTCCAAATGGTCTCGGTCGATCTGTTGGGTCCTTATCCGATGACGAGGAACAGAAATATGCATGTTCTCGTGGTGACAGATTGTTTTAGCAAATACTGTTTACTTTTTCCGTTAAAACGTGCTACCAGTAAACTTGTAAGTTATGTCGTTGAACATAATGTATTCCTTCGCTATGGTGTTCCGCAGTATTTAATTTCAGACAATGGAAAACAGTTTATCGGAAGGGAGTTCACTGAACTGATTGCGAAATATAAAATTCCAAAAGTATATTTAAACCCGAAATATTGCCCTCAAGTTAATCCAACTGAGCGTCAGAATCGTAGTGTGGTCACTGCGTTATCGTTGTGTGTAAAAGACGATCATCGCAGCTGGGATCTTTATCTTTCTGAGGTTCAGATGGCCATTAACGCGGCAGTCTCGGAATCAACAGGGTTCAGTCCATTTTTCCTAGTCCATGGTCGTGAACCGATTATGAATGGTTCTTTTTATGCTCAGGCGCCGGAATCTCAAGCAGAGGTTATTTTTGGTAGTAGGTTGTCTTACGCTCAAAATTTGAGTGAATTATCTAACATTTTTCATGTAGTGCGGCAAAAATTGTTAAAATTACATGCACATAATAAAGTTTACTATGATCGAAAACACCGTCCTGCGGAATTTCAAGTAGGCGATACGATCTATAAAAAGACTTATTATCTAAGTAATGCTGGGAATTATTACATTTCCAAATTTGCCCCAAAATATGAAAAATGTAAGATAATAAAAAAACTCTCTGCGTTGGTGTACGAGTTAGAAAATGCAAAAGGGAAGAATATAGGTTCCTGGCATATTAAAGATTTTAAGCTAAATCCGAATAGTTCAGAATAGTAGTATCGGAGTTCTTCGCGTTAACATTCTATTACAAAAATTGTCTATCTTGGGTGAAACTAAAATGAGCCCTTTAAATTGTCTTTACAAAGGCATTGTACCAAGTGGTATCAATAGCTGAAATCATTTTGTTTTGTCAGTCATGCTAGCATTTCTATCTAGCATTATTGTTGTAAGAATGTCTCATGTCCGGGATGAATGAATGGGGATTGGTATGAAAGGTAGTAAATGACAACTACTATAGTCTCTTAGTAAGTAAACGTTTAGTCGAGGTTTAACGTCAGAGTTATTGTTGTTTTCGGTAGGAGTCGGGTATCCGCAATGAGTTGATCCTTCCTTAGTTGTTGGAAGTTGTCGGAGTTCCATAAGTTTTTTTTTGGTTATGTTGGTGTTGGGTTTAATTTCTTGATTTTCTTTTCTTACTCTGGTGATAAGAGTAATGGGTGTAAGTTTTAGTTGGTAAAAGTTTGCCTCTGCTATTGTTACTGAACGGATTAATTGATTATAGTTAACGTGAAGAAGGTTTGTTAAGTTAGGAGTTGTTGTTGTTCTAGTGGCGTAAAGCTCGTAGTAGCTGGTGAATCGGGACGATTCAATCAAAATCGTTGGTTTTTCTCCCCCGATTTTTCTCTTGGGTTGGGGCTGTAACAGAAATTCCTTTTTTTTGCGCTTGTGTCCCGAATTATCATTAAAGGTTACTTCTCAGGGTTTTCTATAACCTTTTTTCTGTTCCGAAAATGTTGTTTATTGTTGCTTTTTGAAATCATCCAAAAATTTTCCTTAACAGCTGTCAGATGACATTAATGTTGCTATTATGGAGATATATTTATTAAAAGATAAATAAATAAATAAATGAATGACAACTAAAAATTATAATATTAATTAAAAAGAAAACCTACATAAAATTTAACTTTGATTAAAAAAAAAATTGGAAGTAAATCTACACTCTTTGCCATAGAGTAGAGACATTCGTGTTTCTGGCAATAATGAGTTGTCAAACGTGTTCGGTTAGACTCATTTCCTGTTTTAACAATGGCGGGGCAGGTGCTGTTGCTCCGCCGAGGGAGGCAGAAAGTAGATTAAACAAGAAAGCCGTAAATTAACCGCCTGGCGGTAAAATTTGTGATGTGAAGTGTGTGTGATTTATCTGGTAAGCATTTTAATTTCATTTTGGGTAGCTTTTCCCGTAGGATCCTCGAGATTTTAACGGATTTTTCTATTGATCGCAGCTGTCGGCACCTCTGGTTTTTTTGAATAATTACTGCTGCTATATAAGTGACGAAATCGTCGCTAAATGTGACGGGAATTGCCTCCACGTCAAGGAATTTACATTCATTTCTGGAATTCTGTTATTTTTATTTGGATGAGCACATGTGACACGCCAATAAGCGGAATTTGAAGAAGGGTGCCTGCGGGCGAATAAACACGGATACTTTACATACTCTCGTGTTTCTTTTTGTGCTGTAGTCTTTTGTGTGTCTGAGGAAAAGGGTTTTCTGAGGGCCAAACCCAATGCTCATTAATATTTGGCCCACTCTCTGAGATAGTTTTTTGAGGTTAATTTTTTTCTTTTTCAAAATTTCTTTCGGGTATTTTTTTTTAAATATAATTAGTTTCCTTCTTTTTCTTTAAAAGGAGGTGGCGTCCTTTTACTTTGATTCTTTTGGGTTTTGGTAGTTTCTACCGTGTTGCTTCCAAACACGGAAATTAGTATTTTGCGGTTATAATACGACAATCTCTTACAACTGGGTTGGTTCGTTTGTTTGTTTGTTTCTAATCTTTATTGTGAAATATCACAATGGGCGGGTTTATTATCATACGACAATCTCTTACAACTGGGTTGGTTCGTTTGTTTGTTTGTTTCTAATCTTTATTGTGAAATATCACAATGGGCGGGTTTATTATCATACGACAATCTCTTACAACCAACCCTACCATGAGGTGTTTATATGCATGTGTGCATGTAACATGTTGCAAGTGTGTGTCTTGTTATTGCATTCGATCGACAGAGTTGAAATGCAATTCCGTTAATTTTATCCCAACAGAAAATGCTTAGCTAGACGGGAATCGAACCCGGAGCCTTACAATGTAAGATCAGGCGACCTAGCCACTATGCCACCAGACAAGATCAGTTGGTAGAAGCTCATCGTAACAATCTGGTGGTCCTGTGCCAGTGATATTCCTTACTGCTTCAAGCTGTCTGGCTCTATAATTAATACAAATGTGTACTATCAAGAACTGGAAACAAACATAGAGAAGGCCGCGATTAAACAACCGAACCCGGTCGATCGCTCTTCTCCACTGCTTCTGTACAACAATGCAGGACCACACACCACACAACAAACAGTAGCAAAGTCCTTCTTCCAGCCCGTCGTTTACCGCAAGCTTTCCCCATAATAATGAGCTGAAGCAGTTTGTATCGCTCATGTCTCAGCACGTGGCCCAGATAAGCGACTTTCTTATGCTTGATTATGGGTAAAAGTTCGCGATCTCTACCGACTAGTTGGAGTACTCTAGCATTGGGAACTCTCTGGATCCAGCTAATTCGGAGCATTCTATGGTAGCACCACATCTCAAATGCTTCGAGACGCCTCTGGGTGTCAGCTTTCAGGGTCCAAGCTTCGCTACCATAAAACACCACAGGCCACACATAGCAATGGAGAATTCGTATTCGGAGCTTGATGTCAAGATTCCGGCCGCATATTACCTTTTCCATTTTCTTAAACGAATTTCTTGTTCGCAGTCCCATTCTTCATTTACCCACGCACCGAGGTATTTGTACTGCCGAACTCGCTCTAAATACTAATAGATGGCTTTCTAATTTCTCCGTATAACATCTGTTATGTAGTCGGCTTATATAAAAACACGATAGATGGCACTAATAACTGGATGTTATTAGTTGTTATCATTGATTAAAAAATGTTTTTTATAATCAATCAGTCCTTTATAAAAATAAACAATCATTATAGATGGCCAAATAAATTGCTTTTAGTTTTGCTGGACAATGCTACCAGCGCCACCTCCACATAGCCGGTGCAGAAGGCTTGTCAAAATGTACTATGTCATTAAGCGAGTTAATGGGCCCTTGTTGAGTTGGCCACGAAGACCCATTCTGTTCAGGATTGGTCACACTCACGGGTCAACACCTATCCGACGGCCTCCACGCATGAAGTGCGAGCCTGGGTAGGACTCTGGCCTTATGGTTAGTTTCCCCTGGGAATCATCCTTCTGGCGCTCCTGGACGATCTGCGCACCATGCGGCATAAGCCAATCGATTGCCTACTCTGATTAACAGTCGGGGAGTCTGGAAGCAGTACTGTTTCCTATAGAGCGGGGGTGGTTGCGGACCTTACGGCGACTGCTCGTCCTTACGACCATCGGCTTCCCGATCCTGGGTAAACAGCCGGGCAAAGAATGCCGTGGTCCGCGATAGATTCTTCTGCGCTCACTCCAGGGAGATAGAACGACTAATCATTAAAACTTCCTGAGGTGACGGGTTCGCCCGTTGTAGTCGACAACTCTAGTTATGTCATTAAGCAGTCTAATACCCTATATATCCAATGGTAGTACCTAAGGATTAGGCAAACTGCAATGATCTCCCAGGCTCAGGAAGGTACTGTCAACAGTGATATTTGCATTATTTTGACACTGACCAGGACTACAGTAATCAAGCGTGGATTTGAACAACTGGTTTTGTTGGTATCAAAGTAACTCCTATATAAGTATACTTGCAAATAGAATAAAATTTATACCTGGTCATCAGCATCATCATGAATATTGAGAACAGTAGTACTCGTGTAAGTCTGAGGTTCTTTCCGAGTGTGTTTTAAAAATTTCTCTTTCATCAAGTGCATTTCGTTGATGAGTTCAACCTTCTGTTTGTTCAGTTTTGAATTCTGCTCAATCAGCTCAGTCTGTAATAAAAAAAATAATGAAAGAAATAAAGATTTGGGCGAATTGAAAAATGGATATCAAATAAAACAATTAAAAAGTCGGTTTTATCACTCTAACACTATTCCGCCAAGTAGCAAAGGACTGATAGTATCTGCATATTCATTTCATAAATAAAATCGATGTGCACCCTCTCTCCGCCGGCGAATGAACCCGTTTGGGTTCCGTTACACAACCGCCTCAAGCGGCGAGGTTCGTTTCATGTCTAGCCTCGGACAGCTCGGCGTTAATATTTGATTAAAATATATGGCGGAATTTAAATATGATTAGTGTAGCTTGTATATGATATATTCAAATAGAAATTTCCCATGTGATTTCAGCCCAACAAGTCATGTGTGTACCAAATTACAAGTCTCTAAGTCCAATATTTCGAGATAGATATATGACTAGTGCACTCTGGTGGACCAATTTCAACCATAACCTTTTCAACTCTTGTCATGACTAAATTTCAGCTTAATCGGATTAAGCGTTTGGGCACTATCATGGAGGAATACATATACACAGACAGACACACTGATATACTTCAATCTGGAAATAGTCTTAATAATCTCAGGGGGCTCAAAATGAATATTTCCATCTTCATGATAAAAAAAAACGTGCATTCACAATACTTTTTCTCCTGGTCAGCTGGTGAGTGGGAAAGTAATATAAAACTATTTAAGGAAGTAACTCAAAAAAGGAGCAAATTCAGTGGAAATCAGCAAAGAATAAATCGCCGAAATAGTATAATAGAACGGAGTGATAATACAAGCAAACTTACCATTGCATTATCATAGGACCTTCCTTCGTGATTCTTGATCCTGGACATCCTGTGCTGCAAACTGTTCACCTCTGTAACCCTCAGTTGTAGCTGCGCCCTCGTGTGATCCAATTCGGACTGTACGGCTCGCTCCTTCCGCCGCATTTCCACCAGTTGCGCTTTGAGAGTGTTTAAAGATGATGTATTCTTCTCAGACTGTGGAAACAAAAAAAGTTTTTCATCTGAAAATTTATGGGGACGAAGAATATAAAAGTGATACAAACCTGTAACTGAAAGGTAGATTTTTCACGGTCGAGAATATGCTGCATATCGACCATTCTCTCCTTGTCACTGATACGTTTCGCCTTAAGGAGTTGTACTTCGCTTAGTAAACGCTCTCCTTTCTCAATCTGTAAAATTAAAGGATAGGAATTAAAAAATTAAAGGAACTAATAATAATCAATATTTAATCAAAAATTTCATACAATCTACCCTAATCAATTTGCTATAAGACAGATTTTAAAATATTTTTTTTTATATAAAGGAATGTTATTTTTTTAATATATAAATATAAATAGGTGTATTTTAATGTATACATAATAGATATCTGATACAATAAAATATATGGCAACACTATTAGGTAAGAATTATGTTATTATATTATATGGAAAGAAGATACAGTGTGTTAGGGACAGTAAGTAATTTTTCAAGGGGTGATTCTGTACAGCAACCCTCATTCTCTTTTTTGTGTTTTTTCTGTTTATTTTTGCTTAGAAGATTTTTGTCTATATGAGATTATTCTAAGCGAAAAATCCTCCAGAAAATGATCTACATTTTTTTTGGATTTGGGCCTTAGTTACTGACCGAAAAATATTAAATAATTTAACATTGAACTAAAAATGCTTTTTTATCGGTAACTACCGCCTAAGTCAAAAAAAGGTATACATAGTTTTCAACTAAGTTTTTCCTAATCACCTCTAAAAAAAAATATGGAAAAAAACATAACAAAAACAGAAAATATCAGTTTTTGTTTTACAGAATCACCCCTTGAAAAAATGCCTAACCATCCCAAACATACCATATTATCATTGATTATATAGCATGCTTGATCATTCAATTCCGTACTACGATTTGGCAGCTAAGATTTGCCTACGAAACGCAACATGTGGATGGCCATCATGGTTCCAAAAATGTAATAATATTCTCTTATGTTCGAAATGGCGGAATTCATGGTATAACAGTATGGCGGCGCACTTTGAATGGCGCTCTTAACGCGTCTATAAGGTATTCTAGCTCTTTTTATTTTAATTATATTTACATAATGATGTCAATAATATTTGATATATAGGTATCAATATGTAATAATTACGCACTTTAGTTCAGATAAACTAATAGATGGCATTCTATCTCGCTGTAGTATTTCTGTGATGTAATTAGCCTCTATAAATAAAATAATAGATGGCACTAGTAATTGAATGTTATTATTGTTATCAATGGGTAAATTCATCCTTTTATACAAAGGATAGCAGCCATTTGCTGCTATCCTGCAAGGAAAAACCAACAATATGCTTTTTTATCGAAGGCTCCACTGTGCAAACCAACCATCTTACCGACACAGTGTCTTAGTTCTGTGTTGGTTTGAGTAGTACCAAGAATCGAAAAAAATTGCAATTTTTCCCATTTTTGCATTATAGAACAGCAGCAATTATACGCTTTTAGTACATCTGATGTACATACAAAACCTTATATTTACAAATTCTATGATAACATAATTCAAAATAGGTTGACATACACAACACTACTATTTTTATAAAATTTGAATACATACCTCCATTAATATATTTGAAAATGTATATTAGTTTCCTGAAACGACTAGCTGAAGTATCAATATATTCAAACCTTCAATAAATGGAATTATTTACAAAATCAAGATTCTTTATTAGATGAATACGCTCTAGTGTTGGACATCAGCATTGGGTAGTTACCATCTGTCAAAACGAGCTTGTCTACAGCAGCCTACAATAATTGTAATGTATGACTAACCTCATCCTCGAGTCGCTCTTCCAGCTCTTTCATGGCGTCGTCCCCGCCTCCGCGGCCCCGTTTCGACTTGAGCTGCTTGTCCAGCTGTTTGCGCATCTCCTGCTCCTCCCGAAACGAACTCTCCACTTCAGATTTTGAATCCAGAGCAGATTCAAGGCGACTCTTCAGCACGTGGATTATGTTGCAGTCTTGCTCCTGCAAAAGTCATTTGTGAATATGTGGCAATCTGGCAATGAAGATAATGTGAACATCTGGCAAAGAAAATAATATTGATAACTTTTTCCCATTGCAATGTTATCGAGAGAAGGTAGGTGACGATAAATCCGAATGACTCCAATCCTGTTGGGTACCCCAAGGATCAGTGCTGGGTACAGTTTTATTCACATTGTATCTTACGGATCTTCAATCCCATTGCTCCGACGACAAAAAATATTTTGCCAATTCTATTCTAAGCAGTGGACAGCTTCAGCAGGATCTTAACAAGATCA
The DNA here is from genome assembly GCA_944548615.1 of Micropterix aruncella. Classification (NCBI taxonomy): domain Eukaryota; kingdom Metazoa; phylum Arthropoda; class Insecta; order Lepidoptera; family Micropterigidae; genus Micropterix; species Micropterix aruncella. Next base: position 1,471,758 of record OX155963.1, read on the forward strand.
AATCCAACGGAAGATTGGTAGCTTACCTTGGACACCGAGAAATGTGTAGTGCTTGATATCAGGAAAAGCAACCCTAACATGCAATATTCTCTGGCAAATGCCCAATCGGAAGCATTAAGCAACAAAAAATATTCAAACAATAATTAGTGATGATCTCAAATAGGAAAAACACATAATTGCAATCGCTAAAAGAGCAAACTCTACTCCTCTCTATCTGATAAGGAAGGTTTTCCAGCATCTGACAATAGAAGTGTTTATAAAAATCTGCAATGCATACATATGTGAGACCTATTCTTGAATTTGGCTATCAGCTCTGAAATCCCTACTTACGCAAAGATTTATTATTATTATTATTATTTATTCCGTAGCTTGCGATTGGGGAGGGGGTCGCCCTTGCAGCCAATACGCTGCTGTGGGCGCCGCTGGATCTCCTACTCTATTCACCATTCGCTTCCATTCTTGACGATTTTTTGCCACGTCTCGAGCATCCCTAGCCGATAATCGATGATTCTTAAGATCTTCTTTGATGCTATTTAGCCAGGTTTCCTTCGGTGCCGATCGCTGAATTCTCCATTCTGTCGGGTGGTCTCGCCAAAGAAGTTTACGTGGCAAGCGATTGTCGTTCATTCAGCAAACATGGCCGAACCATCGTAGTCGACGTTTTTGTACTTCTTCTTCGATCGTTGTTACTAGATCACATCTTTCTCTAATGGTCTCGTTTCGAATTCGGCCGCGGAGTGAGACACTGAGAATCTGCCTCAAGCATCGCATTTGGAAGACTTCAAACTTTTTAAGGTCCGATTGTAGTAACGTCCACGTTTCCGATCCATAAAGAAGAATGGGAAGAACCAACGTTCGGTATAGTCGTACTTTGGTTTTGATGTAATATTCGTTCGCTTCCATATGCACCACTTGAGCGAGGCGAATGTTGCTGTTGCCTGACCGATCCGGCTATGGACATCGCAAAGATTTAAATGTCGTAAAAAAGATGCAGCGAAGGGCAACCAAAATGCCAGTGAGCCTGAAGAATTGGAATTGTACGCTAAGAATTACTTGGACTGACTACTCTCAAACAAAGAAAACAATGAGAGGACCTGAATGAGACATATAAAAGTCTCACAAATTATTACGATATGAAAGCAGAAAATGCGTATCAAGGACATTCTGTGACCTATGAATAAGACAAAGATCAAAATATGCAAACCCGACATACGGAAGCTTCGAAAACGACGGCACTTACATTACATTACATTACATTTACGTCGTGTCCAATTGGTGGCCAAAAACCGCTCTTGGACGTGTCAAAATATTTCTGTTTTAAGTAGTAAGTGTCATTACTACTTTAATCTTTACGTTACATACATATATTAATTTTAAAAAATATACAGTATCTAAGAAACTTTGGAACCTACTAAAAGTCATTCGTCGTAGAATCGTATTTCAAAACAAATTAAAGAATAGTCAATGGCTACCTACTAAACACACAATAATTAAAATAGTCAGTTAAAAAGTTGAATAATCAAAGCAGAAGCCTAACAATTGAAATAGTCAATAAATCAAATATATACGTACTAAAAACTGTACATAGTAACATCCAAAGTAATAAGTAACCTGCTAAATAATCAACTAAAGCTAAATCTTAAATTCAAATACTAGAAGTAAATATATAATTATCATTCAAATTGGTACAACATTTGCAAAGTCATGGCCCCCGAATTCGGCCAGATTAGCGGCACTCTTAGCTGATATACAACTGTATGGTATGACATCAGACAAATTATTCCATGTAGTTATTGTAAAGAAATGATTGACCTCAAAATAATGTGTAATGCAACGGTAACAAGTAAAGGGATAATGACAGAATAGACTTGTTTCTTGAGTTGACGACCATAAGGGTATTTTCACTTTGTTGATGGATATAGGGCCGGAATGCGTTTTTTCATTAGCTAAAATTGGAAACTAGTTCATGCAATTAGACAGAGCAATACATTGGAGCGACATATGAAATAAAGGATTGTCGATTTTCCAGCATTAAAACTACCTGTGGAACTTATAGCCATCCGAATAAGTTTAAACACATTTGGTGCGGTCTTAGATTCAGTCACTTTATTTTCGGTGGGTAATTTTAATGCAAGACAAAACCAGTGAGAACCGTTCCGTCTAAATCTTTCCTCAAACAACAAGATGAAGATGATTATGTACTAACATAGTACATCGTACAATATCTCACCTGCAAATTCTTAGTAGTATTCCTTTCGCTCTCCAGCAGCAATTGCAACCTTTCTCCATTATCCCTTTCATCTTCAGTCCTCGCCTCAGCTATCTGCAGGTCTCTCATGAGTCCTTCCCTGATTGAGTTCAGCTCCTGGACGAGGATATCCTTGTCGCGAATTCTGTCTTCGAGCCCTGACACCTGCTTCTTGAGGTGTTCATTGTCCGACATGAGCCTAACGATGTGTTCACTGGAGATTGGGAAATTTCGTTTACCACTGTAAAATGAGACAATTACAGACTATTCGTAGGCCAATTAAAATTAATTGTAATGTTTAATCTGTACAGTGTGGCTGAGCGCACTGGTGTGTCAGACATTCACCAGCTTAGGGCGATTCTGTTTTATAAAAAAACTGCCATCTCTGTCGGGACACTTTTTAAGTTAAGGAGGGGTAACCATCTTAAACATCACTTTACATAATCAAAATACTATTACAATGATATTATATTATATTGTAATATGTTATATTATATTACATATTTATATTATATTATGCTAAATTATATTACGTATTGTTTTTTATAAGACGGAAGAAGGACAGCAGGCAAGGCGTACAGGCTCATAAAATAATACCACAGAACTTTGTATCCATCACCCCAACACAGGTGTATACCTAGTGGGGTGATGTAATCCTGACAAGTTAATGCCCTTTCGCGATTTTCATCATATGTATTCTTATAAAATGTGTTAAAAAAATGAACGCAATCTTTTTATGTAACTATAAAAAATAGGATATATAAATAAAATAATTAAAATAAATACTATATGAATAGTTATAGGTATAAAGCTGTTAAGTATTATGTAACAAAAAATTTGTTTAATGATCTTCTATATCTTATTTAAAAGAGGCCAAATATTGGGTAAATAAAATAAAATAAAAATAAATAAAATACAAACGGAGCTGCCATGGAATTCACCGACCAAAAATTGGGCCAAAAAAATATATATATATATTTTTTTTTGTTTGTTTTTTTTACACTTCTAGGAGGTGAAGGGTGGATTCCGGATTAACGACCGGTGGTGGTAGGTTTAGGACAGCTGTCTTGCCACATGTGAGCGTTCACCTTACCACCCATTCACTCCCCCTTCGAAGCCATAGAATTTGATATGTGGAGATCGCGGTATTAGATAATTTTTCTAGAAAGGAGTTGATTATTTTCCTGGAGAGACCAAGATCTTTAAAAAGGTGAAACAAAGATTTAGCTGGCAGGCCACGAGCGCCTACTTCCACCGCGTGAAGGTGAACAGTGAAGCCGTTCCGGGTGACGGCATTTGCGAGGTCATGGTATTTATTTAATTTGTACTCGTGGTCTTTTGGGATATTTGATTCCCATGGAACAGTTAACTCTACGATAAGGACCATCTTCCGAGATAGAGAGTAAAGAATTATATCTGGACGCAGGGCTGTGCATCCGAGACTTTCAGGGAATTTATACTGCTTAGAGACCGAATCGACCTCCATAATCCAATCTGAAGCTTTCTCGATTATTGAGAAAGGTTTCGCAGTGAGATGTTTTTTGCCTTTAGAGCCAACCCGCACAAACTGTATTGAGGGTTTGGAGGATACTGTCAAACCCTTGTTGGCACGAGCCACTGAGAGGCTAAGTACCTTGCGAATAACAGCAAGGACTTTGTCGTGGCGGTAAGTGTACCGTCCTTGATCCAAGGCCACCTTGCAGCCAGCTAGAATATGTCTAGCTGTGCACGGGGTGTTGCTACAAAGGGGACATGAACTATCTTCGGCATAGCTCCAACGAGCGAGGTTACTGGGGTCTGGAAGTGTATGCTGAAAGGCATTTAAATACAATTTCAGCATCTCTGGCGTCCAGTCATACAACATTACTTTCCAGTGCATTGGAGGAGGAATGCAAAAGTCTCCAATTGTTGTCCAATCATTCTGGCATTGAAGGCCAATAGCGTGAGCCATACTATTGCTGTCGTAATCTCCCCGCAAGAGAGACTTCTTCAAGTCCACATCGCTCATGGTTGTACTGCCATACCCCAGACCAGTGCCATTCTGGCTGATTCCAGTAAGGAACTTTTTGTGGAAGTCAACGCGGGCTTGTAGATCATTTGACTCACTACGGCCACTTACTACGTGCTTCGATATTGCCGGATCCTTGGAATTGCTTAGAATCGAATTTTTGGTTATTCTGGAGTTGGCGTAGAGCAGAGAGGGCAGTTTTAGAGCTAGCCCAAAATTGTGTTTGGACCTGAAGAGAGTCGAGGGGTCAGCTGGTTTGGCTAAGGACAACCAGGATTTTAGACTAGCTGTCACCAGTGCATCCAGACGAGACAGTTGGGTTTTGGTGAAATCATAAATAAGAAAGGGCCATGACAAATGTGAAGTTAGATAGTTGTTATAGAGCCTTACGAGGGCCAGAAATTAGCAATGCATCTATCTTTTCCAGGCAACTACTGAAATATCGACAAAAAAAACCCGAAAGGATTATAATGATTTTAAGTTCCGATTTTTAAAATAACATCCCAGTGTTAATTTATACCTAAGTCGCAAGTTGACCAATCCTCTAAAAAGGACACATAAAATAATGATCAATACATTTCCTTCAAAAGCAATATAAGCGACTTTTTCTTGTATTTTTTTCTAACAAAATATTAGGCTTTAGTTTTTAATTCCGTAAATCATTCCTAAAAGTATGAATTCATTAAAATAAAAAATAAAAAAACAGCAACTAAAAAAGTGGTCCTATTTTAGGAAATTCAACTTTTTATCTCTCCTGTAAAATTCTTTTTTTGCAACTTATGTTGTTCTCAAAATGGCCGATTCACTTATACTTACATTTCATATTGGTTGGATTCATCGTCTGCCTTTTCCCTATCGGCCAGTATCTGGTCTAACAGTGTCTCGTCGAGTTTCTGTGAGGTGTCCAGCTCTTGCTTGAGACGTTCCTCGATTTCATTGATTGACAGCCGGCGACTCGAGCGACTAGGGGCCATACAAGCGAGTGCGGAGGTATCTCCCGGGGCTAGAATGGCCAGTCGACTGTTATCCATCGGTGATTGGGACCGCATCCTACAATAAGAAACACAAACTGAGCATACTTTTGCATGCATTATGAAATGACAACTAGAGTTATATGAGGATTCGTCTAGAATCGTGAGATTAACCCGTTGGACGCCAACAGTGCCTATAAGCATTTTGCGTCATTTGACAGATTCATGCGTAACCGTTCGGCCGACTCCCATATATCTATACTAATATTATAAAGAGGTAAAGTTTGTGAGGTTGTAGGAAGTAATCTCTGGAACTACTGAACCGACTTTGAAAATTCTTTTACCAATAGAAAGCCTCGTTATTTGTGAGTGTCATAGGCTAAATATTAATCCGAAAAATCAAAAGACTTTTTCGTGGTAGTCGGATTTGCAAAGTTAGTCAGAGAAAAAACGGTCGAACGAAAACGTTTCTAACTAACGCTGCCTTAACGATGAGAGATATATGATTAAGTTTTAGAGAAAAGTTGTAGATCTTGATAATGCCTACAAAAAAGTCAGCGACAGCATATGTCTAACTTTTATATTTAAGTCACAAAAAGTAGTTTTTCATATTAAAAAAATAATTTAAATCGTTAGGTCATGTTTATTGGTTACATTATCATCAATTATGAATTCTTATAAAAATAAGTAAATTTATCATCTCAAGTGTTTAAAACAAAAGACTCTCCCTTTTACTGCATATAACTTCCCTTTTACTGCATAAATGGTTAAAGAGATAAGACACTCACAAATAAGACACTCACAAGAAGACACTCACAAATAACGGTAATATAGTCAAATTGGCATGCAAATACATACATACATATGCAGGAAAAATATAACCCTTCTTTTGGCAGTCAGGAAATAAATCATAGCACTCAATACTAACCGAACCACACTCATAATTTCATCACAAGTAAAAAGTTTTACCGCCCAACGAAGTGGGCACGGGTCCCTAGTATTATATAAATATATAATATACATGACTAAAAAGATTAGGTAAATTACTCGGTAACAAGAGGGATTTCATGAAAAAACGATATTGCTAGTATTTATTTACAAAATCGACCAAAAAGTTGTGCAGTATTTTGAACGCAAAGGCTGGCTTCCAACCGGTAAAGGGTAACTAATCCCCATAGGATGATTCAGAGCAATAGTCCTTTGTTTATAGTCCAGTTTAGTTTACTATAACTTCAAATATTCCAATAGTCAATTTCAGTTAATTTATTTATTGTATTATAAGTCATATTATACAGAATGTTCATGAACTATAATAATTTTTTAAAGGGATGATTCTATATACCAAATAAAAATACAAAAAACTACATTTTCAAAAGGAAAAAATATATATTTTTTAAAGGTATGAGATTTTTCTTTACAGAAGATTATTCTTCGTGAAAATCTGAATTGATAATAAATTATTCCGTTTTTCGATTTAGGCCTTCGTTATAAAGAAAAGAAATAAAATTTCTCGATCTTTGGTAACCGATTTCGAATGAATACAGATATTAAAAAGTTGGTATTGGTCAGCAATTACATTCCTTTTTCTAGTGAACCAAACCGAATGGCATTTGTCAGAGTTGAGCTGTAGATGATTCAATTCGCAAAAATAGGGAAGCGTTTAACTCCTAGAGCCCCAATTGGCTGATATCGGCTACAACACGATTCAGTGCGACGGCCCCGTTTTAATTTTATTTTAATTTAATTTGTTTTATTTATTATGTTTTAATATGTTAATATGTTTTATTTTAATTATGGGTACAGTAGTTTGGAAGTAATTAATGTTTTGGTGAGACAGTGTCATAATTCAATTTTTTTACTAATTTTTACAAAATTTTTTTGGGACATCAACTTGTCAATCGGCTGAGGGGCCGAGGCCTGAAGGGTTAAGGTATTCTTAGAAATTTAAACAATCGAGCATCGAGCTAATAAGCATAAAGGCTTTAATATCATCTGCAAACAGAAGGATTTTTTGAACACTTAAAGCATTGCTCAATGTCGTTAATATAGACTGTGTACAGTAAAGATACAAGAAGACTACCTTGTGGCACACCATACTTTACCAATATTCGACTTGAAACCTACTGCCACTACGATTCGGCTCCTTTTACTCATATAGGATTTGAACCACCTTAATGGACCCCAATGTACACCTATCTTGAGTAGTTACAAAATTAGAGTAGGATGGTTTACCTTATCGTATGCTTTACTAAAGTCTGTATATACGGCTATATTTTATTTAAGGTATAACAGGTGCATGATTCCTTGTGCCGAAATTATGAAAATTACGCCGGAGCAAGCGAGTGGCCGAGAGAGTATAAACACCTACCTACAATTCGCAATACATCGTAACATTCTATATCTACACTTTTAATACTTTGCATAATAAAGATCGCAGCACAGACGCAGTAGTGTTGAACACAAACACTAGAAACCTGTTAGTTATGTATAGCCAGCCGTTTGGCACATATTCAGACGATCACCTTCTAAAAATAACACCAGACATAACCCAAACGGCATGGAGTAGAGGAGGGGATATTACGGATCTAAGAATATAGTTAACCTACTTTGATGTGTTAACTGAGGAGAATATGATGAGGATGTTACCTTAAGTAGTATAAATTTCTGTTAGTTATAGACCTGTCATAGACGATCTGCAATCTGTCGAAAATCATTTAACTGATGATGTCCTTCTGGCCGGTTTCGGCGTCAGTGTTTATCATTTTATAGTTCAGTTAGGAGTGTTGCTGTTCCACCCTCTCGTGCGCCCAAAAATGACTGACGTAGCCATTCGTGGTGTAAATTACACTTTATAGCGGCGGCTGGTCTGGCTTTTGTAATAAGGTGAATGTGCAATGGGAGCTTTTATTTACAGTAGAGAAGGGTTGCCAGAAAAGTTAAAAAAAAACGGATAGGGCTTGGATTGATTAGGGTTATTTAGGGGAAGGGAGAGAGTAAACATTGAAGAAAACATACATGTATATATCAGGGGTCTAATAACAAAAGTAGACAAGTCCCACGGATGTCATTTTACACAAACTGAAAAAAACACTTCACAAAATTGTTTTCATGCTATAGCCAAGAAAAAAACCATGAAATAAAAGAAAGGCATATTTTGATTTTTTTCAGAACATATTTAGCACGGTATCTTTTTAATAATAAGGGTTATTTTAATTAAATGAATGGACATATGTAGCTCTGTTTCCAAATGGCGGACATAACTAGTTTTATTTGTAAAGCTAATAGGACATAACCAAGTTTGTTGCTAACATGAAGGACATGCACTAACCAGGGATGGATTTAGTAAAGTAATAACCAGTGAAATAATATTAATTATCTTTATTTATAAAAACTCAATTTTATTCTTTAAATTAGTTTAGTAAATTTTAAATGAATCGCTGTTTTGACTCTTCTTGTGGTTCACACAATTCGGGTTCCAAATGAATGTTCGCTGTAATTTCTTCTTCTTGTGCGTTAGAGTATTGATTTACTTCAAGGATATTTTTATAAAAAGCTAATTGTGGGAGCAAAAGGGTTGCCATAAAAATTTCAAAAATTTCCAAAATTTGACTTGTCTACTTTTGTTTGTAGACCCCTGATATATATAGCTCACATCTGACAGTCTCTATATTTAAGAGTTCGCTATAGACACAGTCACAACCTCTGTGCTCAGCTGCGTACTATATTTTCAGTATTTTATTTTGATTGATCATTGAAGAACAAGAGCTGATGGAAGGAATGCTTTGTTATTGTATGAAATTTGGATTAAATCAACAGGAAAAAAAATATTCTATAAAATGTCCATTTTTGGCCATATTTGTATGCTGTTAATTACATATTATCAATCAATGACGGACGCAGACTAATTTGAAGCCAAATTTTATTCTGTTGTCTTTCCATCAGATAAGCCTCTTTACAACTAGTATCTTGACCATTGGAGCCTCTGTGCCTAAATTAAGGTATGTAATTGTTTCGTACACTTTACTATCGAAAGAATACCATTTCTTGAAGTAAGTAACAGCCATCTTGTATGCGTTCAGAGTGTCCAGTGTGATTTTTTCCTGGGATTCACAATACTCCTTTCTTAGCGATAAATACACAGTCATGCCAAAAACATGTGCCTAATTCTTTTGATTATAGTCTCAAAATGTTGTTAAGGTCCCGAATGTCATATGACATAATTTTCTTTTTTTGAAAAATTAGTAGGAGTTCAGAGTTTAGGGACACCAAACATGCAAAATCCGTATTTTAGTCTCCGCGCTCTTTTTGCATAAACTAAAAACCATACAATAGTACGTCTTTTTATTAATTTGGAAACTGGACTAATTTGAACCTTGATAACCGGACAGTTCAGTTTAAAAAGCGGACACTGGCAACCCTACAGTAGAGTGACGTGCACTATGACTTTTTGTAGAGCTGGGCACTAAACCGTTAATCCGTAAACCTTTGATTAATAAAGTTACATCTTTATTCAACGAGTTAACATTTAAGTTAACTTTGAATATCATTATGGGACATTTGTTCCGTTAATCTGAATCCTGTTAAATATGTTTTCAGATAATATTAAAATGTAGAGAAAACTGGCCAAGAATATACAATAATAAAGCGTGCTACTGGGCTATTGGCGATCATCAAGGGTCGCTACGAAATTAATATTGTAATCTTTGGAATCTTTGTCTGTATGAGCGCTCGCCATGAAGCGTGCACGTCCAAACTCTTTGTCTTTTGTCTGTCTGCAATTCTGTCTGGTTTAAAATCCATTCCTTATTTTCCTGACCTGAAATGCACTTTGTTTTAATCACAAAAACAGATATTTTAGCAATAAGTAGAAGCAAATGACGTATCTAACAACAGCTGTAAACCCAGTAGGGTTCCGTCGTAGAACTTCCGACATATACAAAAATAAATCAAAAACCTTTGAAATCCTCAGTTTGTTGCAACCGTTCGCCGCAACCGCTATTTGTTGTCATAGAATGCACAATTGTTTAGGAATTTATAGAGTTTTATTTATTATAGTTGTTCATTTATTGTACCGCCCTAATAAATTATTATTTTGTTAAAATTTCCTCGTATGGATGGAATATTCTTTAAAATCATACTAGAATCGAAGCACATTTTGCAAAAACAAGACATTTAATACTCTGATACCCTTAATTAAAATAATTGATGAACTAACATATTTTAATAGCTTTATCACTTTTAACATTACCTATTGTTTTAAAGTAAATAACTATCGATACATTTTTATTGAGTTAACTGTTAATGAAGCTAACTTTCTGACTTTTTCCTGTCCACCCTAGAACGGGCTAGTCTCAGTTGGGTGACAGAAACAAATAAACAAAAGGTTAAGGTTTTGCCATTCGGTTCCTGTTATTTTTGTAAGCTAATCAATGTTTTATAGTAATTAATTCTTAAATAAATAAAATAAATAAATGGATTAACGATTAACAAAGTTAAAGATTTGAATTAATTGTGCTCAGCACTGTATTTCTGTCACATAAGAGGTTTACTTCATCATAAGGGTCATTTAACCCGTTGAGTATGATACGTCCAAATCTGGTTCTGAAACAATTATCCGTTGAGTATGGATACGACCAGATCTGGTTCCGCGTTTTTTTCACTTCTTTGACGTTCTCATATTTATTCATAATTATCTAATTGTTTTACAAAATGATATTTCAATATTCTATATTCGAAATTTCAATGCAATCATTGTGCAGTTGTTCTTTTTATGATTGGTGTAGTAGTTTCGTAGTTATAGTACTTTAAGGTCGATGTCGCCGAAAATCCTGCAAAAGAGACAGATGCATCCATGAAAATACCCATTTACTCCAAGGGTTAACTGTCAATTATTGGAAATCAAAATGTCAATGTAAAAGCTGAGTTTGGGAAGTTTGTGATCATAACCGTTGATATAGAAAAGTGCAAATTAATACTCAAATTACATAGTGCCTCTAATAACTGGATAACACACTGTATATATATAACAGCGAAAACAACAAAGAACGTATAAAAAATAATAAAATTCAATTACCTCTCCATAACTTCTTTTAATACTTCCACTTCTCTCTCGAGTGCAAGACATTCATTGCATTTGCTCTGCAGTTTCTGGCGCAGGTCTTCTAGGTTACCGTCTTCTCTAATCTTATCCACAATGGCCTGAAGACAAAGGATTAATTTTAGCGTCTTTTAATTTAAATAGTTTACCAGAGAGACATGTAGCGTACTATATTAGCATCATGTGGAAAATATACAAAAATCCAAGTATTTGCCAAATAAACTTGGCACCATTAACATGAAGTACCAAGTAGTTATAATAGCGGCAAACAGGAAACGACACTAGGACTGACCGATGACAGATATTAATCATGGCTCGGAGGAAAAGTGGCTAGGTCGTCTGATCTTACATTGTAAGGTTTCGGGTTTGATTCCTAGCTGGGTCACCGTTTTCTGTTATGATAAAACTAATGGAATTCTATTTCAATTCTGTCGGTTGAATGCAAGGGATTAAATTAATGGAATTCCATTTCAATTCTGTCGATCGAATGCAATATAAAGACTTAATAATAGGGTTGGTTGTAAGAGATTATCGTGTGATAATAAACGCACCAGTTGTGAAATTTTACAATAAAGAATAGAAATACAACAAACAAAAAATAAAAACCAAAACAAACATTTTCGTTCATGAAACTAAATTAACAACCTGTTTTAACTGTTGGCCTGGCCGACCGATTCAAATTTGTGGTATGATAATAAATCCACCCTTTGTGAAATTTCACAATAAAGAGCAAAAACAAACAAACAATCAAACTAATCTAGACGTTTCATACATTTTACTTTAGTATGGAAAAATGCAATATCTCTGATCCGTGCAAAAGACAAAACAGAAAGACCATTTTAAATAGAATCTTTTCATACCTGCAGCTGATCTTTCAATGCGTTGCTCTCCGTTGCTAAATTCCTAATATCTCCATCTTTTTCTAAAATGAAGTTTCGCATCGCTTCCAGCTCATTGCGCAGTTTGATGATTTCTAACTTGGCAAGCTCCAACTCCAACACCTATAAAACAAATATATTATGAGAAATCCAAAAATGGGGTCAAAGATTAGACATAAGCCAGTAAAGTACCCATAAACATATCCACAGTTATAGCAGAGTTCCACTTGAGAAGACTGATAACATTATTTACTTTGACTATAAGTTGAATGACATCAATAAGCAAGGAGATAATAATCGTACAAGAAATCTAGAAATGCATTCTAAGATGAAAAAGGAATTCAACCAAAGAAACATCAACCTACACCTGAATATAAATGTTTCGATGAATCGTTATTCAGGGTAGTATACCCTGGAAAACTGTAGTTGCAACATCGCCGAAACGACGGGGGCCACAAACTTCACGGGGTAAATTCGTTTTTATCCCATTTATAATCTCTACTGGCACTTGCACCTCAAGGTTGGACAGAATATTTCTAAAGAGGTGGAGAGCAGGGTTGTGTAATATCACCTCCGCTTTCAATCTTTACTTTGAGTTCATCTTAAAAGATAGATTTAAAAGTGGGGTGAAGGTAAATGGCGTAAACATCAACAATATAAGATATGTAGATGATACCGTGCTGGTTGTCAGCAAGCAGCGTGAAAGAACTCTAGCTCCTTATTGATATTGTTACCAGAATATGTGATGAATATGGATTGAAGATGAACACCATAAAGACCAAGTGCATGATAGTCATGAGCAAACTGAGCAAACTGATTATTACTTAACCGGGCTGCTATTATATTAATTACCATTCTATTATTTAAGATGAAACAGGTATTTTGCAGAAGAAACATCAACCTAAGTCTGAAGGTAAATTTCTAAGATGCTAGGTATTTACAATATTATTATATGGAATGGAAAGTTGGGCATTTGAACTCGCTGTTAACAAAGTTGAAGCCTTCGAAATGTAGGTCTATCCCAGGTTATCACTTCTAAGCTTTATTGACAGAACCAGGAATGAAGATGGTATGATAGAAATATCGAGGACATTAAAGATCTGCAAACTTGGATACGCATAATATTATATATTTCGGATACAACATTATGCGTCTAATAATTCAAGGCAAAATAAACCAAAGAGGTTCGGGAACAAAGAATGTCTAGGCTCCGTAATCTACGGAATAGTTTCAGAAATCTACCACATCCTGGTTTTGAGCGGGAGCATAAAGTTGTAAAAGCCAATATGATAGACGACGTTTGATAGTCGACGAATACAAAACAGGAGAATGCAAGAATACAAAATGAAACATCAATTACTAACTCCATAAATAGATTCTTTATGAAATGTCCTACAAAATAATATACTCGTAATTTGCAACTATTAATTCAATGAATCCAAAGTAATGTCGGATTTGCTTATGTTAATGTTCAATAATCGCCATTTTCCAGCCGTCACATATATTTTCACAGCGATCATTAAGTATTTCACAGAAAAATCTATGTAATATAGGCTAAATTGAAATAAAGGACATGTTATATTACGTTTATCGTATAATCATTAGCAAAATTTGATATAAAACGCTTCTAAATAGTTACAGCATACGGTCAACGACTACATTTCTATGTCCAGTTCTGGCGACTGTAGAAAATATGAATCGAATGGCAAGCATGTGTATTTTGTGTGGCCACGTTGGCTGCCCTCATTATCCGTGTTTGTGAAAACTCTTCGGAGAGTCGAGAGTCGATGGTGCACCTTTTTTTTTAAACTCTAAAGAATCAACCGCTTCTGAGAGGTAAAAATGTTCTTTACTTACTTTATTATTGAGCTCCTTCTTATTCCCTCCAAGTTCGTTCTGCAGTTGAATAACTTGTTTGGTAATCTTGCCAAGCTCTCTCTTGTCGTTGGTTGCCTGCCTGCTGGGGGAATCTGTAAGTTTCTTCTTGCCGCTGCTGTCCCTCGGAGACGGAGACGGACTCCTCGAAGCCAGCTGCTCCTTCAAAGAATCGATTTCTATGTGGAAAGCGGAGATATCCTCGTTCAGAATCTCCACTTCGTATTCTTTGTCCTTCAAACGCTCATTCAGCTGTTTCATTTCTTCGATTTTAGCAGACAGTTCCGAATTGATTTCTAAAGTTTTTTCAATGTCTTTTTCCCGCTTTTCAACAGCTCTTTCTTTCACCTGAATGTTCTCTTGCTCTTTCTCGAGTTTTGTTAATTTTTCTTTGAGCACAGCATTTTCGCCGCTGAGTTCTTTCAACCGATTGATTTCAGTCGACTTCGAAAGTATCTCCGCTTTTAAAGTTTCTAGCTGCTCATCCTTTTCTTCCAGTTTTCTTTGCAAATTATCGAGTCGATCTAAATGCTCGTTTAAACTGTCGATTTGTATGTTCTTTTCCGAAACGAGCTCTTCGATGTTTTGCAGATCTTGTAATTTAAGGCGGATTCTTTCGTTTTCAGTGCACGCTGATTCATATAAATCCGCCTTGTTCTGCAGTACTTCCAATCGCAGCTCCATTTCGTCCAAACGCTGCTGAATCGTCCGCTTTTCCTTCGCCAAGTCCAAAACCATATTCTCTCTTTTCAGAATATCCTGCTTTAAAACTTGTAAATCTGACGATTTTTCATTCGCTTGTATAACAGCATACTCTAAACGCTTCTTCAGATCATCTTCAACCGTTTTAAAAGTCTCTATCTGTTCATTATAGTACTTCTTATCGGTGTTTATCGTGTTTATGCTATCTCGTAATAGGCATTGCGCTTCTTCTAACTCCGATTGAACGGCGTTGAACACCTCTAATTTCTCCAGCGCTGAGTTCAAAGCCGCATTGCTATTGGTCAACTCGGCGTTCAATCGCGAGATTTCGCTTTTGAGTTGCGTGAGCACGTCCGGATATATTTTCTGATCATAATCAAGAACGAAGTTATCGCTGGAAGGCGTAGAAAAATTAATACGTTTGGGTTCAACAGTCGGTTTTTTGAGCGACGCTTCTCTGTTAGGCGCGATTGAATTGTCAACTTGATGCGCCGTTGAATGCTTATCGTTTTTAAGCGATACTCCGAACATAACTGTCTCATTCACGTTTCTCTTATAAGAATCCATTAAACTATTGGATTTATTTGCGGTTATGTGTTTTGTAGACGACTCGAGATTTGGCAGGCTGTTCGCTCCGGTTCCGCGCTTGCTGTCCCTCAATATTGCCAAGTCGAAACGCGGCGATCCGTTTGCAAACTCTATCTGCTCGACGGATCTCGGCGGTAACGTATTACTTGCACCTTTTACGTTCTCGCCGGAGAGTTGCATGAATATATTCGAGGTGTCCTGATGTCTAAGCTCGGCTTTCCGGACCTGTAAGTCGCTCTCGTCGTATTCGGATATTGATATTATGTCGCTGAGAGTGCGGGCGGAATTCTTATTAGCTTCGTTATGTACTTCGTTCTCAGATTCATCCTGTTGTTGTTCGTCCTCAAGTTTGAGGGCTAAAATAAACAAAATTTCTCAGTTACAATACACTGATATTCGAAATATCCCTATACATTTCAATTTATTTATTTACTTAACAATATCTCTTCTGTTACAATCCTAATGTAATAATACATATTATAACTTATAATTAAATCCGGGGCATGAATGTTTAACTTGTATTGCGATGGATATGTCCCAGTCGCCCCACTTAGGCGTTCTTGTTCTAAGGTGGACAATATTCAAAGAAATGATAAAAGAAAATGCCAAATAAATGGCATAAACATTAATAATCTAAGAAAAACTGAAAATCCTAATTAAATATTATGATTTTTAAAAGTATGATTCAACTAACCTAAAACATAAATGCAATTAAAAAATGGGACTACATATGGACAGTGAAACCGCATTCACATAGGACCAAAACTCTATAACTTAATTCTCCACATACAAAAAACTGACCTTGACCTCCATCGAATATCAACGTAAGAGAAGTGTTTTACATTGGCTCTCCAAAAGTACAAGGAATCAATGCAAGAAGTCTGTTTCACAAATCGTAAAATAGATCTATATATTTAAAAGCCTTTTTATGGTGAGCATGACCTGATTCTACAACCAGAATCGGCTCCCGAAGAGGCTACTCTTCCACGGTCAACATCACAGATACACAATTTTGTATACATATTCAATTACGATAGCCCAATCTAAATTTCACGATTACATGGATACTGTACCCAGGGTTGGCTACCGATGAGGGGACTCCTCAACGGTCAATAGCACAGAAACGAAATGTTGTATTCAATTATGATAAACCGTTCTACGTTTAACCGCGACAGGGCTGCTGCACCCAGGGTTGGCTTCCAACAAGGGGACTCCTCAACGGTAAACAGCCCAGAAACGAAATGTTGTATACAAATTCAATTATAATAGCCCGTTCTAAGTTTCACCACGATAGGACTGCTGCACGCAGGATTAGCTTCCAACAAGAGCTCCTCAACTGTCAACAGCACAAACACGAAATTCTGTATAGCATTCAATTATGATAGCCCATTCTAAGTTCCATTATGACATGGCTGCTGCACCCAGGATTGTCTCGGGAGCATTTTAATAAAAGCTTGTTTTTGAAAATGTGTTTTTACTAATTTTCATTTATATATACTTTTAATATAAATTAATGTAAAGTTTATGCGATTATCGTATCTATGTATGTATTATATTAGATGTAAGAATATTTATTTATGAATATTTGAACAAAAATACCTTCCGTTTAATTTGGTATCTTCAAAAATTTTAAATTTTAGAATAAAGTAACTACCCCCTTGTATCCTTGTAATTATTAATTGTAAATAACATTGCAATATAAAGTTTAAAAAATATATTAAAATAAAATGAAAACCTAAGAGCGGGTAGGTATATCATGCTCTTTCGGCAGGCAATATACGATTTCTGTTGGTACCACCTCGATACAGGTTATTCCTAGTGAGGTGGTAAACCACAAACTATTATTTCTGAATCTCTTTCCGAGTTAGGTAAATTAAAAAACTGTTTAATTAATTATGAAATATTAGGCTAAGAGAATGTTTTTGTAATTAAATGTATCTTTTATGGACTTAAATAAATAAAAATAAAAATAAATAAATAAACTATTAACTTATTTAAAATCTTTCGATGAGCAACTGAAAAGAAAGGGGGGGGGGAGGGACCAGTTGATCGCAATCGACCTGTTGTCGACAGCCGTTAAAAGGATCTAATGATTCTATCAATGAGAGAATAAGTGAATTCATGACAGCCCAATTTTCTATAGAGAATTGTGATTACCCAACTCTAAATGACCGCATATGAAAGACTCACCCATGAGTTCATTCAGTTGTTGCTCCTTATCCAACAGAAGCTGATCCCGCTCTGCTAATTGGTCCTTAAGCAGTTCGATATCGGCGTTTCTCTCGGCCAGAAGTTGCAGCATCAAATCGTCATCCGTTTGATCTTCAGCGTTGTCCTTGCCGACCTCAACCTTCGCTTTCGTCTTCGAAAGCTCACGCTGGAGTTTAGACAGCGCTTCTTCCTGGACTGTAACAATGTAGAAAAGAGCCAATGCAGTCGACTGTAAAAGGTAAAAGATGAAGGTTGCACCGAACTGACTAGGAGGGTTGAAAAGCAGAAGTCATAATAATAATAATAATAATAATAATAATAATAATTTTATTCATTCAAAAACATAAATTTACAATTGTATTAGTTGCAGAATCTGCCTAACTAGGCCATAGCCCGTACCAAGGAAAACTCTATGTTAGCAAAGATTTATTCATGTGCTCATAATATTAAAATGAAAAATACAAAATATGATAAAATAGAAAATAGATAAGCGAATGCAAATTAAACTTATAATTTTATTTAAAATATTGATATAGCATGGTCATGGAAATAAATATTAATATAAAATGTCGTAATATGAACTTTGTAAAACAAATAAATAAATAGTATTAAAATATAAAGTGTAGTGCAATGTATGACAATAATATGCAGACCTTTACTTTAAAATATGACTTATAGCCTTTTCCACCTCATTTCTACCAAGTTGAAGTAAATGTTGTGTAATTTTAGATTTTAATTGGATTGACTTAGTGTTTTGGCATGTTTTTATCGATTCTTTTAGATGGTTATAAATTTTTGGCCCTATAAAGCCAAAGTGTCTTTGGGCGAAGGATGTTCGGGTTTTCTGTACAATGTGTTTACAGGTTGTGGCGCTCCTCGTTGAAATTTTATGCTCAGCTTTAACGTGAATATCTTTACTTTTTATGTAGTTAAGAAAGACTGTCTTTGCAAATACCTGCCTGATGTCTAATATCTTCAGCTCTGCAAACAAGTCATTTGAGGGGTACCTTCGAGGCTTTTTGGCAATATAATAATAGCGATAATAACGTATGTCATCAATAATGCTTGATACAGAACAGTAAAAATATACTAGAGGGTTGGGAGATACAAAGCGATAATATTGATGGAGGATACACTCAGTTAAACGTGATCATCATTGTGACCTATTATTAGACTCGGAACTGAAAGATGATAAGGACTTGTATATGTTATCTCTGCTTAGTCCATTCCACAGGGCTGCAGATGCATAGGCGGAACTGCCTTTGTACACAGATGTTATATGCCTGCTGAGGAGGTCACTATCACACACAGAAGAATTGTGATTGATTTATAAGAAGTCTCGGGTCGGACTGGGTAAATAAGAAGCACGGTATATCACAAAAGGTCCGGATTGGTCACCTTGATGAGAGGCAAGGCAACACAGCGAGTGCAACCCCTTGTTACCATCTACCAACTGATATATTGGAAATAGATATTTTTACGAATGCTTAAATTTGAGAAGTGCGGAAAGTGTGTGTGATGTAGTTTGTAAAAAAACGACCATTGTGACCAGATAAAATTTACAATATTTTAAAATACTCACAGGTGCCGCTTTCATCTGTGTGTTTCCTAAAACCATCCTCTCCAACGATTGTTTTTAACCTTGTCAGTTGTTTCTCCCGATTTTCAAGGGCTTCCTTAGTAGCTTGCAGCTCTGCCTGTATTGTGACAAATTTAATTAATAAAATATAATATAATATTATTAAGACAAGGGCAATATGTAACTATTAACCTAAACCTCTGTACATTTTAAAAATATTTTATTCATTTTAAAATCAGGTGTATCTCTTAAGCTTTTCAATTCTGTATGACACTTTGATTTTGAGAGAAAAAAACTATTTCTAAACTCCTGATTAATATTATTAATAATGTGGATTATAAGAAACTGCTTATTAACCCTTGGAGTAAATGGGTATTTTCATGGATGCATCTGTCTCTTTTGCAGGATTTTCGGCGACATCGACCTTAAAGTACTATAACTACGAAACTACTACACCAATCATAAAAAGAACAACTGCACAATGATTGCATTGAAATTTCGAATTTAGAATATTGAAATATCATTTTGTAAAACAATTAGATAAATATGAATAAATATGAGAACGTCAAAGTGAAAAAAACGCGGAACCAGATCTGGTCCTATCATACTCAACGGATAATTGTTTCAGAACCAGATTTGGTCGTATCATACTCAAGGGGTTAATGAAATTTGGATAAAAAATATTGTAATCTAACAACTGAATCAGTCATTTTGACAACAACATAAGTACCAAAACGTGAATTTTACAGGAGATATAAAAAACCAAATTTCTTAAAATATTACAACTTTTTGTTAAACTATTTTTTAGAGTTACATGGAATATTACTTTTAGAAAAAAAGTACATCGTGAAAACAGTCAAAAATTCAATACGTAACTAGGAAAAAAATAAAAAGATATGTTGATTATGTTGTTTTTGAAAGAAATGAATAAACGGGTCCATATTTTATGTGGTTTTCGAAATGAATTCAAACAATTGTTTATCAGAAATTCATATATTCCTATGTACCAAATAAAACAGTCAAATTTCTTGTTTTATTTTAATTGCCTTTTAATTGCCTTTTAATTGCCTTTCGTATTTTAATTACAGCGTAGATTAGGTTACGTTTTAGTAAAATTATAAATTGAGACTACATTTCTAAAACTCATAATTAATAGGAGTTTGGGTGTAACGAAATGAAAACAGAAATTAAGGTGGCATTTGTACCATCGATGACCTGACCTTTATGCTGTTTTTGATCGGAAACATATGCGGGATTGTTTTTAGTACTTAAATCCAAAGAAATGTGATGTTTGTGCAAAAGGTTTTTAAAATGACTGAGTCAATTGTAATACAGCGCTAGCCTAATATTTTTTAACAAATCTCATTGTATGGATATTATTTATTTAATTCTAATATTACGTATAAAATCTGAGATGGTAATCGTTAGGTAATTAGCCTCTCAGTGGCTCGTGCCAACAAGGGTTTGACGGTATCCTTCAAACCCCTAATACAGTTTGTGCGGGATGGCTCTAAAGGCAAAAAACATTTAACTACAAAACCTTTCTCAATAATTGAGTAAGCTTCAGATTGTATTGTGGAGGTCGATTCGGTCCCGAAACAGTATAAATTCCCTGAAAGTCTCGGATGCACAGCCGTCCATCCAGATATAACTCTTTACTCTCTATCTCGGAAGGTGGCCCTTATTGTAGAATTAACTGTTCCATGGGAATCAAATATCCTAAAAGACCACGAGTACAAATTAAATAAATACCATGATCTTGCAAATGCCGTAACCCGAAACGGCTTCACTGTTCTCCTTTACGCGGTGGAAGTTGGCGCTCGTGGCCTGCCAGCTAAATCTCTATTTCACCTCTATAAAGATCTTGGTCTTTCCAGAAAAATAATCAACTCTTTCTTAGAAAAATTATCTAAAACTGCGATTTGTGCATCTCAATTTCTATGGCTTCGAAGGGGGAGTGAATGGGTGGTAAGGTGAAAGCTCACATGTGGCAAGACAGCTGTCCTAAACCTACCGCAGCCGGTAGTTAGTCCGGAATCCACTGCTCACCCCCCAGAAGTGTAAAAAAATAGTATTATGTTGGGCCCGACTCCGGTCGGTGAATTCCATGGCAGCTCCGTTTGTATTTTATTTATTTATAAGTAATGTTATTATTATTATTATGATTATAAGTATCAAAGATAGAAACGTACATGGGCATCGTGCAGCTGAATAGCGGCTTTCTCCTGAACGTCTCTCCAAAGAGCGTCGGCGGCGTGCCTCTGGGCGTCCAAGCGCGCTTGCAGCGAGGACACCCGCAGCGCTTGCTCGCTCAGGCGCTGCTGCAGTGCGTCTCGTTCCAATCTCACCTCCTAATAAATTAAACAAAAACAAATATAGCCAAATATAGCTCCGATTGCTAATAGACTAACTTGCTGATACCTGGGCTGAAGAATATTTATAAAGTAGGGTGGACAAAAATGTATGGGACGCGTCCCCGCCGCGGATAACGACCATACAATTACTCGTCGGAAAGCTCTTTTCATTACTGTAATTTGTTACTATGGTCACATTATACCAGACAGTAGCGTCTCTTAGAACAAAATTGAAAACGATGCGAGATATGTCAGGAGTCCGAGGGCTCGCATATGGCCGCCGCACGTCTACTACTCCGCTATCGCAGATGTTCAAACGTTTTGATAAATTCTCCAACCTTTGCACGCGCGTAACGCTAACCGAAAGAATTTGTCGCGATGACTCCTCTGCTCGCTTCCCTCGCACCCTATCCCCGCAATCTCCTGTCGCTTGAGAGTGCGTCTACTGTTCTCTCGGTATACTGTGCTATGGCAGTCAATCTAAAATCATTGTGGGAAAAAAGTTACAGCTAAAAGAAAAACCTGTCTTTATATGAAAAATCGTCGCTTACCACCGGTCGGGCAAGCGGAGCCATGTTTCGCATCATCATACCTTTTTTTGCGGAAAGGAACCGCCAAAGTAACGATTGTGATGCATTATCAGTTTTAATACTCGACGATTAATTTGTCATTCTAACTTAACTTGTAATAATGATGTTTTACTATATATAATAAACAATATTTTAGATAAATGACATAGGTTTTTGTTTTAGCTGTATATTTTCTCCAACGATGATTTGAAACTGACCGCCATAGCAACAAATGATAGTCATGACAAGAGCTTTTTACAATGGCATAAGTCCGATCGTTACTGATGGTGGGACGTTTTGCCCATCCTCATTTAACGTCAACACAAATCTTCAAGGTCACAGCAAAAAACCCAACCATGCAAACTTCTTTGACGTCACCCTTTGGACCACCCAGTATACGAATGACCAAGTATATTAAATTAATCTTAAATTAGTTGCTCAATTTAACAAAGAATGACATATAGTAAATTACTCAAAAATTATTCCAATTAACAAAATGGACACTAATATATTTCAATTTCAATTTCAATTTATTTCTGCTCCAGTAGGTAGGCTTTCCTACACTTGGATGCGTCTTTGCCTCTAAAATTTTAAATAATGTAATTAATTAAAGAATATTAACTATCATGATATAGTTGTGGCAATATAAATTAATTTTAGTAAATTATAATTGGTTTGAAAACCATTGATAAATAGAAAATAATCTAATAATCAAAATTGCTGATCAAAAAAAGAGCTCAATGTCTGTAGTCATAATTATCAAGGCAATAATATGATGGTCATGAAAATAGATAAGGGTATATTAAAAATATCTAAATTTAAGTTAATTGTCAAATCTAGCAATATAGCCGTCGTCGATAAAAATAAAAATAAAAATTACGCTCTTTGGCAAAGTTGATTATCAACAATTATCAACAGTTGATTATAACAATTGACAATAAAAATATAGTACATTAAATTACATTGGTAAGTACAATGTTGTTTTCAAAGCATTTAAAATTTCAGTATGCGCATATAAGTTGATTGTAAGCAGATACACCCGGATGGATCTTTTGAAAATAGGGATGTTTTTATCGCCTTTAATTTAACAAGCAAATAATTAAAAAGTTTAAGTCCTATGGTTAGACTAGTCGCCTGGAACTTGGCCGTACGTGGTATGATCGGTTGGAGGTAATGGGTTTTATTCCTGGTGTCATGCCGATGTACTTCCTCGTGGGATATTGCCGAGCTCCTATTGCAATAGAATTCGCAAAGAGCTTCTTGAGAAAAAAATTCACGGCATGACTGCCGTGGACCAACACCCACTATTACCCGTATGGCTCTTTTCTGTAGAGTAAATAGTGAAATGGTAGGTTGATTAGGAAGTGTTTACATACAAAAAGTATATTTCTGAGACACAACACTGCAACATCTGCAGTTGGAGTGGATATTATTAACTATAAACGCAAAATGCAGACTCTTAAAATAACTCAAAGTACAAATTGAAATACGAACGGGTAGTCCCATAGATATTCCTCTTAACACTCAAAGGAAACACGACATTTCACTGAAAAACGACGATACACTCGTCGTCGGAGAAACAAACAACATGGAAGCCATAATGAGAAGACTGCGAGAGAACATTTGGAATGGTGCCAATTTGATCTCATTTGCGTCATAGCGAGGGAAAAACAAGCACAGTTTCTCAAAATGTTTAATATTACAGAGTTGAGGTGTAAGACTCTTGTGCGGAGTCAAGTCTTTATATCAAGTGAAATCAAATATATGTTAAAAAATAGTAACGGCTGGAAACAGATGGAATATTTTCGTAACATGTAGACCATAACTATAAAATAAGACGGTTGTCTTTATATGCTAATGCATATGATACGAAATAGAGTAAGTGGCACTAATTTTGAAATATATTAGGTGTTGCTACCTCGCCTATTTTAAACAAAAAAAAGACCCAGGCTACTAAATTCTATCATTTTAGTGCTAAATCTAAAAGACAATCAAATCGTTTTTTTTAATTATTTTTTTTAATTTAGTTTTCATGATGGTTTTAAAAAATAATAATCTAACCTACTGACAAATAGGTGTTTTAGAATTGTTTAGAAAAAAAACTAACCTAACCTACCGAAATGTAGGTGTTTGACACTTCTTTAAATGCCCATGTCTCATTTATTTCTTTAGTAATAGTCCGACAAAAGATAATTGCAGTTTCGGAATTAACGTGGTGAATATAGGCAGGTGATGATAAAAAATCAAAAATGTAGAACTGGTAGCAATACCTAATATATACCCTAATTTTGTATTATATTGTAAAATAAAAACACAACCGCCAGTACAAAAAGTGAACTTGTGTATTTATAATTATTACAAACAATTCGTTTGCACAGAAAAGCATGTTTTTAGGGAATAAAGTTCTTCATTGAAACGATATTCGTTGAAACAAAATAAAATTTACGGATTCTCCGTTATGGCCCCATTGACATGTGTTACCTCTGTAAACATCCTTTATTTGATAAACTTCATTTGGAAACATCTTTCATTTGATAATGAATACGATGTATCATCATAATTTATTGACATTTGGACAGTTTAGGTACTCACCAGGAATGACATAACAATGCTAAAGAAAACAATGCATTTCTAAATCGGTTCAAGCGTTTAGAAGTTACGATGGAATAAAGAAACGTAAAACATACATATATGAACCCTAAGCACATTACACTCCTTTTTGTTGGGCAGTAGTGTAATAAATGATCTATTCATCAGAAAAAATCTGGGTTTCAATATTAACACATAGCTACTGCTTTTTTTCGACTACAATTACGTAATTTTATATTTTTTCAAAATGTCAGAATGGAATAAATTCGTAAGAATTCATTTTTATTTTCAAACATCAAATTAAAACACTTTGAGAAACAGCAGAATAGGAGTAACCCACCACATGGTCAAATCATTCAAACACTGAAATGGTCATTTAATAAGCACCAACACAACCAAATGGCTTGTCCCCCTTCTGTGTGAGATTAAATACAATTGAACCAATGAAAGGATTATTTTAATGAAGTGAGAAGTTGAGCTTACAAATAAAGAAATCTTAATTTTGATGCTAGCTCTTATAAAAGCAGTTTTTGTTCTTTGAAAGTTAACAGATGTATTAGCTGTGCCCGCCAGTATTTATTTTAAAATGGATCCAGAGTTTGTAACTCATTATCACTTTTTATCGTATCGATACTCGTATATTGAAAATTTCTAATAAATAAGTATCGGAACGAAATTGCTCAATTGCTTTTGAAATCGCTGTTCAATTGCTTTCCATTATTAACCTACTATCTTAATATATATAAATTACGTGTCACGTTGTTTGTCCGCGATGGACTCCTAAACTACTTAACCGATTTGAATCAAATTTGGACACAATGTGCAGTTTGATCCAACTTGAAAGATAGGATAGCTTACGTCTTAATTTATAGTCGCGATATTATTTTATTGCAATGTCTATTATTTGACATTCGCAATTATCTGTTAGTTCCAAACGATTTTAACAGATGGCGTTATCTATTGAGTAATCCATAGATGGCGCTGCTATGTTAAACCTACAAACGTCATAGTCGGCCAAGCGTTATTCTAAATTCAAAATATTGTGAAGGTAATACAGTGAAATTATTCCTGCTTTTTAATTATTTGTGCTTCATTGTTCAAAACTCTAATTAAAATATATACATGTAAGTATTATCACATAGTTATAAAAGTGGAATAACTGCAGTATCAGGAACCTCTCTCCAATTTTTTTCATTTTAATGCTAAATCTGGAAGAAAATTGTGTCGGTCGCTATAAATAAGCGAGATATAGGCATTCAAAGTTTAAATTTTAAAAACAGGCCAAAATAATATAATATAAAATGGATGTTGGTATATCTGTATGCCCGTCTGTCCGAGTTTAATAGACTCCGAAACCGTTTGACCGATCACCATGAAAGTTTGCATATATATGTATTTTTTCATGGTTAAGGTTTTTATATATATCCGCTTTGTTGCAACTTTCAACTAGACGGCGCTGCAGCACACCAACTTCTATACTGCTCAACCGATCGCCATGAAAATTGGTATACATTGGTATTTGAGAACAGATATAACACGGGCAACGCCGGGTAATACCACTCGTAGTTCTATAAAATGTTTTTTTTCCTTCGATTATTAACTAATCAGGAGTTTATCAAATGTTAATTTATTCTTAGTTGAGCTAAATGCTACTATTAATAAATTAAAATGCTCCTAAATATACAGTAACGAGACTTGTCGCTTGTCTCCAATCTCTTGTCTCTCTTGAATCTGCGTGTCACCTTTTTTACACAACTGCTGAACCAAAAAGGAGTGTAATGTGTTCAGGGTTCATCTGTGTATGTTTTCAGTTTCTTTATTCCACCATAACTTCTAAACGCTGGACCGATTTAGAAGTGTGTGGTATTGTTAGAACTTTTATGCTATCCTGAGTGTCATAGGGTACCTCAACTGTACAAATATCAAGTAAATAGTTGTCTAAATGTCCAAATATCAATAAATTACCATAAATATATCGTGTTTAGTGTCAAATGAAAGTTCTGATTAAGTACATTCCGGAAATATACATTTATTTATTTATTTTAAACAACATGATTTACAGACAAATTGCTATGATATTCGGTATACAGTACAATAAAACGTGCAGGAAAAACAAGTTGAACCCATAGCCGTTGGCTCATCGCATACCTAACTGAGCAAGAACGCCCGTATCTAGGAATGCTGATATTTAACTTAGCATATTGCGAGCTGACATGTATGACGTTCGGTTATATAATTATTATTGGTATAAAGTTCAAAACATTCATTCTTGCATAATACAAATATACAAGCACAAAGAGTTATACCAATATACAAAAAAAAATATAGTAGTAAGAAATTATTATTAAACCCAAAAACAATATATACCTAGTAATACATAAATACAATAAATACATATTTAAAATAAATAATATATCTATATGGATAAATACATACAAATGTTTCATAAAAAAAGCATAACAAAAATAATTATAAATACAATAGTTTACTTTCTGTAACGGCACTCATGTATTTTATTCTTTTTAATATATTTACCCGTTTTCGATTATGTATAATATGTTTACTTGGCAAAAAGGTTTGCACTTATTTTGCACTGTCATTACATGCAATAATGAATGTTTCATGATTACTGCATTATTTTCCCCATCGCATCAATTTGATCACAATTTCATTTCACACATAGAGGGAAAAACAGAAACCCATATATGAAACCTTGAAAATGTTGAAAAATAATGACTACACAATACCATAAAAAAAAAACTAAAACTTTTAAAGAGGAAAAGGCAAGCAGCATGAGATATTGCATCATCGCTTCATGAAAAATAAGCTAGTTTAAATAACCTTTACAATAGAAATGGCACATCGATGGCTCTACAATAATACAGTTAAAACTGCCATTATAACCTTACTGTCTCTATTTCCAACATAGCCCTAAATTGAAAAAATTACGGAATGTTATGTATAATACCTGCGCCACATCTCTAAGCTGCCCTAGTTGCATTTCCAGGTCCTGTATCCTCTTCAAAGCGGCCTCGTCAGCTCGGTAGTGCCTGGACAGACCCTCGGAGAGCCGGTACAGCACTCGGCGAGGGGAACTCGCCACTGGCACTTCCGTTTGGATGCCTTCTCCCCAATGATCCGACTTCACTTCCTCGGATACACTGGATCTCTGTGGAACGAACAGAAAAATTGAAGAACTTGTGCAACCTATTTTCTATACGGTGAACCTAATTTAAGTTGCACTAGTCACAGAAAAAGAAGCACACACTTGACATGAGCAAGAAGAACCTTAGAACCACTATCGGTCTCCTCACCGGACACACGACCCTTAGAGCTCATCTATTCAACCTTGGCTTGACTGAGAGCAAGGATTGCCGATTATGTGGCGAGGATCCTGAAGACAGCATACACATTGTTGGTCGCTGTCCAGGGCTTGCCGCCAAAAGACACAGTTTATTGGGACGAGCCTTTCTCGAACCCAGCGATCTGCCCAACTTGAAGGTCAGTGATCTACTTGGACTGGTAAGAAGTACCGGGCTACTAGCTGACCACTGACCTAACTACACAGTGGGTAGTTACAAAAGACCTTACAGATCTAGGTGACATCAAGGGCTGGAAACAAGCCCCCCACTCTATCTACTACTACTACTACTACTGATCACAGAAAAAAATAAAGGTGCCATGGTAATTTGGCAATTTGCCATGGTAATTTGGCATGGTAATCAGCAAAAAACAGAAAAGCAGAAAACGTACAACATTCGCGATTGGCGGTAATTTATTTACAACAGAAATTATGAAATTATGGAAATAACAGGTTTTGTGGGCAGCACTAGGATGAGTGGCGTCTGAGTGATAATCTCCTGCTTTTTAATTCGATGGCCAATTTCATCATTGTTTGATTGCAGAATAAGACAAACCTAGTCACTGAGTGTGAGCGGAACCGCCATTTTTAAAACTACAGCTAAACTCTTCATATTATCAATGACTAGCTGCTGTGCGACGTGTTTTACCCACCGTTTAATATAAAAGAAATCGGATGATTTATAAATATCAAGAGTAGGTACTTCTGCAAAGTCATATTTTCGTGTAGTATTAGTATAGACTGATCTAGATAAGGCATGTACAGTTCGGCTTTTCTAGGTAATGCTCGGTTCTCGATGGGTGGCCCTTCCCCGGCTTCCGATCCCTCGCGTTGCATCGCCCTCTCGCGCTAATACTTCGTTTTCGCTCAGCATTCTTTTGCTCGGCTCCTAAGGGTCGCAACGTCATGTTAAATAGCCGATAACCGTCCTCAAGAATTGGGCTATGTAATGCAAAAGAATTTTTCAAAGTCTCACTGGGGATTTTTCAGGCCTCAATTTTTCAGTCTCAATTTTTGCTCAACTCAGTCTCAATTTTTCAAGTCTTCCAGAGATTAGCGCGTTTAAACAAAACAAATAAACAAACCCTTCAGATGCATTATTAGTAGATTATTCAGGGTATTAGATTGCTCAATGCCATATGACGTTTTGACAACCCTTGTACGCCGGCGACATGCAGGTTGCGCTGATAGCATTGTCCGGCCAAATTAATAGCAATTTATTTGGCCATCTATAATAACATTGATAATAAATGGTTGTTTTATAAAAGACTCATTGATCAAAATCCAAATAATTTAACCAACGACAACAACAATAGATTTTCTAGTGCCATCTATCGCATTTTCAAATAGGCTGATTACATCACAGAAATAATACGGAGATAGAATGTCATGTCTATTAGTCCATATGAACTTAAAAGTGCATATTTATTACATACTAGCTGACCCGTGCCCACTTCGTTGGGCGGAAAAACTTAATACTTGTGATGAAATTATGAGTGTGGTTTGGTTAGTACTGAGTGCTATGATTTATTTCCTGACTGCCAAAAGAAGGGTTATATTTTTACATACCTATGTCGTATTATCTCTTTAACTATTTATGCAGTAAAAGGGAAAAGTCTTTTGTTTTAAACACTTGAGACGATAAATTTACTTATTTTGATAATAATTTATAATTGTTGATAATATGACCAATAAACATGACCTAACGATTTAATTTTTTTTTTATTATAAAAAACTACTGTTTGTTACTTAAATATAAAAGTTAGACATATGCTGTCGCTGAATTTTTTGTAAGCATTATCAAACTCTACAACTTTTCTCTAGAACTTAATCATATATCTCTCATCGTTAAGGCAGCGTTCGTTAGAAACGTTTTCGTTCGACCGTTTTTTCCGACTTACTTTGGAAATCCGACTACCACGAAAAAGTCTTTTCATTTTTCGGATTACTATATAGCCTATGACACTCACAAATAACGTGGCTTTCTGTTGGTAAAAGATTTTTAAAATCGGTTCAGTAGATCCAGAGATTACTTTCTACAAAGTCACAAACTTTACCTCTTTATAATATTAGTATAGATTTATTTATTTATTTTATTCAATTAATTTAACAATTCATTTACAATGCATAAGTATCGCTAATAATTATATCAATAAAAAAATATATAATTAAAATTAAAATTGAACACTGCCGATATAAGCATTAGCATGTATGTACTGCTGCTGCCCAACTAAGTGCCAGGACTTGTTCCAGGGCAGCTAGCTCTCTAGTTTTTAGTTCACATATATTGAACCTGTATACCAAATAAAAATTGACATCTTTATGTAATTAATATTAAAATCATGAGAGATATAATTTAAAAAATCGTTTATTATATTATTTTATTTCGAGATAAGATAGTCAGCTAAAGTGCACCGCCATACTGCCATTCCATGAACGACACCATATTAAACACAAAAAAAGATTTAATTGTTTTTTGTAACTATGAGTGCCATTTACACATTCCATTTCATAGTGAAATCCTAGCAGCCAAAACATACTATGGCATTGAGCAATCTAATGCCTGCTCTATATAATCAATGATATATTTAATCTCTAGCAGAAAGCAGAAGAGAAATAAATACCTGTCTATGATCTGCCAGAGACACATCTTCGCTCGGTTCACTATTACTGTGCAGACATTTATCATAGAGCCTTTCTAATGCTGATGTCCTCTTGCTTACGGCGGACTCGAGCGTTTCCAACTATAATTTACAAACAAACAAAATATAAAACTTCCCACTATCTTATTGATTGCGATATTAATTAGATAAACAGTCATTCACTAACCTGTGCTTTAATATTCGTGATCAACTTCTGATCGTTCTCTCTTTCACTATCCCCCGATGCAGGGTCTGGGTCTGCCGCTGCACTAGTCTTCTCCATTTCTTGTTTTAGAGCATCGTAATCATCCTGGAGGTCCCGTATTTTCACATCCTTCTCTTCGCATAGAATGCGAAGCTAAAATAATAATAAATAAATATAAATACAAATGGAGCTGCCATGGAACTGACCGCCTGAAATCAGTCGCATCATAATACTATTATTGCACTTCTGGGGGATGAGCAGTTGACTCTGGACTAACAATCGGCTGTGAAAGCTTTAGGACAGCTATCTTGACACTTGTGAGCGATCACCTTACCACCCACTCACTCCCCTGTCGAAGCCATAGAATTCGATATACGGAATTGCTGTTTTAGATAACTACAAAACCTTTCTCAATAATCGAGAAAGCTACAGATTGGACTCTGGAGGTTGATTCGGTCTCTAAGCAGTATAAATTCCCTGAAAGTCTCGGATGCACAGCCCTCCGTCCAGATATAACTCTTTACTCTCTATCTCGGAAGGTGGCTCTTATTGTAGAATTAACTGTTCCATGGGAATCAAATATCCCAAAAGACCACGAGTACAAATTAAATAAATACCATGATCTTGCAAATGCCGTAACCCGGAACGGCTTCACTGTTCACCTTCACGCGGTGGAAGTTGGCGCTCGTGGCCTGCCAGCTAAATCTCTATTTCACCTCTTTAAAGATCTTGGCCTTTCCAGAAAAATAATCAACTCTTTCTTAGAAAAATTATCTAAAACTGCGATTTGCGCATCTCAAATTCTATGGCTTCGAAGGGGGAGTGAATGGGTGGCAAGGTGAACGCTCATATGTGGCAAGACAGCTGTCCTAAACCTACCACAGCCGGTTCGTAAGTCCGGAATCCACTGCTCACCCCCCAGAAGTGTAAAAAATAGTATTATGATGGGCCCGACTCCGGTCGGTGAATTCCATGGCAGCTCCGTTTGTATTTATTTATATCTAGGACGGTGTTGATTATTTTCCTGGAGTGACCAAGATCTTCAAAGCGATGAAACAGAGATTTGGCTGGCGGGCCAAGAGCGCCAACTTCCACTGCATGAAGGTGAACAGTGAAACTGGCTGATAGCATTTGCGAAAGTATGATATTTATTTTATTTGTACTTGTGGCTTTTGATATATTGGATTCTTTAGGTATATTAGTATATTGGAACAATTAATTCTACGATGAGGGCTATCTTCCGAGATAGGCAGTAAAGAGTTATATCTGGACAGAGAGGGCTGTGCATCCGAGGAATTCAGGAAATTGATACTGCTTAGAGACCGAATCGTCCTTCTGAATCCAATCTGAAGTTTTGTAGTGGAATGTTTTTTGCCTTTAAAGCCATCCCGCACAAACTTTACAATGGTTTGGACGGTACTGGCAGACCCTCGTTGGCACGAGCCGCTGCGAGGCTAATTACCTCGCGAATAACAGCAAAGACTTTGTCATAGCGGTTTGACATTACATTCATGAGTTTGATATGGAAGAAATCGCCCACATACCACAAAATCAGAGGGCTTGGGTGAAAGCTTCATCACACGGGGTTGAAATATCAGAGTTATTGAGTAGCAAGTAATATTGTAGCTACAAATTACTCAGAAGCAATAAATCCGGGTCGCCAACATAAACCCTAATATCTCGGAAACTAACAACGCTAGCTTATTCAAATTAAAGGTATCTTATATACTATTTAATACTGCTCAAATTAAATTAATAAAACTTGCTGTGGAGTAGCCATCAAAAAGGCTAAAAAAAATATTCGTTTTTCAAAAATCCAACTACGAATTCACTGCATTTCTTTCCGTTCTGCCACAAAATAAGAATTGTTCCTGGTATTCAATATTCATTATTTATGTGGTATTTATTAAATACGGTAACATTCTTAGTTTCCGAGATATTAATTATGTAAATTAGGTAATGTACACTGATTAGTGCAATTTATTAACTTACTAGCAGACCCGTGCCCACTTCGTTGGGCGGTAAAACTTTTTACCTGTGATGAAATTATGAGTGTGGTTCGGTTAGTACTGAGTGCTATGATTTATTTCCTGACTGCCAAAAGAAGGGTTATATTTTTACTGCATATGTATGTATGTATTTGCATGCCAATTTGACTATAATACCGTTATTTGTGAGTGTCTTCTTGTGAGTGTCTTATTTGTGAGCGTATTATCTCTTTAACTATTTATGCAGTAAAAGGGAAATTATATGCAGTAAATTATATGCAGGAAAAGTTCAATTCAATTCAATTCAATTCAATTCAATTCATTTATTTCAAAAAATCTTTACAGATTGTCGAAACTAAAACTAGGTGTTAGGTACATTTAATATTATTTACAATTTAATTTCTTCGTGATTTCATTGCCGTTCAGTTCTAAAGTTCACTTCGTAAATTATACTCATATACAGATATAAATTAATAACGATAGAGACAGAGTTCAATTTGTAGATAAAAAATATAGATGGAAGTCATGTTTGTTAAATTATATACGCATACTTGTCATTAAAACGATTATTAAAGATTATTAAAATTAAAATATAATTAAAATTCATTTATGTCATATAATTCCTTATAAATTAGTAGCTTTCTGACTTCCGAATAGAAAACTAATATTTTCTTTTCCCTACATATTAGGTCTTTTAGGTTTTGTGGCAGTTTATTAAAAAAGGACATTCCCACGTAGTTAGGGTCTCTGCGTAAAATTTCTAGGTTCGGACGAGGTAATAGTAGATTGTTCCTCGACCTAGTCAAGTGATTATGTACTTCTACAGGTTTCTTAAATTTAGATATGTCTTTAGCTACTAGTTTGATGCGCTCAAATAAATATAGTGATGGCAGGGTGAGTATATTTTGATTCCTGAATGATCCACGACACGATTGAAAGCTGTCCATGTTATTTAGAATTCTTATTGCACGTTTCTGCAGGGAGAAAATATGCTGCCTAAATTCCATGGTACACTGAGCCCAGAATGAGATGCCGTAACATAGGTGCGGCTCAAAGTGGGCGAAATATATGCATCTGGCGTCTGTTTTACTGATAATTTTGCACATCTGACGCAGTAAAAAGCATGCTCTAGAAAGCTTGTCACTCAATATTTCGGCATGCGGGGTCCACCTTAACTTATCGTCTATTACGATACCCAGGAATTTGTGCGTATCAACATTGCTTATCTTGGCACCCCAATTTTTAGTGCCGGAATATTCGGAGAAGTCTTTTTGGAACCAGAATGTATCATTGAAACAGTCTTTGAGGCATTTAGAGCAAGGTTATTGCACTTCAACCAGTCGTTTAGTTGCACTAGCTCTTTATTCAATGTGTCAATTACTCGATCTAAATCCTGGTCGGCATAACTTATGCTGGTGTCGTCAGCGAATAGAATGACCTCAGAATTAGTAACCGCTGATGGAAGATCGTTCACATAAATTAAAAAAAGAGTTGGTCCTAGTATACTCCCTTGTGGTACCCCAGACCTAACTATACAAGTATCAGAAAATACTGGCCTAATTACGCCTCCCTCATTTTCAGTGAGTTGCACTAATTGTCGTCTGTTATAGAGGTAACTTTGAAACCATTTCAGGCCGTTTCCTCGGATTCCGTATCTTTCGAGCTTGTATAATAAACGCTCGTGGTTGACCATGTCGAAAGCCATCGACAGGTCGCAGAAAACAGTACCTGAATACAGTTTTCTGACCGTGTTTTTGTACAATGTAGTTACCATATTTTTCAGTGCATCCAGAGTGCTTTTATTTTTTCGGAACCCGAATTGGGCATCTGATAGGATATGTTTTTCTTCCAGGTATTTTATAAGTCCAATATTAACTATTTTCTCTAATATCTTGGACATAACAGGAAGTAAAGCAATTGGCCTGTAATTTCCTATATCAGTTTTCGCATCTTTTTAGTTTAATTAAATTGTTAATTTAAATTTATAAAGTCTTTACTTTATAAATTTACTTATTTTGATAAGAATTTATAATTGTTGATAATATGACCAATAAACATGACCTAACGGTTTAAATTATTTTTTTAATATAAAACATTACTTTTTGTGTTTTAAATATAAAAGTTAGACATATGCTGTCGCTGACTTTTTTGAAGGCATTATCAAGCTCTACAACTTTTCTCTAGAACTTAATCATATATCTCTCATCGTTAAGGCAGCGTTAGTTAGAAACGTTTTCGTTCGACCGCTTATTCTCCGACTTACTTTGCAAATCAGACTATCGTGAAAAAGTCTTTTCATTTTTCGGATTAATATATAGCCTATGACACTCACAAATAACGTGGCTTCCTATTATTAAAAGAATTTTCAAAATCGGTTCAGTAGATCCAGAGTTTACTTCCTACAACGTCACAAACTTTACCTCTTTATAATATTAGTATAGATAAACCATTGATCTGAATTCGTGCAAACCGTGATTATATGAATTCGTGCAAACCGTGAAACGACATAGTGACAAACATGTATACGGTGAGTCATATAAATAAAAAATAATACATCGATTGCTCACCTGATCCAAGTCTTTCAGGAGGTTCTCTTCAGTGGCGATTTTCTCCTCGAGTTGACCTTCAAGGTTGCAGATTATTTCCCGTAGCACTGAGATCTTGTCCAGAGCGGTCTGAAGGTTGGCCTCCGTCTCACACTTTCGATTTTCCAATTCGGTGATGGCGTTAGTTGTGTCGCGCATCTGCGTCTCTAATAGCGACATCTACAAAAGCACAGAATTGTTAAAGTTTAGGGTCAGATATTGTAGTACGCATCGTTGTAGTACAGAAAATGTACAAAAATCGACTTAAATTTGGCGCCAATAGCATTAACTGCTAAGTAGTTACAATTGTGGCAGATAGGGGATGATACTAGGCGCGGCCTTAATTCCATGAAGTCCGTCTTTAATAACCCTTTTTTTTAATTTATTTTACCATGCCTCATTTTTTTACATTCATTTAGACATGACAATAAAACGATTACTTAGAAAGTAGATACCGATAACTAAATTTACATAATTTGATGGACAAACTGATTTATGGCAATAAGTCCGTCTTTTGTATGTTTTTGTTTAATGCACAATAAAGAATCTCTATCTATCTATCTATCTATCTATCTATCTATCTATTGATCTCCCATTAACCCTTGGAGTAAATGGGTATTTTCATGGATGCATCTGCAGGATTTTCGGCGACATCGACGGCGCTCGACTTAAAGTACTATAACTACGAAACTACTACACCAATCATAAAAAGAACAACTGCACAATGATTGCATTGAAATTTCGAATATAGAATATTGAAATATCATTTTGTAAAACAATTAGATAATTATGAATAAATATGAGAACGTCAAAGAAGTGAAAAAAACGCGCGACCAGATTTGGTCGACTCGTACTCAACGGATAATTGTTTCGCGACCAGATTTGGTTGACTCATACTCAATGGGTTAAATGTTTATAATATATATTTTTTTTATTATTTTTTTTATTTTTATTGAAAAGTGGTTTATTTGCTTGTCAGCCTGTATATAAGCCGAGTACATTGTCATTATACCAGATTCGACGAAATACAGTTTACTAAAAATTATGGAAGATACCATGAACACTTTTCTAATACTTTTTCTCTTTTTTGAAGACAAAATATCCCTAAAGAATTTGCTGCCATGTCCCAGAACATAAGACCATAACTTAATATGGAATGGAAATAGGCAAAATATATCCATTTTGCGATTTCAAATCCACATATTTTGTTTTTTTTTTTAATGGCAAATGTGGCACTCCACAATTTTACACTTAGTTTATAAAGATGGCTAGACCATTGTAGTTTAGCCTCAATGTATAAGCTATGTATAATTTAGTCTCATAAACATTTAATCTCATGAACAGTCTCATGAACATGTTGGTCTCATGACAAATAATACACTCAATTTTTGTAAGTACAGAGCTCGGTGGCAAAGTGATTAGGTCACCTGATTTTACATTGTAAGATTCCATGTTCGATTCCTGGCCGGCTCACAATTTTCCGTTGGGATTAAATTAACATAATTGCAGTTCAATGTTGTCGATCGAATGCAATAACAAGACACACACTTCCACTTGTTACAGGCACACATACAGTGAGTGGTCATTTGCATAATTCGTGCATAGGTACTAATTTGCATAGTTCTAAAATGTTATTCTCCTAAACAACATGTATTTTCAAGTTTTTAGAGTCATTGCTTATGGTATGT
Organism: Micropterix aruncella; assembly: GCA_944548615.1. Lineage (NCBI taxonomy): Eukaryota > Metazoa > Arthropoda > Insecta > Lepidoptera > Micropterigidae > Micropterix > Micropterix aruncella. Next base: position 1,508,896 of record OX155963.1, read on the forward strand.
TAAACCCACATTTAATCATAAATGATTTTAGCCATCATAATCACAGACAATGGAACTTAACGTATTAAATAATTAAATTCTCAATTTTTCTTCGACTTTACACTTTTTGTTGTAACGGAGAGAATGTTTGCGGTAAGGTAAGTTTTTCATAATCATGATGACAACTAACTATCGCGGGTTGAAAATATTCATTAACTTTGACATTATATGCCCTCATTTCTTTGTAAAAAAAAAACATTTAAAATATTTTTGGAAATATTCAACAGAATTACATTTTTGTTAACTGAACACCAATAAGCAACTGCGTGGACACTCGTTGAAGCTAAATAAGACAATTGCAGCATCGAACCCCAGGAAATATTTTTTGACAAATCGTGTGGTTGATGCTTGGAATGCATTGCCAGAGGATGTGATCAGTGCTATCTCTGTCAATAGCTTTAAAAACAAACTGGACATTTTTCTTAGTGCAAAACAGTCACAAGTTTAAAAACAAGTGCATGTGATATACACGCATCAGCCTTAAGCTGCTAGTGTATAATATAATAATAATAATAATAATAATAAATAACAATAATATTTGTGAATTATTTTTTAGAAAAAATGTATTTATGTATATATAAAAAATAAAGCATTAAATATGTGTTGATGGCAATATTACTAAAATCAATAAAAAAATGAGAAAAACTACATAATTTTTCTGAAAATATTCAGAATGACTTTTTATACAAAGAAGGGAGAGCATATAATGTCAAAGTTAATGAATATTTACAAGCCGCCATAGTTAGTTGTCATCATGATTTTGAAAAACTTACTTTACCGTAATCATTCTTTCCGTGAAGACAAAAAGTGTAACTTGTTAGAAAAATTAAGAATTTCACTATTTTACGCGGAAGTTCTATTTCCTGTGATTATGATCATGGCTAAAATTATTTGTCATTAAATGTGGGTTTAACATATCATAAGTCAACGACTCTAAAAACTTAAAAATACATGTTTTTTAGAAAAATAAATATTTTGAATGATGCAAATTAGTACCAAAATTCACAGTGACCCTAATAATATGACCACCCACTGTACATATAAAATACACTTCATTGTAGGGTTGGTTGTAAGAGATTGTCGAATGACAGTAAGCCCGCCCAATGTGAAATTTCACAATAAAGAATAGAAACAAACATGCAAACAAGTTTCCTATATAAATAAGCTCAAGCCATTTTCACTTACCTTTTTCTCTATATCGAAAGTATCCTTCAAAGTAGAAAGTGCAGGACAGTTTAGTGCGGTGATAACACATGCATTAAAGCCAACAAGACGAGACATAAATGAAACAATACAAACACAACATTAAATTAAAATATTTCTTTAAAATCATAACATTTTGAAAATAGGTATCAAAAACTATATTTATTTTGAATCTTTGCACATCCTTGAACACATCTTGAATTTTTTACATTATTGTAATTTCCATATGGATTTTGATTACCCATCTTCAAAATAGGAAACGTTAAATATTAACGTTATTATCATGAAACGGCGTAGTAATAATAATGGTTAGCAGTTGCAGATTTAATCCTGTTATATCACAGTGTAAATAAAACTACCAGTTGATCTATTTGAAATGTCCCCGCTGTCAACAGTCAAGTCAGTGTTGTTCCCTTCTTAGGGTGGGTATACCTACTAATTATAACCAAGTTTGATAGTGTAAACAAGTCTCCCGATTTGAAATACGTAAATGAAAATGCATAACCTTCGACAAAGCACACATCGCAGAGCGCTTTCTAGGAGTTTATTTCCCCTCCCACTCAGCATTGGCAAGCTGGCATTTTTATTTTGGCATCTCATGCAGGGTTAATCAATTTGATATACAGGGTTGCGCAGGGAAATGGGAAATTTTACATGCTAGAGTTGGCAACAATGTACTGCCGGAAGTTGTTCGGAACCGATGCGTAGTTGTTGCGAAACATTGCCATTTAGTAATTATAGAGCATTGGAGTGACGCGAAACAAGCTGTTGCTGTGAGAGCGTTTTACAAGCAGCTAGGATTTCATGGACAGGTTCCATCTGCGCATGTGATTACATGAGTTTCATCTGCTCATATTGCTCTATCTGCTCATATACAGGCTTCAAAAAGAAGCCTTTAGGTGGCGTTCGAACTGTACATACCGCAAAGAACATTGCAGCTGTTCCGAGTTTTCATCGAGAGGAGCCCTCGCTGCTCCGTTCGACCACATGCATTTGCACTATAGATTGGGCGACGAAGCGTACAAAGAATACTGCACGAATTATAATTAATGACAACATAATGAAAATATAAATGGCATACTGTATATATGCATTTTCGTCAATGAAAGATTTTTTTCCGGCATTTATTCAAGCAAATCACGTTTCTTGAAAATTTCCTATTTTACTAAGCAACCCAGTATAAGTAGTAAGTGATTTTTTTGTTTACTGAAATATGGGAAAACAAAGGATTAAACAATTCATAATACTGTTCATGCATATAAAGCACCAATCCAGAAAGTATTCAACCTCTAATTGCAACTTCATCTTAACCCTTCAGGCCTCGGCCCCTCAGCCGATTGACAAGTTGCTGTCCCAAAAAAAAATTAGTAAAAATTAGTAAAAAAATTGAATTACGACACTGTCTCACCAAAACATTAATTACTGCCAAACCACTGTACCCACAAATAAAATGAAACATATTAACATAATAAAACAATAAAATAAAACAAATTAAATTAAAATTAAATTAAAACGGGGCCGTCACGCTGAATCGTGTTGTGGCCGATATCGGCCAATCGGGGCATGAGGGGTTAAATAGGTATCAATTTAGTTAGTGGTGACCTTGTCAGTACCCCCACCAAACGGCTCGATGCAATAGCTATTTAGTTAACATTTTTGCTTTTCAAATTGAAAAATCGTTTAAAAGAAAATTTTACAGCGTAAAGGAAATAAACCGGAATGTGAAGCAGCTGTTAGCTATTCCTAAGTTGAATATAATAAGTGATTTCCAATGTGGGAGGATTGCTGGAAGAAGGTTAAGCAGCTTACAGATATATGCATCACAACATGATGTAACTAATGTGCGTAGTCTGTATATCTCGCACGGACAAATGCGGACCACGCGCTGTGCTTGCCGTGATCCATGGATTGTCAGTTTTTGGATGAACACAAGGGGTGCAGTGTCGAGTCTGGATAGATGTTAGTAGTGAAAAGTTTTAAAAGAGTTGCGAACATGGAATCTGAAATTGAGCAATCTGAACACTCTCAGGCTAATCGCAGCATAATTACAAATTGCGGCAAATTTCAATTTTAGAGTTGTCAACTAGTTGACAAAGAGTTTGACAATACTCTCCAAACCCCAAAAATACAGTTTGTGCCAAAAAAAACTAAATTTGAGATTTCCGCATCGCAAGTCTTATGCTTTCGAAGGGGGAGTGAATGGGTGGTGGTGAGGAGAACACTCACATGTGGCAAGACAGCAGTCCTAAATCCTATCACAGGCGGTCCTTAGTCTGGGGGCCATCGTTCCTCTTTCGGTAGATTAATAATAATATTACGATGGACCCAACTCCAATGGGTGATTTCGATGGCAGCTTCGTTTGGATTTATTTATTATTGCTTGGTTATTACCGGGAGCTTGATCAGATTCCATGTTGCAAACAAGTGCTCGCAGCATACTGGTGGAAAAGATGCATGCATGTTGTTCGCAGTGCTCATTTTCTGGGCGCTATGCTGTCCATATAGTTCTAACGTTACATTAGGTTAAGAATATCTGTGTAAGGCTATATGGTTTCCAATTAAAATTATTCCGAAGTAAGCATTGCCACTTTTTAAAAGAACTGACTCTTTCTCTTGTGACAGCGCGAGGTCGAATACTTTCCAGATAGCCCTCATAAAAAGTCATGAAAATTGTTAAGAAAAATTAATTGCTTACCTCGCTTACAATAGTACTATTGCACTGTAACTTGGCATGAAGCCTAGCTATTTCTTCCTTTAACACTGTAACACTATTGTGGTATTGATCCCTCTCGGATTCCCGCTCAGCCGTTTGGTCATCGAGGAACTCCCGCGTCGAACGAAGGAGACGATTCGTTTGCTCGAGCTGGTGGAAAAACACAGATTTTGTAACGACCCCACCATATCCTTCAAACACACATCAAGAAAAGAACAATTAAACATATGACAATAAGGTACATTTAAGAGAGGGGAGAAAAGTTATCGGCCTAACAGTGAAAGAGTTTATAGAAACATTTATTTTAATTTTTTGACAATCCCCTTGAACCTCGACACACTTTTCGTGTAATTTATTCAATGCTTTGATCCCATGGAAATAAAAGTTTGGATCTTTGCCACCAAAGTAGTCAGAAACAGCAGTATGGACTTCTTTATCAGGCGAAAACTGCTTGTTTTTGAGAACTTCCTTCAGGTTTAGTAATAGGGGATATTTGGTAAATATGGTGGGTGTCTGAGGCACTTTGAAGAATCAATTCTTTAGTGCAGCATGCGAAATGTGAACAGATGTGATGCGTTGCAAAAAGAGTACACCATAAACACCACGGCGGATGAGTTTATGTGTTTTCTCATAGATGGCATCATGTAATTGTTAAGTAGATTACCATAATAAACGCCCATGACTAGTTTTATTCGACAACTAATCAATAATTACATTACTTTACATTACAATTTCGTCATGTCCAATTGACGGCTAAAACCGCTCTTGGACGTGACAAAATAATTGTATTAGGTAGCAAGTCTCGTCACTAGTTTTAACTTAACACATAATAATATGTAGTCAAGAATTTAATTACTAGATTGTCGAAATATAAATATAAATAATTAAAATAGAAGCTTAATAATAAAAATAGTCAATAATAAGAATAAATATGTACCAACTTATTCATCGTAATATTTAAGTTATCAGGAAAATGTTAAATAATCAAATTAAAGTTAAGCCATGCATTTAAAAACTAGGAGTACAAATGTAAGTTCAAATAAAATAACCAGACAATAAGGCTCTACTTGTGTAAGTCAATATTTCAAAAGTCATGGCCTCGAATTCGGCCAGGTCATAGAAAGGGTGGCCTATCAGCATCACCTTAATGTTTTCGTTTACATAATTTTTGTATGTTTTTTTCATTATTTTCATTATTTTTTTTTATTTATATTTTATTTTCTGCTGGATTTAAAAGTTAGATACATTCAATACGAGCTGCCTTTATAAGAGATTTTAATAACAGATTTATCTTATTTTTACCACAAAACATGTTCACCTTCACGCGGTGGAAGTTGGCGCTCATGGCCTGCCAGCTAAATCTCTATTTCACCTCTTTAAAGATCTTCGTCTTTCCAGATTTTTCTCCAATAATAATAAATATTTTTCCAGCAATAATAAATAATCAACTCTTTCCTAGAAAAATTATCTAAAACCGCGATTTGCGCATCTCAAATTCTATGGCTTCGAAGGGGGAGTGAATGGGTGGTAAGGTGACCGCTCACATGTGGCAAGACAGCTGTCCTAAACCTACCACAGCCGGTCGTTAGTCCGGAATCCACTGCTCACCCCCCAGAAGTGTAAAAAAATTGTATCATGATGGGCCCGACTCCGGTCGGTGAATTCCATGGCAGCTCCATTTGTATTTTATTTATTTTATTTTTATTTTTTTAAAGGTTAGTTGTAAGATATTGCGTCAACGCAATAAACTTGCCGATTTGCTTCAAGTTTTTTTTTTTATTAATATTTATAAAAGACTTTCAGGTTACAGAGGAATATTTAACCCTGACAGATGACATTAATATGTACTTAACCAAAAATTCAATATAACAGTGAGACATCTGCAGTTATGCAAGATTTTTACAAAAAATATGTCAACATGAAATTGAGTCATTTCAAAAGTAATAGAAAAGTAAAGATTATTATTTGTTACTAATTGAAAAACTAATGTAAACAAATTATTTGTCTTTTCCTATTTAATATGAAGGGTGCACGTACTTTGAGTCGCCAAAAAAGCAAGACAGACGTCTCTCTGCGCACTCTTCACATTAAAGCCCATGCAAACCTAAAATGTCTTATTTCAGAAACCGCTTTTTCGAGTTATCCCATTGTTGCTTTGGCATGGCGATATGCAAAGTGACTAACAAATAGATAAAAATAAAAATATAACTATCACAACAATATTATAATAAATAATAGCATAATAATTCTCTACAATACGTACTATAGATTTACCTTTGTGCAGCAGATTTTGTGCAATATGGATGTGCCTTTCTGCTGTGATCAGCATGTGATACAATAATTCATAAATTTATAAAATTATTAGATATAATACACATAACAATATTTTTACAACGTATTATGATGAAATTAGTTGAAATGTATTAATTTGATAATTCTCAAATAGAGCTGTCAACTACAACGGGCGAGCCCGTCGCCTCAGGAAGTTTTAACGATATTAATCGTTTTGTCTCCTGTGAGGTGAGTGCAGAATACTTAGGACAAAACAGTCCACCGTCAAGTTCTGCTTAATGCCCGTAAGAATCTAACACCTTACCGCGAGATAACCAAGTTAATCACCCATCGGGTCGACACTCGCGCCCTTACCACCAGTTGCAACCAGATTACTCCGGTCTCCTAACTGCTTTCAGGTTCGAGGTCGCTTACGCATTCCTTTCCCTTACGAAGCGGCGTTTGCGAAATCTATCGCGGACCACAGCGTCCCGTTATCCGGCTTTCACCCAGAATCGGGTAGCCGATTGGTCGTTTCAAGAGCAGTTGCCGTAAGGTGAACAATAACCTCCGCTCTATAGGAGACAGTATTGTTTCCAGACTCCTCCGACTGTTAGTCAGAATGCACAATCGATTGACTGACGCCGCACTGTACGCAAGCCGTCCAGGAGCGCCAGAAGATTGACTCTTGGGGGAAACTGGCCTACAGGCCAGAGTCCTACCCGGGCTCATACTTCACACGTGGATGCCACCGGATGGGTGTTGACCGTGAGTTTGACCGACCCTAAAACATATGGGTCTTAGTGGCCAACTGCAATAGGCCCATTAACTCCCATGGTAATTCCCGCAGAATTATACTGGAAACTATTTTTTTTTTATTAAAACTCAAAATATCATGAAATTCAGTAAAACTTATTATTAATAATATGCCTGGCCAAACCGAATGTGTAACTTTTTACCGCCAGACTGGCGCCCAGGTTAAATTCATTTGAAAAAGAAACAGGTCATCGCAATACTAACACATGATCCAATACAGATAAAACTCAGTAAACGAGCAAGCAGATCACGAGCATTTCTACCATACGTCAAGTATCATGACATACTGAATAAGTAAGATGCTAAACAAATACAACATAAAAAGGATATTCAACCTGACCCAAAATATAGCTCAATTTTTAAGGCCTGTAAAGAATGTAATACTCATGTAAAGTTAATAATTGTCAAACGCAGCTGTGCGTTAGCTTGCGTTGCAAAATAAAGCAGCCCATGGTATCTCGACTGATAGAACACAGCGAGAAAAATCGGCGATCTCCGATCACATCTTGGATAGCGGATCAAATCCCTGTGTACATTTTCAAAATTCATTTGTGCTATCCAATGAACAATTCTATTTCCCCCACACGACCTGGGAAGCCATAGAATTAAGATGAGCCTCAAACTTCAATAGAGATCAAGGACATACGGGGGGTGTCAGTTACAATAGGCAAACCCGTCACCCCAGGGAGTTATTACAATATCAGGCCGTGTCTCCCATGGAGTGAACATAGAAGATTCTGCGGACAAATACAATCCAAAGTCAACAGCGCGGAAGAGTCCAACGCCTTACCGCGAGGCATTGGGAAAAAGAAACAGCGGGCTGACCTCGCTCCCAAACTACCAGATTTAGACGGATTTCTCCATAGTCCAGACTGGACAAATTCGAAGTTACTTGCGCGGCATCTACCTGATATAAGCTGTAATTCAGTATTAATTTATCCCGGACCGTGGCACTCTTTGCCCATTAATATTACAGGGGATCGGATGGCCAACGGATCGTTTTTAAGGTGGCTGACATGAGGTTAACAACCACCCCTGCTGCTTAGGAAACGTATCAGACCATTTCCAGACACTCCGCTTATTAGCAGGAGTGCACAGTCGATTAGCTAATGCCGTTCGATGCGCGAACCGCCCAGCAGCGCCCGAGGTCTTTCCCAAGAGGATCTGATCCCACCTGTCTATGACACAGCCAAGATAGGGTTCACAGAGTCCTTTCCAGGTTCGTCCCTTGTCGAGGAGGCTATTGAATGGCAACGTAACTTGAGCTGACCCAAAAATGACAACAGGTCATATGGCCCGAGCTGCATGGAACGGTTAGCTTCTAGAGACGAAAGACAATGTGAAAACACAGACAACAACTCCTGAAAATGTTTTAATGTCGATCGCAAAATGCAAAGATGCATAATAACATCCGCAGCATGTCGCCTACCCGGCAGAATAACAGGTGATGACGACTGACAACACATCAGTACACAACAACGCCAAAACATCGAGTGCCTTAAAATTCAAGCGGTAAATTCCATTTTTAATTATTTTATAATGTTAAACAACTGCGATAGCCTTTATTTAAAATTCCGCACAGTTCTGTGTCATCGGTTTCTTTTATTCGAGAAAGCATGTATAGACCACAATAGATGCATTGATAATCTAAGCTCTTGCTTACTCAAAGCAATTCACACCAAAATATATAAAAGCATGCAACATATAATTATAATTTATACCTGTAATTTTAAATCGTCCCGTTCTTTCGACATGGTTTCCAGCTCTGTGTTCAGATCCTGGCTCCGATTTGAGTAGTGCTGGCCGTGCACAACGCTGTCCAGAGAGTGATGTCGACTGTCCGATCGCGGGGTTCGAGGCGACTGTACCGATCGAGGGGTGCGTGGCGGTCTACTGGCTCGTGCGGATAGGCATATTCCATACCTATTAAAATAGCAAAAAAAAAACCTTTAATTTAATTTTGGTTGTTTTTTTTTAAACTGAGCAATTTCCTATTACCAATGACTAATTAATTAAACAGAAAATGTTTCTCAAATCAAAAAGTATTTTTTTTTTTTTTTTTTTATTTCAAACCAGTTGATAATTGTTACACTTGGTTACACATCCTACACTTGGTTATGTCAAAACTAATAAAAATAACAAGTATAATATTTAAATAAATACCTATTAAGGTATAAGATATGAACGTCGGTATTGCAAGGTATGAACGTTGAACATCCAAGCGCAGATTTTCTAGGTTATATAGAGGAAACAACATTTTCCAATATTTTAAATCAAAATTCTTACATAATTTCGTAAAATTTTCATGTGGACAATAGTACTAAATAATCAAACAAATATTGGATGATTTCACAAATTATCATACGGGAAGATATTTTAAAGAAAAAACACAAATACAAACAAATCAGTAATAATAATTATAGTCAATAGCCAATAGTTAGAAGAAGAAAAAAACGCAATTGTAAAATAGTCAATAATATAAAGAATAAGGAATAATAATAGTCAAGTAGGTAAATAGAGCTGCGAAAAATCGATATTGTCATAATCCTCAATGATATAAATGGGGTTTTTAGTCAAAATACCCTGAACTTTTTTCTTAAGTGAACCTCCCCAAGGCCCCTGATGTGTAATGGAAGTTTGTTGTAAAATAAGTAAGATTGACAGAGAAAGCTATTCCGAACCTTACTCAGTCGCACCTTAAAATGAGACTGTTTTGTTTTTTGCAATAATTTTAATTTATTTATACATTATATTTTATAATTTATTTATTTATACATCATTATTATATTTATACATCAATGTTATTTCCTTGGCAGTTATACGTTGGCGGAGGCAATGTTTCCAGTCTTTGTAGCAATGCTGGAGTCTTTGAAGCTTTGTAGCTATGCATTGTAGGAATGCTTTAACTAGAATCGCCTTAAGCTCCTTGGTTACAGTCTTTTGGATGTTATCAATAGCACCGAAACGACATTCGGAAAACTACCCCATTTCTTCTCATCAAAAATACTGCAGAGCCTCAAGACGAAAGTCTACAATCGGTGTATCTTGCCAGTGATGACATACGGCACTGAGACTTAGTCGATAACTATAGGCCTCATATACAGGTCCCGCGGCGAGAGCTGGCACGTTCACAGTACTCACACTAATGCAATGTCGTGACGCGCGACGTGACTTTCACTTGATGCACATCATAAAAAGTCTTTCCGTCTCTCTCGCTCACACACTGTATAGTGACATTGCATTAGTGTGAGTACTGTGAACGTGCCAGGTCTTATCGCGTGACCTGTACAAGCTCAAAGTTGCACAACGAGCCATAGAGGGAGCTATGCTTGGAGTTTCACTGCATGATAAGATCCGAAATGAGGAAATCCGCAGAAGAATCAAAGTCAATGGCATAGCTCTTAAAATTAGCAAGTTGCTAACCATATAGCTTGCAGAACCGACAACTGTTGGAGAATAAAGGTTCTTGAATGGCATCTACGAACCGGTAGATGTAGTGTAGGAAGGCCCTCCTATAACATAGACCAAGCATTGTGGCGGTAGCAGAAAGTAGGTGGATGGAGGCGGTTCAAAACTATTTGTCATGGCTCTCTATGAATGGGGGGGGGGGGGGGGGCTATGTCCAAAAGCAGACGTCTTCCAGATAAACAGCCTGCAAGTGGTCATTGATTTCAATTGGTGCTTTCCGCATCTTTGTTAAGAATTTAATCACTGCACTTTATCCATTTTCAAAACAGGCTTCAATTGCTTCTTTCAAATTAATGTATTTTTTTGACAGATAACAATTTTGAGGCATTGGTGACATTTCACCTAGAAAATTGCAAATTTTAAAAAATTATCTATTTTCTAATTTGAGCATCATCTCTATGTCAAGCCAAGAACTTTCTACCTTCCTGTGTAATTTCATTTCAAACTTTTTGCAAAGAATAACAAGATGACAATTCATTGTGTAATGAAAAACCATAAACTTACCCTTCTGTGACCACTTCGTCAGATTTAGGAACATCATCCTTGGTTACATGTTCGGCTAGACTAGACCGTGCAAGTTGCAGTTCAGATTTCAGGAGATTTTCACGTTGTATGCCTTCGTTGATCTCCTGTTTCAGCACCTAGAAAATTAACGAAGGTAATTGAAACGCAGAGTGATCCGGTTTAAATTAAACTATTCAACCTGCGAAGTATTTACAAGGAGAAAACTTATGAAGTTAGTCTTCTTCGGACGATTATAATTATTTCAAATTTTAATGCAGTTATTTAATTGGTTGTAATAATACCTTGTTATCTAAATTGAGCTCAGATATTCTTTTCTTCAACAGCTCAATCTCCTCTTTAAGGTCGCTTTCATGAAATAGTTTTTCAGAATCGCCAGCAGCAAAAACATCGCTCAATCCTATGATAAAAGAAATATAATTTTATGTAACACTAGTGGAAATGACAAGAGGCTTAGCGCAGAACTATAGTAGGTGGCGAACAAAATAGATCAGCAATGGTTGCAGTGTTACAAGGCTCATAAAGACATTAGAAAAGCCCCACACAATAAATAATAAAAATAATAATACTAGTGGAATGTTACTTGGCCTTTCCTGAATTTCCAATCTTTTCCACAAAAGACAAAAGGGCCATATGAGTAAAAAATCCCTGTGCCCATTTCTAACTTAGTTTTTTAATAAACTTCAATAAAATATACACAATATTCTCTGGAAAATGCCAATAACAATTAGTGATGATCTCAAATAGGAAAATCATATAGTTGCAATTGCTAAAAGAGCCAGATCTACTCTCTATCTAATAAGGAAGGCTTTCCGGGATCTGTCAATAGAGGTGTTTAAAAAGATCTACCAGGCATACTATGAGACCTATTATTGAGTATGGCTATCAGCTCTGGAACCCCTACTTATGCAAAAGATGTAGATGTCCTGGAAAAGGTGCAGCAAAGGGCAACCAAAATGCCAGTGGGCCTGAAGAATAGGAATTATAAAGATCGGTTGGAATTACTTGGACTGACTACTCTCAAACAAAGAAGACAAAGAGAGGGATCTGATTGAGACATATAAAATTCTCACAAATTATTATAATGTCCCTGGGCTAAAAAATATTTACAAATCGACACAAATCTTCAAAGTCACAGCATAAAACTCTACCGTGCAAAATTTAAATCTAATGCCCTTATGAACATTCTGCAAAATAGAGTAGTGGACATGTGGAATAAATTACTATCTCCAACTACCAACTATGTCGATCAATTTAAAAACCGACTCGATTTGTACCTAAAAACTTGTTAATATTGTTTATGGCTAGCTTCACAAGATCTGATCTGGACATATCAATGCTGCCTGTCCAGAATAAATAATAATAATATTTAAAAACAATAAAATTGGAGGAAACAAAAATAATGACATTTTCCTTAATTATAATATCAAACGTGTATCACTCTGAAAGGGTGAGTGTATCACTCTGAAAGGGTCACCCTTGGAGTAAATGGGTATTTTCATGGATGCATCTGTCTCTTTTGCAGGATTTTCGGCGACATCGACTTAAAGTACTATAACTACGAAACTACTACACCAATCATAAAAAGAACAACTGCACAATGATTGCATTGAAATTTCGAATATAGAATATTGAAATATCATTTTGTAAAACAATTAGATAATTATGAATAAATATGAGAACGTCAAAGAAGTGAAAAAAACGCGCGACCAGATTTGGTCGACTCGTACTCAACGGATAATTGTTTCGCGACCAGATTTGGTTGACTCATACTCAACGGGTTAATTAATTTAAAACATTCTTTTAATTGATTAATTCGATTAATTGTTTTTGGGATTAAATACGTTTTATTTGTCCCAGCAATAGCATTTTTGAACTTTTACACTTGTAATTCTCATGCATTTTCCCCGTGTAATTCCTCATGGTATTTAGGATTTAAATGAAACTTTCATCAAAATTACTTTGGAACTTTATATACTTATATGTATATAACAAAGTCATAAATTTCGTAATATTTCAGCAATTATCATCCTACAAGTAATGTTTCTCAGGTTTACATATTGCAAACACTTAAAACTACAAATAACCAAAGCAAACTCACTGCTTTGTCTAAACTGCTGCTCAGCTCCGAGTTTCGAGGATACGGCAAGCAAAACCTGCGCCTCGTGCTTCAGCCTGTTTAAGCATGCGTCAAGCTCATTCTGGATCTCTACGCTCACATCCGCCTGCTTCTCGATAATGTCTAAAACGCAGTCCGGGTCGAACTGCGATATGATGCTATCCACATCGGGTGCAAAGTGCACTCTTTTGCCTGAAGATCGCTTCGAGTGGTATTCGGACTCTACCAAGGAAGTGTTCAGGGAGGCTGGTTCGCTTTTTAGGTCGCGGTCTATCGTGGATTCCGAGGAACTGAAAGAAATTTCAGGATTAAAATGTGAAGATATACAATACAAGATAGTTAATTTCCTTTAACAAAATTGTTTTGAAATTTCTTCAACACAGATATTTACTATCACAAAATAACATCACAACAAATAAAAGGAGAACTATTCCACGAAGTGCAACTATTGGGCGATAGAGAGCAATATTTTCTTAATGTTATCACTACTATTTAAATAGGAGAAAATTATAACTATTCGTCTCACAGTATATATTTGTGATTTAAACGTTTTTTCAATTTAGTTTTCCATTTTTTTGGATAGTCACTAATGAAATAATAATATGACTGATAAAAATATACGAATTGCGTCAAACGACTATCTACCTAAATGAAATGATTAAAGCTTAATGTTCATAGGCACTTTCAAAAGGAAAATGAAAAAAACTATTATCACCGCTATCGATATTACAACTAAAATTACTGGAATTTCAAAAATATATAGTGATAAAAAATGGTCGCATAGATTGAACACAACAAAATGATTAAGTAAATACTTTGTATTATGAAATAAGTAAATATATTACCATTTGTTGTTTGTTTTTTTAAGTAAAATACCTATTAAATAAATATTACAATTTCTTTAAAATGGAAAAATATTATATAATCGAAAACTTCTTTTGGGCCACCCGACGCACTAATACATTCAACCAGTTCAAGGTAATATTAATCGATCTGTATTGACCTGTACATAATATTCAATAAAAGCAGAATTTAAGTAGATAAAATAAAATGAATGCATAAGCCATGTGATAGGGTTATAAACCAAAATAAAATGTTTCAGTGACCTACCTGGTAATATCGAGATGCTGCTTCAGGAGTTCTTCGAGGATAGTGTTGTTCACCTCGTCCTCGCATGCGGAAAAATAACCAACGAGCTGTCGCAGCACTCGTTGAAGGCCTTTTGAGAGTTGAGCTAAACCATCCCTATACAAAGTAAAAAAAAAAGAAATTGAATAAAACAAAAGAAATTTATTAGCATTAACCCCTTGAGTATGAGTCAACCAAATCTGGTCGCGAAACAATTATCCGTTGAGTACGAGTCTACCAAATCTGGTCGCGCGTTTTTTTCACTTCTTTGACGTTCTCATATTTATTCATAATTATCTAATTGTTTTACAAAATGATATTTCAATATTCTATATTCGAAATTTCAATGCAATCATTGTGCAGTTGTTCTTTTTATGATTGGTGTAGTAGTTTCGTAGTTATAGTACTTTAAGTCGATGTCGCCGAAAATCCTGCAAAAGAGACAGATGCATCCATGAAAATACCCATTTACTCCAAGGGTTAAGGATAATAAAACAATATACTGTCTATTTTCAGTCAATTCTCGGATGCGGGATTGCCTTCTGGATGCAGTGTAATGCGGTTTTAAGGTAATATATTTTCTCTCCCTAAATACAGGCAATGCGAATTTTTATTAACCTTGACCGTCATATAAGAACTCTCAAAATACTTACAACACTAAAGTAATCGAGTGCATGAAATTAATTTTTTAAAAATAGGATTGTTGAAGACTTAATTAAAAAGGACAGTCACAATCATTTAACCATTTTACCGGTTGTACCATGCCTTTATCTGAGAGATGCTCACAGCTTAATCTCTGAAAGCTTGTTGGATCTTGTGATTACTTTTCACTTGGGTAATGTCAACTTTTTCAAATTTGATACAACTTCTAATAAATCTTTCTATCCTAGACAACCCAACCGAACCGAACGATGACCATTTCGGTTCTGTAACTAGTCTCTCAGGTGGAATGATTGCAGGAAGTGTAGGTTGGGAGTGCTGACTTGTATGGGGATAAGATAAAATGGTAAGTACGAGTGGTCGGACAATGCCATACTCCGATTACCACCATCATCCTTGACAATCCAAAGGACGCTCACTACACTTTCAGAAGGCGAGAAAAATATCACATCCGCGCGCTACAACTCATCCCCATGAGACCCCATGCAGCAAAGTGCGCTTCAGTGCTTTATTTTTTTTTTTTTTTAAAGATTTTTTGAACAGACTACGTACAGTGTTGCCAGCAATGAAAAGGCTGCTGATTATAATATTTGTAAACTTATGTTTACCTTTCCTTGATAACTTCATCAAGGTGCCTATTCTTGTCGAAAGAGTCCTGTCTTTTCTGCCGCCACTTATCGGTATTGCTTCCCTCGTACTGCCGAGTAGAGTCAAGTGTTGAGCGCAGACTTGATAACTGTAACAAAAAAAAACATTTGAAGGTTAAATCCAGATTCTTATTTTGTTAAAGTTAAGTCTCACAATGATTGGAAGGAGTCTTCAGGATTTGAGAGATCTCGGGTGTAAGTAAATATGTTAAAAAAATGGTATAATCAAGATCCCCTACATCCCTCTTGCGCTTTGGCGAATTAAGAATACCTAATATATTACGTTTATAATAGGTTTAAATTCAGGGCAAGGTAAAATCAGGACAAAGAAAATCACCCATTACGACAAAGACCTCTCTGCTAAACATGTAATAGAGCATTTCAGTAGTTGCCTGGCAAAAATAGATACCATTTTGATTTCTTGCCCTTGAAAGGCTTGGATTTATGACAATGTAACTTCTCGTTTGTCATGACCCTTTGTCATTTATGATTTCCCCAAAAGTCCAACGGTCCGGTCTGGATTCAAAAACTCCATGGGAGATAGAACGACCTGATGTCGCCAAAACTCCCTGCGGTGACGGATTCACCCGTTGTGTTGACACTCCCATCTCGATACGCTGGTAACGACTAGTTTCAAACCGGCTGTTACCTCGACTCTCTTCAGGTCCGAACACAATTTTGGGCTAGCTTTAAAACTGCCCACTCTTCTCTACGCCAATTTCAGAATGACCAATGAATTACTTCGATTCTGACCAATTCTAAAGATCCGACAATATCGAAGCACTTAGTAAATGAAATGATCTACAAGCCCACATAGACTTCAACAAAAACAATCTTGCTGAATTCAGCTAGAATGGCACTAGTACAACCATGAACAATGTGAACCTGAAGATGTCGCACTTGCAAGGAGATTACGACAGCAACAGTATGGCTCATACTCTTAGCCTCGATACTAGAACGACTGGACAACATATAGGGACTTTTGCATTTCTCCTTCATAGCATTGGAAGATAGTTGTATGACTGGACGTCAGAGATGCTGATATTTCAATTACATGCGTTTCAGCATACAATTCCAGGCCCCAGTAACCTCGCCAATTAGCTTTTCGGGAGATAGTTTATGTCCCCTTTGTAGCAATACCCCTTGCACAGATAGACTTATTTTAGCTGGCTGCAGGGTCATGACAAATTCCTTGCTGTTATTCGCGAGGTAAAAAGCTTCTCAGTGGCTGACAGTACTACAAAGGTCTGACAATACCCTCTAAGCCCCCAATACAATTTGTGAGGGATGGCTTTAATGAGATTGCTTCAAATTAGAGAATTTAATATATTCTCCAGAGCGAAACGACTATTGTGGTATGCAGCGCATAATGACATTTTAAAATATTGCAAAAACAGAATGGTACCTAACAATTTAATTTAATGTATTTTCTTTTATTGTCAATTGTTTTATTGTAAATTGTTACTTTATAACCTTTGTTTTGTTAACTGGAAAGTTTGTAGTAACGTTATATGATCTTTGTTAAATTGAGTAACTAGTTTAAGACTACTTTAATGCTATTCTTACATAACAGTAATAGTATTAATATAAATAAATACTCTTTTAATAAATGGTATCGTAATGTAAAAAAAAAGATTGTGTTTCGGGATTTGGTATTGTGATTTTTTCTCTAACGAAAGTCTTGTTGAGTCTGCCTTCTATCATTTATAGCAGTCTCTGGAAAAACTATGTGAATATATTTATTTAGCTCGAATGAGAAATCTGAATAGATGAATCAATCAATGAAACTTTATTACATTCTAAAAGAAATACAAATGGCAAACAGTATGAACAAAGAAAGGATAAGGTAGGCCATTTCTTTGTCCTTTCTTTGTGAACTATCTCTGATCATGTATACTGAGCAAGTCGAGCAAGAGCCGATATTCGGATTGACAAACATTACCTCGACTTCATATTGATGACATGGGAATAATCGAGTAAACCAAGTATGTCAAAAATCCTAAAGTATTTAAAAACAAAGTGTTTAAATATATATTTTGATATATAGTGATCACGTAATTACATTATATTGGGTGTTATTAAATCTTCAAAACCGACAGGCAGACAGAGACAGAGAAAGAGAAATAGAATGAAGATGGTAGATAGAAAAAATGCTGCTGAAATAGCATATTGTAGGACGAGTCAAGCGAAACTTAACATTAGAAAGAGTGATGACCAATATAGAAGAACTACAGGTTCTCAGAGGACTAAGCGAGTGGTTTAACTTACTTAAGAAAATCTTTACCAGCAATGGAAGTTTATACTCTGAAGAACAAGTATAATCTGTAATATTTTTCTCTTTGCATATACAAAACATACATACATTCCTGTTCAGGAAATGTAGTCTAGAATTACAGATTACATAGTCCTACAGTCCAAAAATGTTGAACTACATGGCAAAGACATCTTAGTGGCATGCGGTTGGCAGCACTGTGTCCGTAGGTAAAATATGTAAAAGAGAAAGTTTAAAAAAAACACAAAAAAATAAATAACTCAAACTATTGATTTTTGTATAGAGGTAAACAAAGCTGTAGCTGTAATAGCAAATAATATCTTCGACAACATCCCCAAAGATATCTATCAAGGTCCCAATAACCCTGTACAAGTATGACAGAATGTTATAGAATTTACGCCAACTGCATTTACATTTTTATTAATATTTGTGAAACAAGAAAGCTGATGTCAAAATTTATAACCTTGTTAGAAAGCCAATAAAAAGGATCACTTTCTACAATAATTTTCTTATAGCATGTAACAAGAAAAAGCCAAAAAAAACTCACTTCGAAAACTTAATTTCTTTTCTAATTTTGCCAATCATCTAACTCGTTTCCTTGGCATTTCTTTTTTTCGCAAATTTTATTATCATTTCTTCCAATAAAGTACCGCCATTTCATGGGGTACATGATAAAGATAAAGATAAACAACTTTAAATAAATATTGTTATATGAACAAAAATAGGTCACGGAGTATGTTTTTGGAAAAAAAAAACAAAAAATTAAATAGCTCCGAAACTATTGATTTTGGCATAGAGGTAAATATGGCTGTATAGACAGCAAATAATATGTTCTACAACATCCCTAAATATCATTGAGGAAGCAATAACCATTTATAGGCTTAAGTATAAATTTCAAATCAGAATGATTAAATAAATAAATAAATAATAAAAGAAGAAAGAAATTTTACATGCAAAATGGTTGGTCTTAAATTTCCTTTGTGGGACTGCTACTTTATAGGTAAGGACTTTATCATTTAAATAAATAAAACTGTTAAAGGGCGATGTAATTAACATGTCAAGTTTTGTGAAAATTGTTTCAATAGATTTTATATAAATTGATGGGACATAAATGTCCCCGTGCTTCATAAATATGCAAGTTACAACTTTTTCCAAAATTTTATTATTTAACTCAGAAATCATGCATACTAAAAGAAAAAAATCAAATTCAGTCGTCACAAAAAAAAAATTATTTAAAATCACTAGTTCTTTGATCATTTGCAATATTAAAAAAAACGGTGTATTTTTAAACAATATTTTTTTGTTTGTAATATTAAGATTCTGATGTCTCAATAAAACGGAAATTTTATAATTTATATATTATTGACATTCGACGATTTACAAAATGTCCCATGGTCCTTAAGAGGTTAATATCTTTTGGGGGGATAAAATTGCGTAACAAAAAGATCTAAGTTTCAGTCAATGTATAACATAAAATAACCCCCATTAGTGGTATCACTATTTACAGACTCTCCGTATAAAAGCGCTGCATCTTTCATAATGAGACTTCCGTTTCATTCTGAGTTAAGAGCGACACGGAGGCCAGACAGAACAAGAGCAAAACTTACCCTAAACAGTTTCGAGACGACCATGACAGATCCTAAGTCCACGGTCATACTTCAGTGCCAAAGAGAGCAATAAACCGACATCCGGACATCTTCACTACTCTATTTATTAACACTACATTTCACATTCACTGTCCTTTATAATCCAATAAACACAAGAGTTGAGTCATTCAAATTATTATTCAAGACATTTTTTAATCACTATTTCGAGACTATTTCTGAGGCCCTGCATTTTTTTATTAAAAACTTCGTTTACAAGGACAATAACGTTACGTAACCTAACATAACGTAACGTTAAAATACGTTTAAATGATAATGATAATTCAGGGATGCTAATTAGCCATATGTATGTACTTTAGTTTTTAAATTTATGATGTAGCTTCAATTTGATTATTTAACTGACTTCTTTGGATATTACGATGAATAACTTGTAGTACGTATATATTCGAATTATTGACTATTTCAATAATTAGGCTTCTATTTTGATTATTTCACTTTTTATTGACTATTTTGGTTATTACTATGAATAACTTTTAGTAGGTATGTATCACCCATTCGAATTATTGACTATTTTAATTAATAAGCATTATTTTGTTTTGTTATCATATTTTACATAAGTAGGTTTCAAACTTTTATAGGTTCATAACTTTTAGTAGGGTCCAAATATTTGACTAGTTTAATTATGAATGTAAGTTTCTTAGAATCTATTTTTTGACAATCTAATAGTTAAATTCTTCACTATATATGCATGTTAAATGAAGAATAGTAACGAGACTTAGACATATATTTCGACACGTCTAAGAGTGGTTTTTATTCCTCAATTGGACACAACGAAAACGTAAATGTAAATGTGAATACGCGTTCTAAAATTCTGAATTGATGAAGAGTAGCATCACGATCAATTGTAGTCGATATGTCGAAAAAGCTATTATATTCGTAGTAACAATTAATCAAAATTGTTAAATTTATAGTGGAAAAGAAGAATTTTTAATTGAACCAAAACGGATTCTTACCGCGCAGAAATGGGAATTAAACATGTAGGAAAAGTATAGGTTTTAGCAAACAAAATTAATTAAGGTGTAAGAATATGAAATCCTCCAGAGGTTTTTTTTATCGTGTTTTTTTTGCGTCGTAAGAACTCTCGGTTCAGTCCAAGTTAGTAAGTCCAAGTCTTACTAACAAATGCTTACTACACGACACGGTGGCATAGTGGTTAGGTGGCCTGATCTCACGTTGTAATGTTCCAGGTTCGATTCCCTGCCGGGTTTCCTTTTTCGTTGGGATAAATTAACAGAATTTCATTTTCAATTCCGTCGATCAAATGCAATAACAAGACACATACTCTCACACATACTTCATAGTAGATTTGGTTATAAGAGATTGTCTTATGATAATAAGCCAACCCATTGTGAAATTTCACAATAAAGAGTAGAAACAAACAACAAAAAAACGGTAGAAACAAAAAAAAAACAAGGGTATATACACCTCTCCAGGATTTAATATTTCTTTACTAAAATGAATCATTTTTGTAAAAACTTCCATACTTTTGCGAAATTTTGAATTCCTATTTCATTTTATGAGTTTGACAATCTTGATATTGTTTTCCTACGAATGTAATAGTTTTCATCACAATTATTATTTATCATGAAATTACTCTTCATCAATTCGGTAATTTTTCCAGAATTTTATAATGCTTATATTCGTGTAAACCAAGGATTTAGTAAAAAATGGTAAAAACCTTATTGGCGCCAGAAATTGCCCATTAAAAATAAAGTTAGAAAAAATAGGTAGAGAAAAACAAAGATTTTTTTAAATATTTCAACAGAAAACAGAGTCTTTGTTCTAGAAAAGCGAGCATTATTAATTATATTTATGACATAAATCAGCATGGTAATTTTGATGATTATATTTTGCGGCATACTATGCCAATTTGTTGTTAAGTTTTATAAACGAATATAATATAGGTACTTATATATTCTAAAGATTCTTAGCTAGTGTCACTTCACCAACCTACAATTAAACTTTAGAACAATCCCATAAAAATGCGAAATATTGTTTCTTAACGCCAATTTTCACTTCACTTATATTTTCGTAGTCACTTCTCATAAACAAAATACTGGCTGATTCAATCACTTTGTCCGATATATCGCCTCATAAACGAAAAGAAGAAAATGGCGCGAAATCGTAGCGTCAAAATCAAATAAAGAACGCGCGTATTTATTTGTGAAATTAGCCTTTGTTCGGCGTCGCGGCGCCCGGGACGCGACCTCATCGGCGCGGTGCAACGGACAACTCAAATATAGAATGCAGTGAAAGTTACTGAAGGAATCGGTCCCGTTCGCAACACAAGGGCGAAAGATCCGGAACCAAGTGGGGAATGAACGGATCACTAAATCTTTGTCTCAAGTTCCGCGTTCTTCTTAATTCTAGCATCAAAAATTACAATATGTTGCCGAAAGAGTTAAAAAATATTTATAAAAATGATAATCAGTTCAGTGATACCCTAAAGAAATTCCTATCAGAAAAGTCATTTTATTCCATAAAAGAATTTGAGTTTTGTCGCAGACCGAACGAAGGAACATTACTATGGAAAGGGAATTTATTTCACACTAATTTTATATTTTAATAACACTTAAGTCTTCATTAGTTTGTTGCTCATATTTTTAGTTAATTCATTGATATTCTGTTTTTAATTGGCATAATGTACGAGTATTTTGATTTTCATATCTAATGTATGTACTTTGATTTTAAGTACGGTAAGTCAACTTTGACGGTAAGTCACCTTCAATTTTTATATTTATTATATTATTATAAAGACAATTTATTAGTAATTTTCGTGGTTAATGACGATTACTCCTAATGTATAAATATTACGTAACTAAGTTACTATGTTTTGTATTTTTAATGAGTTTTTTTATTGTTTGAAAGCATTTCTGTACGAAATCATGTTTTTAAAAAATGTACGCTTAAAAGGCAGGTTGTGCCGCACTAAATAATTGTAGAACTCTATGTTACTAAACCACAAGCACAATAAAATAAATTGAAAAAATTTAAATAATTAACTAACTTCAGAAAACTTGCTATGTATCTGTACAAAAAAATAGTATCTACCTATTTCTTAATGGGTCTTAACGGTTCCGTGCGGCTTAGGCCTAATGGCCTGTTTATGTTTTTATAGATTGGCTCAACTTACGGTTCAGCTCCCATCCGGTAGCCTCCTCAAAGAGGGAATAACCTGAAAGGGCTGCCGTGAAATATGCGTTCGGCTGCAACCTACAGTTGTTGACAGTTGAGATCTGAGGTTTCGATTCGGAGGAACACCTCGGGCGGAACTGGGCGGTTTGCGCATCGATAGGCGTTACTCAATCGACTGTGCACGCCAGCGAATAACGGGGGGCGGGGAGTCTAGAAACGTACGTTTCCTAAGCAGCGGGGATAGTTGTCGACCTGACGGCATCTAATCTTGAAACGATCCGTTGACGACCCAGACGGGCAAAGGACGCCTCGGTCCGCGATAAATTCGAACTGAATTACCATTTACGTTAGATAGAGGCTGCGCAAGCGACCTCGATTCGTGATCAGACAGGAGGATGGGGAAATCCGTCAAATTCTGGTAGTAAGGGAGCGAGTTTTGCCTGCTTGTTGCTCTTCCCAGTGTCTCGCGGTAAAACCTTGGACTTTCCAGTGTCTCGCGGTAGGTTTGACTGTGGGTCGACTCCATGGTAGACAGAGAGGCACGATCTCATTATAACTCCCTGAAGCAACGGGTTCGCCTGTTGTAATTGGCAACCCTCAATGTGTCTAGCTATTTACACGCTATTTTAGTTTTTTTATTACAAAATTAACTTCGAGTCATTTTCCCCCTCATTCACTTCTCCTTCCTATATATTCTTTATGAGGGAGTCGCGACCCCCAAGGGGGTCGTCATCAAGGTTTCGTTGAGATCGCTATCAGATGGCAAAAAAATAAGTCATGTATACAAATCCTTTTAAAGTTATAAACAAATATGCATATTGATGTTAGTTTGCTTACATGTTCCATCTAATAAACGAATAACTAAAGATGTGGGCAATTCATTAATGGCTGAGTATGTTTTTTCACTTACAAGATTCAATGCGTAGATCGAAAATAGACATAAGTAAACTATATTTAAGTGATAATAGAAAAAATCTGCATTTAGTTTTTAAAAATCTGTATTAGCGTCCGTAGCCCCGTTGACACCAGTTCTCCTTGTTGTTACCGAAGTTAAGCAGCGGCGCGGTCAATACTGGAATGGGTGACCGCCTGAGTGTGTGACTGCGTGATGCTACAAATGCCCACCTAGAAGATGGTTCCAATAAGCAACAAGGCGGGTTCCACGAAAAGACATATGCCGTGTGGGTAAAAAAACCACCATGTTTTTTGTACGCATTAAATTATGATAGCAACTTCCAAGTTTCAACATGACATGGCTGATGTACCCTGGGTTGGCTCCCGACGAGAAAACTTCTCAACGGTCAACAGCAGAGACCCAAAATTTTGTGTACGTTCTCAATTATGATAGCACCAGCGAAGTTTTTTTCGCACAAGTAAGAAGTGACAAATCGGATCAATGTATTCACTATATTACTAAGCTTGCGTATTTATAGCGTTATGCAAACGAAAACATGCTAAATCTTAAGACAAAAATTGATCTTGAATCTTAGACACACGAACACGCACGCATGCACGCACGCACGCACGCACGCACGTACGCACGCACGCACGCACGCACGCACGCAACCCCGCCGCACGCACATAAACCAACGCCCATAAACCAACACCCACATATACACATAGCAAATTTACTTATAAATTTAAAATTCTTTATTGTTTTCTTTGTATTATGTAATATATTTTCTATTCCTCATTGTAAATAATTTAAAACATCATTGGCTTTGCTACCGTTATATATTGAGTGTATATTTTAATATTGTTATGCTGTATGTATGTATAATATTTTTACTTTGATTACCCGGTGTAATGTTTAGGGTGGTTCCCATCCCCACTCCCACATATGATTCGATGCCATATCTTCAATATTCTTTGTGCATTATATCGCTGACCGAATCCAGTGTAAAAGTCGAGTCTTCGAGAGGTCGTCCGCATACAACAAGCGGTTTTTATGGCACCATTATAAAATAACAAAAACTTTTACATGATATTACACGATATTTATGCTATATTACGATGATTATAAAATCTTGAAAAAGTACGCGATTCGTCGTTCACCACGAATCGTTCACGACTGAACGGAAACGCATTGGCGCGAACTCGTAAATGAACGGCGCGCGTCTGATTCTATTTTTAAACGAAAATCCCGCCAAATCAACGAGGCATAGATAAAAGCCGCGGAACGAATTTTAATTTATTAGCTAGTATAACCATAAAGTCTTGGTCTTTATTACTCATGGATATTTTATTAAATTACTAGTAATGTCCTTCATGATTATGAACAAAAAAAAACAAATTTCAAATTCAAATAATTTATTCGTTTTCAATATACATTTTTTACAACCTTAAATAGTCAAGATCAATCTAGGCTGCCGCCTGTTCTAAGGTAAAAATGATTCGGAAAGTTTATGTATGACATGCAAGACACGCCCGGTGGCATAGTGGTTAGGTCGCCTGATCTTACATTTTAAGGTCCCGGGCTCGATTCCTGGCTGGGTCACCATTTTCCGTTGGGATCAAATTAACGGAATTGCATTTTCAATTCTGTCGATCGAATGCAATAACAAGACACACACTTACAGACATGTTACACGCACACATACACATAACACGTCATAGTAGGGTTGGTTGTAAGAGATTGTTATATGACAATAAACCCGCCCATTGTGACATTTCACAATTAAGAGTTTAAACAGACAAACAAGTATTCCATACTCCACAGTGTAATACTTTTTGAAAACAATAATTATGACAATGACTAGTCAGTAGTGTTTTATAGCTGAGGATTTTTTTTTTAATCCGTCAAAAGATTTCCACTGCATCAAAACTAAAAGCGCTGCCACTGCCTTTATTATAGGTAAAACCCCGGTACACTTTGACGCAATGCTTGCGTGCGCAGTGTCATAAATCGCTTGCGTGCGCTCTGTATAAATCCATCAAGGTGGGGTCAGATGTCATCAGTTTTAAGTAATGATGCAGCAGAGAAGAGGGCTGTGTAGCGTCACGAATTATACAGCAGACACCAGATGCTGCATCCGCGACTCAATCAACGCAAACGCTGGGCGTTCGTACTATAGCAGGAGTAATTAAGCAACGCATCGTACATTGGCTGTAAACCCAAACAACGAGTATTTATTTAGAATAATAGCTACACAAACAATAGTCTTAACAAATGCACTATTTATAACCAATACTGTCACATATTTTCTTATTAAAGCATAATATTCTATGTGTTCTCCGCATGCTGAATTTATTATTGCCTATGTG
Source organism: Micropterix aruncella (assembly GCA_944548615.1). NCBI lineage: Eukaryota > Metazoa > Arthropoda > Insecta > Lepidoptera > Micropterigidae > Micropterix > Micropterix aruncella. The sequence continues at coordinate 1,534,817 of OX155963.1, forward strand.
CCGTTTGACTGGAGACATCATGGGAACGACCATATCTGAAGAACTTTCGTTTTATAATTTCTTGAAAAATATAAGCATTAATTTAAAAAAGTTTCTTTTATTTATTTATTTTTAGGAAAACCAACAGCTAATTATAATTTAAAAAAAAGACGGAGTAGTATAACAGAGAGCCAATTAAAGGTTTTCACGTTTAAGTAACGCTGTAGAAACATATGTGACCTTTCAATTGAAGCTATCGGTTAAAAATACATCAAAAAATATTCAAAAATTAGTGCTAAGGAATTCACTTTTCAGCCGCTGCCTAGCTGAGTCAATACTCGTACAGAATAGATCAAAGTCAAATCGTTTAATCAAATCATTGAAATTGTCACTTGTTCGCCACAGAAATGAATTTTGCCTATAGTTGGTACCAGCAGAGCAGGGTTAAATCTATTGAGTTTGGAACACAGAGATTAATTTTATTTAGTAAGTCGGGACAGTTAATATTATTGGAGGTGATTTTTAGCAACAAGGTCAAGTCCGCGGTTTCACGTCGCTTAATCAAGGGGGGGGGGGGGATATGACATTTCTTGCATAAATTGAAATAGTTATATGAGCTGTATGAGATTTTCAGACGGAAGCAGAGATATTTCACGAACTTCATTTGAATGCGCTTGATTCTATTTATATATTTATCATAACAAGGGTTCCATACCTGAGATGCATATTCCAAGATCCTTCTGACAAAAGTGCAGTAAAGGATCTTGAAAGTTTTAGCACAGTGAAAGCAAGCTGCACTCCTCATGACAAAACCTAATGCTTTGGAAGCTTTAGAAACAATAGATTGAACGTGATTATCGAACAGTAGATGAGAATCATAAATGACACCAAGATCTTTAAGCACGCTGCATCTCTGCAAGGTCTGAAATTTTAATGAGTATGAGGATAGAGTTAATAATTTTAATAGTTAATAGTTTCTACGCGAATAATCCTTCCATGAGGTGAAATAATTCATGGGTCATCTAAACTCCAAACACCCAAAAATTAGATTCACTTATGAACTAAAGAAGGAAGGCTCCCTACCATTTTTGGATATCAAAAGTGACAAGGAGAAGTGACAATACTCTCGGACATACGTATATCGGAAGCCCACACATATGGACAGATATTTACATGCAAGCTCACACTATCATCCCTACCATCTACGTTCAGTGCAAACGTCGCTCGTGAATTGAGCACGCGATCTATGCGACGCTGAGCATTTTCCGCAGGAGATGGAACATGTCAATAATGTCCTTAGGAGAAATGGATAAGGAAAATATCACGAGACATGCACACGATCTAATAAAGACTAAACTCAGAAACCGAGCAGATCAAGAGCATTCTTACCATACGCCAAGGGCGTGACAGATCGAATAAGTAAGATGCTAAACAGATTCGATATAAAAACAATCTTCAAGCCGACCCAAAATATAGCTCGATTTTTGAGGCCTGTAAAGGATGTAATACCACTGCAAACCCCAGGTGTGTATAAAGTCGAATGCAGTTGCGGTCTAGCCTACGTTTGACAAACGAAACGGCCCATAGCCACGAGACTGACCGAACACATCAAAGCTGTTAAAAACGTTCAGCGAGAAAAATCGGCGATCTGCTGTTAGGTTATAACATATATTGGATAGCGGAAGTAATTACTGGATGCAGTTTCAAAATCCCATTGTGCTATCCAAGGAACAATTCTACTTTCCTCGCATGATCCGGGAAGCCATTGAAATAAGAAGAACCCCGAACTTCAATAGAGACGACGGTTACAAACTCTCTTCTACGTGAAACCCTCTTAAAATGTTCCCGCCGCCGAACGCCGAACGCAAGGACGTAAGACAGGATACAGTGAGTGTTGTGTGCAAGACGGATTTTCCCCCCCAACCATCGTTATAACCTACGCAGTGACGGCAGCGGTATGCGGCCTACCCGCGGAACAACGGATTGACAGCTCTTTCAGTCTACCCTGGACAACGGCGGATGCAACGTCACCGAAACGTCGGGTGCTACAAATTTCACGCGGAAAATTCATTTCTATCCTATTTATAATCGACTATGTTAGTTGTAAATTGTGATTTGTCAATCTTATCACAGTAATATAACGAAAAAAAAGAAAAAAAAAGTATCTAATGGCTCTAATAAATAAACAGTCTGAATCTCAAGAGTGTTTTAATTCCAGATAACTGAATAATGTGTAATGATACCTAATAGATTATCATTAGGTGAGAAAAAATAATAAGTATTACAAAAAAAAAAACAAAAAAAAAAGATATTTGCAGTCAAGAAATAATGGAGAAAAAAAATTATAATAATCCTAGAAGAAATAAATGAAAACATTTAAAAAAAATGATTTTTGAAATTCATTGAAAATCTTGGTGGCTATTGATAAATAATGTTTTTGTGCAAACGTTGTCAGTGTTTTAACATTTGTTAAACGTTGCATTTGCTTGTGAGTAGTGGTGCTCCTCATTTCTCTTCCATGTTCCGTGATTTTGTGTATAAGAGGATTTTATATGTAGTTTATGAGGACCGCTTTTGCATACATTTGTCTAATATCCAGAACTCCAACTCGCTGAACGGGTTACTTGAAAAGTATCTCCAAGGTTTATTTGTCATAACTTTAAGCAGTACTTCATAAAGCAGTCTCATAAGCCTCATAAGGCTCATAAGCCTTAACGATTGGGTCTACGCGTAGTACGCGTAAGGAAAAGCGGGGACATTGGAGCCTACTAAGGGAAAATGTTGATAAAAACCACATTTCTTTACTTTGTTATAATGTTTAATTAGGAACTTAAAACCTCGTTTATTTAACTATCTTTTCATCACAGTTTAAATCAACTACAGCCATGAATTAGGGTATAATAAAGATTTTACAAAAAAAGTCAATCACTCCCATTACATACATGCGGGTAATGAGAGCCTATTTAACGCTCATGTGGGAAATGGGAGCAATAATTTTTACTTCTTCCCAAAGATAAAGCTAAACATTTTTAAAAGCAAATCTTAGTTGTTTATACAAAGAACTAGCTGTAACACAAATAAAATAAAACATTCAAACAAAACAAAGAAATAAAGACCAAACTGACCTCCCGGCTTCCATTACCCGCTGAAGACCATTTTGAAAATTAATAACACAAATATTTTATTCGACTTTCAATCACAATCTAACACACGGCACTTGAAAAAAGACGAACCTATGTATGTAATAAGCAAAAAACCTTAATAAAATAAGAATATGTCTTCACGCTTACCTGGAAGCTGGCAATCGGCAGTTTTTCGTAAGCGCGGAGCGAAAAACACACAATCGTCCCGAACTAACGACTCGTGCGCGTAAAGCCGCGTTCCCACGGCGTGCTATCTCGCAGGCCAAACAACACCGCGCCAAGCCTACAGGTCAACTAGAGTTGTCATCTACAACGGGCGAGCCCGTCACCTCAGGAAGTTTTAACGATTAGTCGTTCTATCTCCCTGGAGTGAGCGCAGAAGACTTGGACAAAACAGTCCACCGTCAATCTCCGCCACAAACCCGTAAGAGGCCAACGCCTTAACCACGGGATAGCCAGGAGTGTTACCCAGCGAGCTTGCACTGACGCCCTTACTTCCAATTGCGACCAGATTACCCCAGTCTCTCGATTGGTTACGAGTTCGAGGTCGCTTGCGCGGTCCTCTCCCTACGAAGCGGTGAAACGGTGTATACCGAATCTATCGCGGACCACGGTATCCTTTGCCCGGCTGTTCACCCAGGATCGGGTAGCCGATGGTCGTTTCAAGAGCAGTCGCCGTAAGGTCCGCAACCACCCCCGCTCTATAGGAAACAGTACTGCTTCCAGACTCCCCCGACTATTAGTCAGAGTGCGCAATCGATTGGCTTATGCCTCTCTTGGCTTAGACTGTAGTTGACAACTCTAGAAGCCTACAGGTCAGTGGGAACCGTAGGGCTTGTGCTGGTTTTCCGATCCATCTGTAGTCAGTAAGTTCAAAGGCGCGGCGCGGCGCGCCGAAAGGGCGCCCGTCCCAACGACGGCCTTGGGTACGTGCGACGGTCTCACTCATTCATCCCCCATTCATTCACCATTCATTTCATTTATGGTCGTTACGTATCTGCGCGCACATGATAGAGTGGTTGAACGAAAGATATTCCGCATCTGGCTGACACACGCCGCGACGCCGCGCCGCGGGAACGCCCGGCACCAGCCGTGCCAACCCTCCAACGTTGCGACCTGACAACTAACCAGTCGTGGGACCCCACCATAAGGCGATCGTTCTCGACGTTTGACGGAAACGGCCAAGTACTTAAGGTCACCCGAATGTGCATAGGTTCCGTCCAATCGCCAACACTCCTATTACCCACCCGCGCTCATTACCCCCCGCGCTCCCTTACACCCTCCCCAGCACAGAATACCATATAATATTTTGCAGCGTATTTAAATAAACTGTCTTTAAATTCCATCGCATGGGCAGACAGCATTGCAGTATTTAAAGAATCGCGAAAGCGAATACTCAACATGCTAAACACACAAGTTTTATTAGGAAGACGCTGTCTTCAGAAGGGGTGCAATTGGAGTTGACATAATTTAAAGCCGGTAAATTGCAGCTGTCCCACTCTCCGCTGTGCGATCGTCTTCCGCGAATTCTATTCCCGGAGTAACTCTCCTTGTTTTCTATCTTTACTAAACTAGTGCAGCAGATCGGCGACGGTGAATGCCCGACGCGTGGACGCGTATTGCATTCGCACGCACGTCAACGATTTTAGAATATACCTACGCACATAGATGCCACAGTTGGGCGGCGTCGACTACAACGGGCGAACCCGTCACCCCAGGCTGGTATAACAATATGTGATCGCTCTTTCAGCCGAAAGATGAGCATAGTAGACTTTTGGATGGTACAAAATTACCGTCCAGCAAAGCCACGAGCCCGCCAGAGTCCAACGCCATACGGCGAGGCACTAGGAAGGTAACCCAGTGGGGCCACCTGGGCCCCTGGCTACACGTTTTGATAGGATATCTCCGTCTGGAATTAACCTTCAGGATATCTCCTTCCTTCTGACTGGTTACGGGGCCGAAGTCGCTTACGCGGCCTCTAGCTGCCGTAAGTCAGCGGTGATTCAGTTTGAATTTATCGCGGACCAAAGGCATCTTTTGCCCGGCTCTGAATTCAGGATCAGGTAATGGTCATTTCAAGAGTGGTTGACTACAGGTCAATATCCACCCCTGCTGCTTAGGAGACAGTATATTTCCATAGTCTCTAGACTCCGTAAGCAAACATGTAGAGTGCACAACCGATTGCCGTCGCCAAACCGTCCAGTAGCGCCGGGAGACAATCCCCCAGGATAAACCGATCCACAAGCCGTGAGGTCTGAGACGCGAGTCTTACCCGGGGTAAGCCTTTCACACGAGGAGGCTTCTGTATAGGAGCTGAATCGTGACTTGTAGAACTTTTGAGGTATCAGTCTTTCCAGATTTGCGTCTCTTTATCATTTTCTCCTAATATGTCAGTGTATTAACATCTTCGCTAATGTATTTTTTTTACACAAGACACATAATAAAAAAGTGTGTATGAATGATGTAACATTTCGAAAAAATCACATTTTGTGTTACAAAAAGGTTTTTGTATCGTTTTCTAGAAATTTCTTTTCACTGATGTCTCCAGCTCCGAGAGAAGTACATGAAGACATTAGAACATCATTTTTGAAAATAAACCTGTTGTACCACTTTGAGAAAACGGTTCTCAATTTGACTTGACGTTTCACAATGTACCTAAAGTAAATAGGTGCCTCTACAGGAAATATATTAAAAAATTAGACGTCGTCCACATGAGGTGCCTCCGAAACATCCTGAGGATAACATGGGAAGACCGTGTGTCAAACACAGAAGTGTTACGACGGACGAAAATGGAGGGCATGGAAGCTATGCTCATGAAAGCTCAGCTGAGGTGGTGTGGGCATGTAGTGCGTATGAAAGACGACCGCCTCCCGAAAGCCGTGTTTTATGCCCAACTCTCAAAAGGCGCACGCAAAGTCGGCGGACAGCACCTACGCTACAAAGATGTATTAAAAAGGCACCTAACCGCCAGTGGTATTCCACCTGAGAGCTGGGAGAGGGCTGCTCACAAACGCAGCGAGTGGCGCTCCACGGTGACCACAAAAATTAAAGAGTTTGAGGAAGCCCGGCTTGTAAACCTCGACTCAAACCGCCAACAGCGCAAAACTCGTCCGAAGCCCACGTACACATACACTTACAACAACTGCGGGGAACTCTACTGTAGTTGTTGTAATCGGACCTTCAAAAACAAACTGGGATTCACGAGTCACTTCCGCGCGCATCTTCGAAGAAGTCCTGTCAATCAAGAGGTCGCCGTCGTCGGATCACGATGAGGAGGACATCATCATCATCAAAGTTAATTAGTCAAACTCATCCGGATACGTTTTCCATATTAATTAGCTGCAGAGGATTAGTAAATAGTAGCCGGTTCTTCCTGTTCTAATAATAGCACTAGCACAATGCTCCCATCTTGCTGCATGTGTAGTGTATGCAGTTGGTAAAGCACGATATCGACGAATATAATATGGATGTATGCGTGAGTGCAACGTTAGAAATAGCATTAATACAGTCCCTTGCTATATTATTAGACCCACCGTGCATTTTAGTACTGATTTAATAACAATAATAATAATAATAATAATAAGACTCTTTATTTACACTTAAAAAATAGAAAACAAAAAGGCGAGTTTATTGCCACATGGAAATATCCCTAAACTTACCTAATCACAGTGCAACTAGAGCGAGCCCGGCACCTCAGGAAATTTTAACGAAAGAACTTTGGGAACTTTTTTTCCCACTTTTCCCCTACTAGCGGACACAGACGAAACCAATAAAAGTTTTTAGATAACGTTACGGACTATACCTTCCTCCGGATTTGGCGCTAATAAAAAAACGTACGGTAGGACCTCCCTTATCTGAGGTAATGTGGACCGAGGATACCACAGATAATCGAAAACACGGACTATGTCGTAGATCGAGAGAGAAACATACGGTTAAGTTTAAAATAAATAAAGACGAAGTCAATGAAGTAAAATGATACATCTATTACATATTTAAATGTAGCCAATTAAAAATGTAATAAAATACATACATTTACAAAAATTATAAAATATGTACAGTACTGAACTGCTCAGTAAATTGGAGCAGAGGGGTGATGTTGGGGGATAAAAGCATGGCCTGGCCGTGTCCTTTTCGACCTTGGTTTACCCGGAACTCGGTTAATCGCGGCTCGGATAACCGCAGTCCTACTGTACATTGTTTTAGTAAAAAAATGACAACTATAACTTCAATATATTAGAAACGTATAGGAAAAAAACGTAATGAACCACCACCGACGTATACATCTCGCCTCGAATTTAGCTACTTTTTTAATAATAAAATGCCATGTTTATCACAATCGAAGGTTCTTGCCAAGTCGTTACAGTCGGAGATCTTTGTAATGTCGTTTTCCCAGAATAGCTACCTTGAACTTGGTAAACTTCATTTTTAGTTGGAAACCCAAATTAAAATAATTTTTATTTCAAAGCCATGTTATTATGAAAATGTAAGAATTCGTGGTATTTTCGAATATGAATACGTATCTCTGGTGGTCTCTAAATTCGCGTAAAATTTTAATTTTGCGCCATATGTGCGGTAGTGTTGCCAACGAAAATAAAAGACATCGTGACAGCTGACAGTTCAGGGTTATTACAAAATGTAGCGTTACACGAAAGAATAATGCATTTTTATTGTTGAGCAATATTATAAAAATAACGAAGTTTTAACAGCTACAGTTCGCAATTATCGTACAAAATATGGTCGGAATAGTAATTTAAATTCATGAACTGTGCAGATATTAATTGGATCAATTGTTGATCTTAGATACCCACTCTGGTCGTCCTCCAACAATTCGTTCAACACAAAACATCGAAGAACTTCGTGAGAGTGTTGCTGAGAATCCAGGAATATCAATTCGGCACCGTGGTCAAGAATTGTACATTTCAATAAGCTCTCTACAGCGTCTCTCTACATCTACGCGTTACAACGTTCAACTAACTAAAGAACTGAAGTCTACTGACCACGCACAGCGAAGAGAGTTCGTTGAATGGATTATGAACCAGCAATAAGTGATTATGGACCTTTCAAACAAAATATTTTTTATCGATGGAGCTCAATGTCATATTGATGGCTTCGATAATCGTCAAAATTGTCGCATTTAGAGAAGGAGTTGAGAAACAAATGCATCTACAACGTGACACTGTGTGTTGAGGATTTTAGGCTGGAGGAATATTTGGAAAAAATCAATTACAAAGTCGCAGTTAAAAACACGTCCATTATGGAAACATACCATTTATGGATTCTTGTCTATGAGAGATTTACTGCATAGATATTAACCAACTCTGCATATATATTAACATTCACGAAGTTAAAATCAAAAATCGAAAGTCAAAATAATCAACATCAAATAAACACGAAAAAAAATATATAGGTAAATGAAAAAATCAATAATAATAATAAAATGAACAAGAAATCATTCTAACAAACTTTGGCGTCTAAAGATTTTTTTATTAACATATTCTTGAAATGGTCCTTGAATATTCCAGTTGATCTCACGGGTTTCAGGACACACCTGTTATTGGTACCAATATTTAACGAAGTTAAAATAATGAAATAAATGAAAAAAATAAAATCCTAATAAGCAACATCAAACAATCACGATAAAAATTATAAATACAGGTAAATGAAAAAAAAACAATAATAATTATTAAATTATCAAGAAATCATTCTAAAAAAAGTTTGGCTTCTAACAATATTTTTTTATAACATATTCTTGAAGTGGTCCTTGAATATTCCAATTGATCTCGATCGCAATTCCATTTCCAAGCGATTCTATATAACCGCAGAATAATAAGATCAACTGCAATGGAATTGTGTGCTTTTGTGTTTGTGAATGATTGTTGTTCACGCGCCAGTGTTGAATAGTCATGTCGGTTACAGGTCGTAACCAAGTAAAGATATCCCGGCTGTTTATTGCGTACCTACTACCCGTACCTTAAGTGCATGGGTAGCAATATTGTTGGTCTTTAACCCGTCGGACGCCATAGGCATTTTGCGTCGTTTGATAGACCCGTGCGTAACCGTTTCGGCCGGCATATATATTACATGAATATATAATATACATGACTAACAAGATTCCACCACTGGTGGAATCTTGTTAATGTAGTGGAATGTGGAATCTAATTAATGTTAATCTTGTTAATGTTAATCTTGAATGTGGTGGTGAACCTCTGCAAGTGACGATAGCTAACAACCAATGCCTCTTCAACATAATCGCCGTTACCAGTATTGGAAAGAGCCCTTGCGGAAGTGCCAAGGGACTTGGCATATACACTGCCGTGAAGAGTCATGTGAAATAAATGGCGTTTTAGGAGTATGTCTACCGCCGGAAAATTGTCCAAAAACTGGCGGGGATTTGCCAAAAGGGAAACTATCACAATTTTGTATAATGTCGGAACAAGAGACTGTATGCTGTATTCAAGAAAGCCCCATGAGCAACAACACGAGATCATCAGAAAACCAGGATAAATCCAATAATGTATCTTCTACATCACCGCCTACTACAACAACTACCAATAAGTCACCGGTCATCTCTACAATAGCTCCAGAAAAACCTTAAACATCGCCACAAGCCATAACTACCAATTTCATAAATGACAGTAAAGAGTTTCAAGGCGATAGGTGAGGGCAGCAAACCCCGCCCACCGCCCGGGCAGTTATAACGACGCGCCAGAAAAACCTTAAACATCGCCACAAGCCATAACTACTATACCAATTTCATAAATGACAGTGTGGAAAAACGAACTAAATCCGAAAAAAATAGTTCTGCAATATTGAGTACAAATTTAACAATGACAGCCATTGCTGTGTTGGCCATTAATTAATTTATTTTATTTTATCTGCATCCAAACTTTTCTCTGGTCGTAACGGTCTCCGTTCCATCAGGTTCAGAAGAGGGAGGAAGAGAGAGTGCACCCGTGGTCGCGCGCCCACCTGTGCACTATAATATAGCCTGCGCACTTGACTGATTCCGAACAATGGACTCTGAGAAGACTAAAGAAGTCACTAAAATCTACAATGCAGTCGCTATGGCCGAACACGGCTAGAAGGATATATATATAACAAGATTATTCCCTTTTAAGGTATTAAAAGGGAATTCATGAAAAACGATATTATAAAATCGAAGACTATCGCGGTTGTTTGACATTATAAATAGGTTAGAAAACGAATTTACCGCGTGAAATTTGTAGTAGGTACCCGACGTTTCGGTGACGTTGCAGCCGCCGTTGTCCAGGGTAGACTGGACCTACCCTGGACAACGGCGGCTGCAACGTCACCGAAACGTCGGGTGCTACAAATTTCACGCGGTAAATTCGTTTTCTATCCTATTTATAAAAACGATATTGTTATTATTTATTTATAAAATCGACCAAAAAGTTGCAGCGCAGTTTTTTGCTTGCGAAGGCTGGCTTTCGACCGGTTAATTTCTTAGTTAAGGACCTAACATATTGCTCAACGCCCTAATCCAATCGTCAATCAAATCACGCAGTTTTTCGACTTTTACTCTCCCATCCGACTCCGCAAAGCCATCAAAGTGCGTTTATAACCGCGGATGCGGCGCGAGCATCTGTTTACATTGCTCTTTTACTATTTTCTGGTAGCCCATTTCACATCCCGTTTGCTATAAATAGCGACATCTTTATCGCCTTACGAATGATGGAGGGAAACAAAAAGTATCAACGCGTTGCGTCACTGGCGCGCGCGCGCACACTACTCTCTACGGCTTCCGGATTGTGAAACGAGTCTTTGTTAGAACACGAACTGGACGTGAAAGAAACGATTATCACTAATGTCCAGTTAGTAATTTACCTGGCGACGAAGGTAGGCAGAGGTAATGTTGCTAAAATAAACGGTTATTAAACTATTATACGCCCATTGAACGGTTATTTTTAAAAGTCTTATTACAAACTCGGCATCAAACCGTGAAGTATGCTGCCGTCGTAAATGAAAACACAGTATTTTCATTTACTGTGTTTATACAAGTATGGTTCTTTAAAATCACGAGTTGGAGTACTATACACGAGTAGGATTCAAAACGCGTGTATTCGCTTTGTTTATTCCCTGAAGAAGTTTGATCACATATCAAACTTTCGCAGGCAAATAGAGTGGCTACCCAATTAGACGATGTCGGGAATTTCACATACTCGCCCTACTCTTCCGCGTACTACAGTCAAACTGTCCTACTTATTTGTATAATCTCTTCTCTCCGCTTTCATCCCATGCGCTCTCAGGAAAATCTATTACTGGCTATACCTCAGCATTTATCAACTTTCATGTCTAAGTCTTTCGCAGTGCAAGCGGCCCGTCTCTGGAATTCCGTGCCTTTACCGATAAGACAACTTGAAAACCTGAGCGGGTTTAAAAATTCTTTAAAGAGACATTTACTCAACTTATGAATTCCCCCCTCCCCTCCCGTCTCCTTTGCTTGTCCTTATATTTCACTCCTCCCTTCAATATCGAGTTGGCATACGTTACTAATCACTGAATCACCGGGTCCCGATGGTATTCCCTATTTAGTATACAAAAAATGCCCCTGCCTTCTGCAATATTTAGAATCCATCTTCCGAAATATATGGAATAGCGGTGTAGTCCCACAGAATTTTGGCCGAGCGACAGTCATCTTAATTCCGAAGGTCCCAGTTTGCACCGGACCAAAGGACGCTCGGCCCATTGCTCTCACAGACACTGTGGCCAAAATCTTTTTTAGCATAGTCCACACGAGGATGAGCGAATTCATGCACCGGAATGAGTACCTTGGAGTATCAGTTCAAAAAGGCTTCATGCGTGGCGTCTCGGGCTGCCTCGAGCACAATTCTCTCCTGGCTGCTGCCATCAAGGATGCGAGACAGCACGAACGCCAAATCAATGTATGCTGGCTCGACCTAGAGAATGCCTTTGGGTCAGTCCGACACAGTCTCCTCCACTTTGCACTCCGCTGGTACAACTTCCCACCAGTCGTGCGTGACATTGTAGCCTCCTACTACAACTGTCTGACTTTCCATGTTAAAACGCAAGAATGGACTACCCGCTCTATACCATATTCAATTGGACTATTTCAGGGCTGTTGCCTCTCCCCGACGATTTTTAATATAGTTTTTAATATACTGCTGGAAAACCTGACCCAGTTTGACAGGAAGTGGGGCTACCGTTTTAAAACAGACGGCCAATACACCTCGTCGTGCCTCGCTTTTGCCGACGACCTAACTTTCATCACCAGAAGCCCCAAGCAGCTTTCCCTGCTATTACAGAAAGTGGAGCTTTTCTGCGACTGGTCAGGCTGTATAAAAGTGAAGCCCTCCAAATGTTTTTGCCTTGGACTCGCCCGCATGGGCACAAAATTTACATCCTATGACCCCAAATTGGTCTATAAGGGCTCTAATATCTCCCTTATAGACCCAAACAATCATTTCAAATTTCTCGGCAGAAAAATCACCCATCAGGGAAAAGACGTCTCGGGCGATCATGTTATAGAGCATTTCAAAAGTTGCCTGGCGAAAATAGATGCCTTGCTAATTTCTGGCCCTCGTAAGGCCTGGATCTATGACAATTATCTAACGTCACATTTGTCATGGCCCTTTCTTATTTACGATTTTACCAAAACCCAACTGTCCCGTCTAGATGCGCTGGTGACAGCTAGTTTAAAATCCTGGCTGTCCTTAGCCAAACCAGCTGACCCCTCGACTCTATTCAGGTCCAAACAAAATTTTGGGCTAGCGCTTAAACTGCCCTCTCTGCTCTACGCCAACTCCAGAATAACCAAAAATTCGATTCTGTGCAATTCCAAAGATCCGGCAATATCGAAGCACGTAATAAGTGGCCGTAGTGATTCAAATGATCTACAAGCCCGCGTAGACTTCCACAAAAAGTTCCTTACTGGAATCAGCCAGAATGGCACTGGTCTGGGGTATGGCAGTACAACCACGAGCGACGTGGACTTGAAGAAGTCTCTTTTGCGGGGAGATTACGACAGCAAGAGTATGGCTCATGCTATTGGCCTTCAATGCCAGAATGATTGGACAACAATTGGGGACTTTTGCATTCCGCCTCCAATGCACTGGAAGGTAATGCTCTATGACTGGACGCCAGAGATGCTGAAATTTTATTTGAATGCCTTTCAGCATACACTTCCAGACCCCAGTAACCTCGCTCGTTGGAGCTTTGCCGAGGATAGTTCTTGTCCCCTCTGTAGCAATACCCCTTGCACAGCTAGACACATTCTAGCTGGCTGCAAGGTGGCCTTAGATCAAGGACGGTACACTTACCGCCATGACAAAGTTCTCGCTGTTATTCGCGAGGTAATTAGTCTCTCAGTGGCTCGTGCCAACAAGGGTTTGACAGTATCCTCCAAACCCCCAATACAGTTTGTGCGGGATGGCTCTAAAGGCAAAAAACATTTAACTACAAAACCTTTCTCAATAATCGAGAAAGCTACAGATTGGATTCTGGAGGTTGATTCGGTCTCTAAGCAGTATAAATTCCCTGAAAGTCTCGGATGCACAGCCCTCCGTCCAGATATAACTCTTTACTCTCTATCTCGGAAGGTGGCTCTTATTTTAGAATTAACTGTTCCATGGGAATCAAATATCCCAAAAGACCACGAGTACAAATTAAATAAATACAATGATCTCGCAAATGCCGTAACCCGGAACGGCTTCACTGTTCACCTTCACGCGGTGGAAGTTGGCGCTCGTGGCCTGCCAGCTAAATCTCTATTTCACCTCTTTAAAGATCTTGGCCTTTCCAGAAAAATAATCAACTCTTTCTTAGAAAAATTATCTAAAACTGCGATTTGCGCATCTCAAATTCTATGGCTTCGAAGGGGGAGTGAATGGGTGGCAAGGTGAACGCTCACATGTGGCAAGACAGCTGTCCTAAACCTACCACAGCCGGTTCGTAAGTCCGGAATCCACTGCTCACCCCCCAGAAGTGTAAAAAATTGTATTATGATGGGCCCGACTCCGGTCGGTGAATTCCATGGCAGCTCCGTTTGTATTTATTTATTATTATACTAAGATGACTTTTTTGTAAGTGTATTTATTTATTACTTGTAAATTAAATTGCCCACATAAACCTTCAGTCACAATAACCCTGGCGGTATGGTCGGTAGATATTGCCACTTGGCAATAGGCCCACCACATTGTATTCTTTTGTGTGTGCAATAAAGGTTTTCAAACAAACAAACAAACTATACAGCAAATTTTTCGGTTTGTCTGTCGATGGATAGTTACCGAGATACCTTAGATAAAAACACAGTATTTTTAAAAAAATCTGAATATTTTTAATACAAAACAGTCTGTATAATTTTTTAAGTTAAAATACAGTTACCTATTATTTAATGTGATCTTTTCTAATACTTATAAACATTTAAGAAAAGAAATTGTTTGGTTACAACACGGCTTCTTCAGATACTGTGGTTTTAGGTAAATTTTTGTTAAAAGTTAATTTATTAATACACGAATTAATCACAGTATCTCAATTACTGTGTTTATTAAGGTGCCTGCAGTTTTTATTTATCTAAAAAATATTTTATTTTACATGGTTAGAACACAGTAATGGGTAAAATTTACCTATAACACAGTAACCACTTAGTTACGGTGTTATAGCTTAAAAATATAAAATTTATCAAATTATTTTCCTAATTTAAAACACAATGTCTAATTTAATTAATTAAACAATTATAATTTAATATATATTTTTATGCAGAATGGAAGTTCTAACTATTTTTTAACATTATATATTAAAATAAATAATCTATATTTATTACTTTGTTCATGAAAACAAATATTGAACAACTGAACTTTGACCGCGTTTTTCTCAAAACGTCTTTTTTCAAGTTACTGTGTTTTCAATTACGACGGCAGCATGGTAAACCGAAGTTTTTCGTATCACAGGGCGAATCGCATCAATTTAGCTGTATAGGAGGCTACGCGAAAATGGTCACAACGAGGGTGCTTGGATAAAATCTTGTTTGTTTGTTTCTTTTTACTATTCTTTATTGCGAAATTTCACAATATGCGGTTTATTATCATACGAAAATCTCTTACAACCGACCCTACTGTAAAGTATATATGTAGGTATATATATATGTGTGAGTGCAACATGTGTAAAGGTGCACTGAGAAAAATACAGCGATGTAATACACGGAAATAAGCATGTTCCACCAAGGATTACGTATATAACGCAGCATGTTTCAACAAGGATACGTATTACGTTATTTCAGTACGTAGCGACCTTGGGGTCTCGCTCCTAACGTGACAGCATGTAGTAGTATACGTACGGTTATAGACGGACACATGAAACGTTGAAACCAAGGGGTTACTGTTATTTCCGTGTTAACCGTACGGAAAATGATGATACATATAATTGAGTAATGGAGTTTCAACAAAATTCATTGTAAGTCAACAAAATTTTGATTGAAACATCGTTATAAAATAATCGTTATTCTGCATGGTAATGTAAATAATCAATATTTTTGTGAGTGTGGATGAGTCTATAAGAATCAATTGCAGACCTAATCAAAAAACGATGACACAAGTGCCTTATGAATGGAGGTCGGAATGTTAGTCACCAAATTTTTTGATTTTATTTTGATTCATTTTCAGTCGCTGTTCTTGTGTTTATATTCGATAATATTAAAAATTATGTTTTAACTTGTAACATGCATATTTTAGGTATAATTGTATCCCTTACTTCAATTTCATTTTTAACTATTTATTGCAATGTTTAAAATTACACAGGTATAAAGATTAGCCCGAGCATTCCAATTTTTAAGAAACAACTGGTCTCGTGGATGCTTGGGCCAGGAAGGTACCGAATACACCAAGAACTCTTAACTATCTAGCTTTGTTTGGCTGCACTTTGTGACTATTTCTATTATTTTAATTTTTCTTTGTGACTATTTTTTTTTTTTTTAGAAACTTTACTATTAATGGTATTATAATTTTATTGTGACTTTTTATTTTTCTTACAAATATTACAAATTTTATTTATAATTTAAGTTATGACTATATAGTTCATTATTGACCGAAGGATATGTGTATTTAATTATCTATTTACTTCAATGTTTTATTTTATTATAATTATATATTTACATATTTTATTTTTATGCATATTTTTATTTAATTCAATGTTTTTTTTCCATTTTCGCTTTTTTTTTCTTTTTGTTTAAACTACTTTTTTTTTCTTTTGATTATGTTTTCTTTTTAAACTAGTATTTGTTTAATATGTCTGCCCTAGAACAAAGTGTTCATACTTAGTTGGGCGACATGGGACCGATCTTCACTATAAGTGTGACACAACTTGCTGTGGGTTTTATTTAAGTGTAGATATTAAATATAATTTGTTACGCTTGTTGCTTATTATGTACATTGCTTTAAAAAAAATTAAAAAAATAAATTGGAAGAAAAATGGTTGAAATTGCTATCAATATACATTAATGTTGTGATCATTTTGCATATCGTCGTAAGTATCTGATGATCCTTTTCCATTTACTTTTAAATAATTATGCACAAAACTGTTTTATTTATAGAGTATCTAAAATTTATAATACGCAGCTCGGCGATATTGACGTATTCAATTCGTCATCTATCGCTCTTAAAAAGCAATAATTAATGACGGTCTTAACGTATCATTGTAATCGCACTACATAATATAATAATAATAATATGTATTCAAGAATATATTTAAATAATATGTATGACAATATAATATGTATACATTATGGAACGTGTATTCACATAAAATTGTATTTACTTATATGACTCCCCCCTTCCCAATTCCCACCTCCTTTCATGTGAGTGTATTCTTCATAGAAAACTGTTAAGTGTTTAAATTATTAATATTTAAGTGGAAACATGTTATTAGCATTATCTTTGAAACCTAATAATTTTGTACCCAATATTTTGTAAAAGCTGTTTCGTTTCCTTAACAATAATAAAATAAAAAATAAAAATACTTAACTTATTTTTTAAATTATGTAATTTGACGTTGGTATGCACACGTTTACTTAATATGCTTGCCTTAGTACAAGTCTAGCTAGGCCTATAATTAGTTAGACGACGCCATATTGATTTGAAGAAATTCTCGGCTGCGGTGCTCTCTATTTTGCTACTGTTTACGATAAAGCCTCTTGCAGTGCTAATGCAATAATGTACTGCAGTTAATAATACTGTGATTTTCTTGAATAAATAAATAAATAAAAATAAATAAATTATAAGTCATGGCCACGCCCAACCGCGCAACAATTTCTAGAGTCCACCAATGGCGAGATATGTACCACCTGTTAGAGGAGATGCTAAGCCACGCCCAAAACTATAAAAAAGGAGAACAGACAGGTATCCATTGTTATTTATTGTGATGGGCAAAGTCGAACCAGTATCTAGTCAGCCACGCCCCCTTTACGTGCGACGGGATCTGTAGGTACCTACCTGTTCGCAGGTATAGATTTATTGCATATTCAGATGAGTTGGAATACTCTGTAATCAATTACTATAGGAGACATATAACTATAGAAGACATAAAATACATTGATTTAAAATGGGCATTTTGGGCCCACTTTTCTAATAGCCAATGGAAGATCTCTTTATGTAGAATATTTATTACTGGAACGACTTATCTCAATTTTGAGCCGCTTCTGAGTTATATCATATTAAATGTGGCTAATTACCTGATATCCCTTAGGGCACCTAACACATCCAGGCATTGTATTTTTAATAACTATTTAACGAAAACAGTCGCAGAACACTCGAAACGATAGAAAACATACGCTATGCGAGTACAAACTATATATTCCTAAGAACGCTCGTGTTTGTCAGCAGTATACGGGAGGACATACTGGGATTTGTTAATATGCGATATGTTATAATATGGGACAGAATAATATGCCATCATGTCTTTGATCGTAGATACAATATCCAACTCATTGCAGAACCAGCAGATCACTCTGGTACAAATGTTTTGTTGCTTGAACCACATGAGTAAACAACATGTGGTTGAACTCTGTAATGTGTCTCATGATTTCATAACCGCTCTCTTTGCTGACGTATGTGATATGTTAGGTCAGCTGTGCAACATGGCGTACCTATTGACATTACATCATAATATACTATCTTTTATGAATTTTCACAGCAAATAATATATTTTAAATAAATTTGGTGTAATTAGCCATATTTAAGAAGATTCCGAACTTAAAAACTCTGAAAAGGCTCATAATTGACGTAAATTGTAAGTTGTGCATGCAAATAGTCATTAATATTCGAGATAAATAGATCTTTCCAATGGTAAATACGTTATTGTTATTGGAGAGGTGGGCCCGCGGTCATACATTTTTGCCAATTGTCCTTTAGGATACTTCGAAAAAGAAAAAAAAATCCTTTATTTTCCGTTTGTCGTTTGCCTATTTACGATCATTTAAGTGCACCTTACGTATACTCATAATAGATAGGTACCTACATGTACACATCAAACTAAAACCTTCTCTAGGTATATACATACGGACCCATTTTGAAGAAGCTAATCTGTACATCAAAATTAACAAAAAAAATGTTTTTTTCTTTTTTTTACTATATTAAAAAAACTATTGGATATTAGGATATTTTTAGTACGAGTATATTCTAATTGAAAAACTGAGTTAAAAGTCACTTCAAACTTTTTATTTTATTTAATTAGGCCTTGGTTACCGAAGAAAAGAGTTTTTTTATGTTTAACTTTCGGGTATTCAGTTTTTTTTTCTCAATTCGAGACTTAGATCAAAAAAAGTTAGACATGGTTTTCAACTCTGTTTTTCTTCTGTAATATTCCTCTTTGCATAAAATCTCCTAATATCCAAAAATGAAATGAATGAAATGAAATGAAAATGAAATGAAATGATGTTTTTAAGAAAAAAAAGGCAATTAAAAAAAATGTTTCATGAACAGAATCATTTGACTCTGTATACTAAAGTATAAAAATTAGCTTTCAATAAAAAAAAACAATATTAGAAGCGAAGGAACCTACTACTCTTCATCCGTATTCCCAGTCGATACTTAAGAGGTCTCTCATCTGAAGTGTAGGTACCCTAATTTGGCAGACTACTATTCAGAAACTATAGGTACTTAAGTACCCACTCAAGTAGGCTACTCCAGTGTGCCCTCAAGGAAGACATCTTAGGTATATATTTTTGTATTCATAGATAATACTTGAGTCTCAAGGGAGTGAAAATGACCAACTTTTGTTATGTTTTGAACTGTCAAATTTAAGTGTGACCTCAAGGTCACATTGTCGAGTGCAAATTGGGCAATCCGCTAGCTCATCCGTGATTTTCGTGATCTAAATCCACTATCTCGTTCACAATATGGTTTAAAGTGATTTACCCGATTTTATAAGTTCAAATTTTAAAGACGATCCACATGATTATTCCGTGGTAAAAGTACACGTACCGCGTCGTTACAACAAACCCCACTCATAATACTGAAATGGCGACCGGCGAGCAAACGTTGCACATAGCTTTTTTCATCCATAGAGCACAATCATTTTGTTCAGAGACAAAGAAAATTCTCTAGACCTTGTAATAGGAATGAAGCACATTCGAAATAGTAGTGAGTCCAATTACTCGACGGTGCCTTTAGTGCATATTATTATTCACTGAAAAGAGCTCATAGTTAATGACTACGACCAGCAATTTTGATGGTGGTACTTGTACTTGTGTCACTCGAGTGAGATTTCCCTTTAGATATACTTAAGTGAATACGGCTGTAAGTTAGGGGTCCAGGACTATTAGAATTAATAATAGACAAAAATTTTTTAAAAAATCGACTCCATTTTTTTATAAATGCAACAACCATTTGATACTTAGAAAGGTCTATCATAATTGAATGTATATATAAAATGTTGTGTCTGTGCTGTTGACCGTTGAGGAGTTCCTTCGTTGGAAGCCAAACTTGGGTGCCGCAGTCCCGTCTTGGTGAAACTTAGAACGGGCTGTCGTAATTAAATGCATATACAAAATTTCGTGTCTGTGCTGTTGATCGTCCGGGAGTCCCCTCGTCGTGAGCCAACCCAGGGTGTAGAATCAGGTCAAGCTTACCATAAAAAAATGCATTGTCATCTGAATTGAACCAAAATGTAAATTTTCAACTTCATACGATAATATTTGAGGAGTTCCCTCAATTCCTCATGGATCCCATCATCAGAACAGGATTTTGTTAAAAATGGGACCAAACTGTAAGTATACTCTTTCAAATAAAAAAAGAATTTTCCAAATCGGTTCATAAATGACAGAGTTATGAGGTAACAAACTTCTAAAATAATAAAAAAAAGATACAACCGAATCGATAATATCCTCCTTTTTTTGAAGTCGGTCTAAAAATTAGGCCTCATCTTTTCCATTCGGCGTATAATCCTGAATTCCCCTCAACTTTACCAACACACTGGCGGTGTTTGGTAACCACTGCAACCATCCCTATTTCACATGCAACCGCGACTATCTACTGACTACATCCAGATACAAAAACGAATGCAAAGGAGATTTATCGATATTATTATTGGTCCTAAATTCCACTTAAAACCCACGCACATCAACATTGCGCTTAGCGTAGTCATAACGATAACAATTTGAATCGGATGCACCGCTTCCTATTTCCGTTCGGTCTAAATATGGATGCAGCGAGAAATTTGGGTGTGCTCTTCACTTGTAATGAATACTGTATGAGATGGCTATTTGGATGATACAGCTGCTGATGATATATTAGCACCAATAAAACAAAAGGGCTTACTAAGCAAATAGACTTTAAATCAGAGCTACCCAAACTGTTTTGTCCTGTAGACCACTTGCTGTTTTTCGTAGACCCATCCCCCGTCTGCATAATACTGAATTTTCCTAAACTTACTAACTTTGAATGTGTTTTTGACAGCTGAGTGCTCATGAGTGGTTTTTAGTAAAATGGACAGTTTTAAAAAATTAAAAACATGTACAATTTTAAGATGTTCATTTCTAAGCGTTCACGATCTTGAAGTACGAAGCATTTGAGAATGCTGAACATAGTGGCACATGTAGCTTATGCCACTAGCAATTGATTTAGCTATCTAAAATAAAACTGAGAATGAACGGTTTTTTTATAAAGGACTGACGGCGGAACTAATAGCATTGACGGCGGAACTAATAGCAAATTTGGACATCTATATAATAACATTTATTTATTTATTCGTTACATAAACATTCAAACGCTACAGCACAAAAGAAATATAATATACAATCCAGAAAATACCGCTATATGCTTCTAAATTTAGGCATACATCTGTCTGTGCCCAGGCCAAATTGTGCATAAATTATATGTTAAAGTGCATAAAATTATTCCTAATGTGCCAAGTAAAGTGAAACCCAGCCCGCCTTGCTAGGCACTCCTGTGATAAGGCGAGCTCACTTCCTGAGTCTTATTGGAGTGCCACGGTTGTGTCAGTAAAAATAACAAATTAAATTTTATATATATTACCTAATAATTTTAACCGCAGATCATATCAAACATAATGCGATACCGCCATTTTGCCGTTCCGACGGCTGCCGTGCGCATTCCTACGAACTTCGTTTTTATTATTGTAATATTGCCCAGCATAATGAAGGTAGGCAAATAATTACGTATCCGACCCGAAGTCTTCACAGATTGATGATTTTCAGGGGTTCACAATTGGCGTTATTATATCGAATATGAAATTTATCATGCGGATATTTTTTTTCCTATAAAAGTAGTTTTCTAAGTATAAATATTTTTTGATAATCAATCGGTCATTTATAAAAAGCCATATAAACCCAATAATTTAAGCAAAGGTAACAATAATGATATTTCATTATTAGTGCCATGTATCGCATCTTATATTGGCTCAATCACAGAATGCCACCTATTAGTCTATCTGAACTATTGCGTAATTATTACGCATTGAAACCTCTATACCAAATTAAAAATTGACATCTTTATGTAAAAAATATCAAATTAATAAGAGCTATGATTTATAAATTCGTTTGTTATTATATTATTATTTTATTTCTAGATAAGATACCGTATGGGCGTGTTTAAGAGCTATCTATAGTGCGCCGCCATATTGTTACACCACGAACGCTTCCGTATAGTGGGGCGGTGTCGACTACAACGGGCACCCCAGGCTGGTATAACGATATGCAATTTTTAGGAACCATTAGTGTCACCTAAGTAGAATAGAATAGAATAGAATAGAATTATCTTTATTTTATATAATTTACCATACAATTTTGTGGCTCGCCAAGTTCGAGCAGTGTTGTTTACATATGTGTCTTGGGGTAAGATCTAATGTAATAATATATTGGGCTCAGTCCATATGAGAACTGGCCCATGCTTACGCTATATGTCTTATTTCTATTTCTAAGGCTAAAGGATTGGGATGCGAGGAGGGACCGTTCGCTTGGAGAGCTGTTTACCTCTTTCTTTTTTTAAATATAATCAATTTCGCCGGTACGCAGGCCGGGCAACATAGAATTGCGATGGTTCAATTTATTGTATCTATCCACAGGAAGAGTAAGTCCTGGGATTTCTTGGTCTTTCAATTTGCGAAGCATGTCTTTATGAAGGTCTCTGGCAAGTATGTACCAGGGATCCTCATCGAGAATGTCCCAAATTACTTCAGAGCGACACTACTCGTACACGTTGCGTTTCGGAGTTAAAACCTAGACGCCAAATCGCATATTACAATTAAACAGTTAATAAAAGTAAACTTACCTCTTCTTCGTGTTGTTTCTTCATTTGCTCGATCTGGCGTTCGTAATGGGCGTGGGTATCGGCCTGAATCCTGTCCCTCAGCAGAGACAGCTCCACAGGACACCCGGTACCGGATAAATCCGCTCCAGGGTCACCCAGGAGCGCCTGGCAAACAAAATTAAATACTATTAAAACAGGTCTTCATTTCAGTTCACTATCTTCAATAAGTCGGAACGACTTCTAGCGTATACTGATGATATCGCTGTCTTAAAATTACAACAATACTTCATTCGGAAAGTCGACAAAGTACCAGGTTTCGTGTATCTCTTTCCGTTTGGTTCCTAGTGGTTCCGTGTAGCTTTGGCCAAACTCTAGATCATCTGGCCTGCTCAAATCCACGGTTCAACTCCTATCTGATAGCCATCGCGAAGAGAGGCTTACCCTGTCAGTGCCGCTTTGGGCTTCTGCCACGGCTTCTGGAGGCGGTGGGGATCATAAGATCGCGGATTCTGGGTAATACCTCGATCGGAACTGGGCGGTTCGTGCACTATCCGGTTTGCAAGGTACTGAATTTGAATGCCAAGCCTGCAAATAACCAGAGGGGGAGGGGCCTGGAGATGTACGTTTCGTATGACAGCGGAGGGTAGTTGTCGACCTGACGTCTGAATCGATCCGTTGATTGACCTGACGTCTGACGTCAGACCTGCCCTGATGTCTTCAACTCTTGAATCGATCCGTTGGCCATCCGATCCAGAGTGACCATGGCGGCGGAAGGGCGCTTTGGTCCACAAAATATTCAAACTGAATAACCGCTTACGTCAGGAAGAGACCTCAAACCTGTGACCAGGCTATAGGACGAAGAAATCCGACCAAATCTGGTAGCTGGCGTAGCTAGACGATGGGCTGTGTTGTTTCTCTCGGTCACTCCAGGTTGAAAGAACAACTACTTATCGTTATAACTTCCGGAGGTGACGGGTTCGCCCGATGTAGTTCAAACATTGAAAGTTTCTCCTTCTGTCTAGCAGGTAAATAATTTTTTTATTTTTTTTTTTTAATTTTAATAATAATAATTTTCACTTTTTTTTCCTACTCCTTCTCCGTACATGCAGCTCGACTGTGGAATCAGCTTCCTTTAACTATTCGAGGCGCTAGCTCGCTGTTCACCTTTAAGCAATCATTAAAAAAGCACTTCCTTTCACAATAAATATTAATCATAAATTCTAACCTTTCCGTTATCCCCTCCCTTTCCTTACCTTATTTTGGCAGTTTATTTATTTACTTATTTATTTATTTATTTATTTGTTAATATATCAAAATATGTATGTATATACATATACATACATATAATATGTCAAACTCAAAAAATTATTTATATATTTACATTTTACTTTAGATACACACACAATATATATTATATGCTATAATTTCAAATTTAATTTTAGGCTATAATTTGTTGCCTACTCTTCTTTTCACACCAGCATGTTGGTTGACTGGAAGATATTGCTGTAGTGTAGCAATAAGTCCGCCATTGTACCTTATTTTATTGTGCAATAAAGAGATTTTCATTTCATTTCATTTCATTTCATTTCATTTCATAAAAAAGAAAGAGTGATGTGGGATGCTAGTTGATGGAGAATTATAAATCTTACTGAATTTGCCTGACGAAATTTTCTCCTTTAAATAATACTACATCTCCATTAATGAAGGCTGGCAACGTTTACATGATCATGTTGTCAATATCTGTAGAGGATTTAGTTATTTGAAAATTTAATTATTTTATAGTTTATAGTTAAAAACAATTATGTAAAACACGGCTGCAATTACTAAAAGCAAGCTATTTTAATTATAAATATTAGGGACAATTTGTTCGCTCCGAAACTCGTTGTTCGTTGTTCGTTGAAATAATAAACATTGAAAAAATCAATTTAACCTCAACCTACAACTTGACATGTTGTACCTATCTCTATAAACATCCAGTGATTAAAGACGACTTCGTATTCTGTGAGTCAGTCTACGGACCTTGTCAGTCAGTGTACGGCAAGTGAAATCTTCCGCTGGGCAATTGCCCTTTAGCTGGGCTTCGCGTGAGTCGGGCCCTTTGACCCGGCTTTCTGAGTATAGCATGGCAGGACTGCGCCCTATGCAGTAGGTATCTCGTGACGATCGCGCGCCACTTGTGATACGCTACATATATAGCCGCACACCGACCGCCACCGCCGCCGCCGCACGCAGTCGGTTGTCCTCGGTGCTCAAGTAATAAAACGTGTTGAGCTTATCCTTAGTTAATTTTATGAATTATTAGAAAATAATTATTTGAATGAAGTCCGGCGCAGAACGAAACATTTGGTATATGAAAATCTACGTTTCAAAGGTAAGAAGTAAATAAATATATTAAAAGAAATGAAGAACACGACCGCCATTACAAAAAGTGAACTACTGTATTTGAAACTACTTTTTTACGGTTGTTTTTAATGAAATATTGTGATTGGGATGTACTAAATCAGTCCATTAATTTGACACTAAACACGAAGGCTATAATTCTCTCTGTCTCAGAAAAGAAATGCTGACCACTTCCATGTTTTGAATCTAATTCGTGGTAAAACTGATAACCATAGCTTACTAGCCAAGGTAGATATTTTCGTACCTAGTAATTATCTTCGTGCTCGATGGCACCATATTTCGCGGAGCCGTTCTCGCGCACTAACCTCACGAGGTGGAACTTGTTGGCGCGTGCTTTGCGGCGCTTAAATGATATTCACTCGATGGCACCAGATTTTGATATTTTTAACGCCAACCCTCACTCGTTTAAATTACAGGCTAATAATTATTTATTCTTATATGATAGCTAGAATTATAAGGGTCATTCTATTTGTATAATTACGGTGATATTTTTATTAATTTTACTTTTCAATGTCTTGCGCGGCACCGGCCTGGTACCACCTCATCTCGGCATCGCAGCGGAGTAACATCCAGCGAGTGCTGAACGTGGGGCTAAGAAAAGTGTCGGGAGCCCCTTGGTACGTCCGAAATGCGACTCTGGAACGCGATTTTAGCGAAACAGAGTCCGTGGAGGAACACGTAAAGCGCCTCGCGCGCGCTATGTACCGCAGGGCCGACACCTCGCCTCACGAGCACATCCGCCAGCTCGCTCCTCTGCACACCAGACCACCGGATGTCCGGAAGCCGTACCCGCGCAGTCTGCTTGATTAGCGGACCACCAGCGCGGGTATCGCAGCACAGCAGCCTTGCCACAAAAGATGTCATTACCACCTCCCGTCACAATCCTTCACGATAAGGTGCCTAAGCACATAACAATGAGTCTTGCCACAGGGCACAAAGCCCTGTGACGCCATTCCAGAAAGCCGGGCCAATGGGCCCGGCTCACGTGAAACCCCACGAAAAGGCAAAATGCCTAGTGGAAGATGTCACGGGCCTCTAGCAAGGCCCGTCGACAGATATTTGATTTGATCAATGTCTTGGTTTTACTGTAAAGTTGATTAGAAATAAGCAAATAAACAAATAAATAAATTAATAAATAAATAAAATAAATAAATATTTGCGTTAATTTATTGATATTCGGGGATTTAGACATTTAGACAACTATTTACTTGATATGTTGACAATTAAGGTAGGTACTCGATAATACTTGGTATGACATAACGGTTCTAACAATACCACATACTTCTAAATCGGTTCGAGCGTTTAAAAGTTATAGTTGAATAAAGAAACGGAAAACATACATAGATGAACCCTGAACACATTACACTCCTTTTTGTTGGGCAGTCATGTACAAACAGCGACTCTATAACAGAAAAGTAGTATTTTCTGATTATATTATCTTATATATGAGATTATATGGGTAAAGCCAAAATTTTTGACACTTTTTTTTTGCGTCTGGCGTCATACAAAGAAATATATCACTTTCTATTGAGTTTTTGTTTCCGATCGTGGGCATTGATATATTGGCTTGCTAAATTTATACGTTAATTCAACAGTAATCATTGCATTTTAATGATAAAAATTATAAGTCATGATGAAAAAATATATTTTCATACAAAAAATAATGTCCATTTTTGACACTTCTGTGTTTGTAGTCCTAGTGAAATTCAATACTTGTCTACGCTTATTGATTTGATTCGTATTATGAAGGTTACTGGGCTGTCGATTTTATAATAGAGACCATAAATATCAATAATAGAAATAGGGTTTTTTTTGTTTTGTTATTAACGTATACACTCAATAGAATATATTTTAATAGTGATATATTTCTTTTTATGACGTCAGACGAAAAAAAACAAAAGTGACAAAAATTTTAGCTTTACCCATATTACATTACATTACATTACATTTTCGTCATGTCCAATTGACGGCTAAAGACCGCTCTTGGACGTGTCAAAATAATTGGGTTAGGTAGTAAGTCTCGTTACTACTCTTTACTGAACATACATAGGTAGTCAAGAATTAACTACTAGATTGTCAAACTATAAATATAAATCAATCAAAATAGAAGCCTAATATTTGAAGATAATAAATACAAACGGAGCTGCCATGGAATTCACCGACCGGAGTCGGGCCCATCATAATACTATTTTTTACACTTCTGGGGGGTGAGCAGTGGATTCCGGACTTACGAACCGGCTGTGGTAGGTTTAGGACAGCTGTCTTGCCACATGTGAGCGTTCACCTTGCCACCCATTCACTCCCCCTTCGAAGCCATAGAATTTGAGATGCGCAAATCGCAGTTTTAGATAATTTTTCTAAGAAAGAGTTGATTATTTTTCTGGAAAGGCCAAGATCTTTAAAGAGGTGAAATAGAGATTTAGCTGGCAGGCCACGAGCGCCAACTTCCACCGCGTGAAGGTGAACAGTGAAGCCGTTCCGGGTTACGGCATTTGCAAGATCATGGTATTTATTTAATTTGTACTCGTGGTCTTTTGGGATATTTGATTCCCATGGAACAGTTAATTCTACAATAAGAGCCACCTTCCGAGATAGAGAGTAAAGAGTTATATCTGGACGGAGGGCTGTGCATCCGAGACTTTCAGGGAATTTATACTGCTTAGAGACCGAATCAACCTCCAGAGTCCAATCTGTAGCTTTCTCGATTATTGAGAAAGGTTTTGTAGTTAAATGTTTTTTGCCTTTAGAGCCATCCCGCACAAACTGTATTGGGGGTTTGGAGGATACTGTCAAACCCTTGTTGGCACGAGCCACTGAGAGACTAATTACCTCGCGAATAACAGCGAGAACTTTGTCATGGCGGTAAGTGTACCGTCCTTGATCTAAGGCCACCTTGCAGCCAGCTAGAATGTGTCTAGCTGTGCAAGGGGTATTGCTACAGAGGGGACAGGAACTATCCTCGGCAAAGCTCCAACGAGCGAGGTTACTGGGGTCTGGAAGTGTATGCTGAAAGGCATTCAAATAAAATTTCAGCATCTCTGGCGTCCAGTCATAGAGCATTACCTTCCAGTGCATTGGAGGCGGAATGCAAAAGTCACCAATTGTTGTCCAGTCATTCTGGCATTGAAGGCCAATAGCATGAGCCATACTCTTGCTGTCGTAATCTCCCCGCAAAAGAGACTTCTTCAAGTCCACGTCGCTCGTGGTTGTACTGCCATACCCCAGACCAGTGCCATTCTGGCTGATTCCAGTAAGGAACCTTTTGTGGAAGTCTACGCGGGCTTGTAGTTCATTTGAATCACTACAGCCACTTATTACGTGCTTCGATATTGCCGGATCTTTGGAATTGCACAGAATCGAATTTTTGGTTATTCTGGAGTTGGCGTAGAGCAGAGAGGGCAGTTTAAGCGCTAGCCCAAAATTTTGTTTGGACCTGAAGAGAGTCGAGGGGTCAGCTGGTTTGGCTAAGGACAGCCAGGACTTTAAACTAGCTGTCACCAGTGCATCTAGACGGGATAGTTGGGTTTTGGTAAAATCGTAAATAAGAAAGGGCCATGACAAATGTGACGTTAGATAATTGTCATAGATCCAGGCCTTACGAGGGCCAGAAATTAGCAAGGCATCTATTTTCGCCAGGCAACTTTTGAAATGCTCTATAACATGATCGCCCGAGACGTCTTTTCCCTGATGGGTGATTTTTCTGCCGAGGAATTTGAAATGATTGTTTGGGTCTATAAGGGAGATATTAGAGCCCTTATAGACCAATTTGGGGTCATAGGATGTAAATTTTGTGCCCATGCGGGCGAGTCCAAGGCAAAAACATTTGGAGGGCTTCACTTTTATACAGCCTGACCAGTCGCAGAAAAGCTCCACTTTCTGTAATAGCAGGGAAAGCTGCTTGGGGCTTCTGGTGATGAAAGTTAGGTCGTCGGCAAAAGCGAGGCACGACGAGGTGTATTGGCCGTCTGTTTTAAAACGGTAGCCCCACTTCCTGTCAAACTGGCTCAGGCTTTCCAGAAGTATATTAAAAACTATATTAAAAATCGTCGGGGAGAGGCAACAGCCCTGAAATAGTCCAATTGAATATGGTATAGAGCGGGTAGTCCATTCTTGCGTTTTAACATGGAAAGTCAGACAGTTGTAGTAGGAGGCTACAATGTCACGCACGACTGGTGGGAAGTTGTACCAGCGGAGTGCAAAGTGGAGGAGACTGTGTCGGACTGACCCAAAGGCATTCTCTAGGTCGAGCCAGCATACATTGATTTGGCGTTCGTGCCGTCTCGCATCCTTGATGGCAGCAGCCAGGAGAGAGTTGTGCTCGAGGCAGCCCGAGACGCCGCGCATGAAGCCTTTTTGAACTGATACTCCAAGGTACTCATTCCGGTGCATGAATTCGCTCATCCTCGTGTGGACTATGCTAAAAAAGATTTTGGCCACAGTGTCTGTGAGAGCAATGGGCCGAGCGTCCTTTGGTCCGGTGCAAACTGGGACCTTCGGAATTAAGATGACTGTCGCTCGGCCAAAATTCTGTGGGACTACACCGCTATTCCATATATTTCGGAAGATGGATCCTAAATATTGCAGAAGGCAGGGGCATTTTTTGTATACTAAATAGGGAATACCATCGGGACCCGGAGTAGAGCCCGACGGCTTCCTCTTTACTTGATTAAGAATCTCATCTAGTGATGGAGGTTGAGAAGCAAAAGCTACCGTAGGCAGGGGCGGAGGTGTAATGCCCGGCGGAGGGCTGTAATTATGGAGCCGCATTGGGTCCTCATACGTGGTCGAAAAGTATTCCGTGGCCATATCTTCCGGGATTTGGATTTTTCCCTTGGCGGCAGACAAAACCGTTTTGCTGTAGTTAAAACGGTTTTTGTCGAACCGGGCTTCCTCTTTGGATTTGAGAAATGCTGCCTTGCGTTTGTCGTTTTGCGTTGCTACGCTCTGTATGAGTTTTAGTATAGAGCGGTACGCGCGCGAGAAGTTGTGGCAGAGGGCTTTATCCCCGGCTTTCTTGGCTTCACGTAACTGGCGACGAAGTAGCCGCTTTTGCCTACGGAGCTTTGCCTTAAATGCGTTTTCTCTGTGAACCGGGTCGACATGGGTAGATTTTGGGTAAACACCCGAGAAGTATTCATGGACCGCCACCTGGAAGGATGACAGCTGGACGCTGGCAGGGGCATTACGGTTCACAGAGTGGTCAAGAATAGAAGTTAAATTATTATTATGAAATTCCCAGTCCTCTTTCGCAAGTGAAGGGAATTTTAGAGGAGGGAAGGATACGATTTGCGCGGGTAGAGGAGACCGGTCGGGTGACAAACTGCGGGCAGATGTGGAGTCAAGGGACATGTGAGGTTCAACTCTGTCCGTGACTCCTTGCGACGGTTTAAGACACTGACGTGCAGCGTCGCTATCATCGTGCCCAGCAATGTGTTTATTTAACCATGCTAATCGTTTATATTGTTTCCCGCAGATAGGGCAAGCAAGGTCCGGTGTCGTTTTAGCCGTGTCGTTGTTTGGGGTTTCTACTGGGGTAGCGGGAATTCTCCCCCCCTGATAGGCCGCTTGGGGGCATATTTCCTTTTTTTTCTTTTAGTAATTCGAAAAGATACGTAGTAAAAATTATGTATGATTTTGTTTATTTATATAAATATAATATTATAGATTTCTTAGGATAATTAAAATAAACTGTCTACCTTGGAACAGGCGGCAGCCTAGTTAGGTTAAGACTTTTGTAAATTGAATGTACTCATAATTTGAACTCAATAAATAATTTTGAATTTGAATTTGAAAATTATTCATCGTAATATTCAAATTGTCAGTAAAATGTTAAATAATCAAATTATCAACGTTATGCATTTCAAACTAAAAGTACAGATATAAGACCATATAAAATAATCAGACAATAAGGCCCTACTTTTTTAAATAATTTAAATGGGCACAATATTCATGGCCCTCAAATTCGGCCAGATTATAGAAAGGGTGGCCTATCAGCATCTCCTTGATGTTTTTTTTAAATTTTATGTCCTCCAGCTGTTTAAATTTTGTTAAATATATTACAGTGTTACAAACAGTAGTGCCGAAAACCAATACGCGTGAGAAAGTGGCATCTTATCGGATCGTTTAAGTAAACAAATAACTGCAGTTAACTGTTTGTTACTATCAGATATGTTAGACTCTGCCAACGTCTATCAAGCCGCGAGGTCATCGGCATTGCCCCCATTGGTTTTCAAGATTTCAATCCCAACGTCTGACGGGAGCGTCTGGCTGGTAACGCGCCGCCCATGCGGCGGCGCACGGTGCGTCAAATTACATCAACAGATCAAAGCTTAGATGAAATGCCCAACTTCAAAGGAGAACATTTTCTCTGTCAATGCGAAGGGCAACCGTTAGACCGTGAAAAATGTGTGTTTAATTAGTAAGAGCGTTTCTATAACATATAATTCAAGGTCGAGTTTGACTGTACCTACTGCTGAAAATGTTTGTGAGCTTATGGACACAGTGCAGTTGGGCCATTATGACCAATAAGCAATCAAGCAATCAAACAAACTTGATTGTAATATTAGAGTCCTGTCCACCCTAGAACGGGCTAGTCCCAGTTGGGTGACAGAATCAAATAAGCAAAAGGTTAAGGTTTTGCCCTTCGGTTCCTGTTATTTTTGTAAGCAAATCAATGTTTTATAGTAATTAAATAAATAAATAAATAAATATATCAGGATCGGCCCAACTCACAGGTCAACATCTATCCGGTAGCCTCCAAGCAGAATTGCGATTCCGGGTAGGACTGTGCCTGCGGGCCAGTTCCCCTGGGATTCGTCTTTCGGACGCTCCTGGGCGGTTTGCGTAACGTGCACCGTCAGCCTATCGTCTGTGCATTCCGGCAGATAACCTGGGAGTGGTAACGGCTTTGTTTCTTATAGGGCGGGGGTGGTTGTTAACCGTACGGCAACCGCTCTTAAAACGACCAATCGGCTACCCGATACCGGGTGAAGAGCCGGGCAAAGAATGCCGTGGTCCGCGATAGATTCGGTATATACCGATTCAACGCTACGTAATAGAGAGTACCGCGCGAGCAACCTAGAACCTGTAACCAGTCGGGAGGAAGGAGTAATATGGCCGTAACTGGTAGCAAAGGCGCTTGGTCTGCCCGCTGGGTTAATTAAAGGGTTGTTCTCTCGCGGGCTAGTTGGCGGAGCTAGATAGTGGACTGTTTTTGTCTAAGTCTTCTACGCTCATCCCACGGCTGAAAGAACGATCACATATTGTTATACCAGCCTGGGGTGACGGGTTCGCCGTTGTAATCGACACCGACAACTGTCCCGTTGAAGATTTCGTACCTACCTTATGAAGGAAGCTGTTATGATATGAAACATTTTCACTCTACACATTTTAAAGTAACTTTGGCTTTATAGTGCCAAAAATATAGAGAAAACATAAAAGAATCTATAAAAACACACAGAAATACAAAGTCAATTCAATTTAAATTTAAAATTATATCAACTTGTGAGAAATAAGGTGGAAAAGGAAAGTAAATTTTTTTTAAAACCTTATTACATTATTATTGACATTCATTGGGCTCGATTGCGTTTCTTCGTATCGGAAATTAGCCCGTGTCAACGAGACAGGGCAATACGCTAGAGCGGAGTGTGAGATAACCGGTTGTCAGCCCGTCAAGGTCAAATCTTACACCGCACGAAATATGCTCGAATTTATTCGGACGAGTATAAGTTCGGCAGGTAGTATTTATCGACGATCGTTCGTTTCATATTCCGCTCTAACGTATTGCTCTGTTTCGTTCGCTTGGACTAATTTTAGTTTTAGTTCACAAAGAAACGCAATCGGGCCCATTGTAATATTATTATTTATCCATTCATTGTATTATTTGTCCATTCATTGTAATGTTATTATTATTCATTATATTATTATTATTTATTCAGTGTAATATTATTATTTGTCGTATTATTTACTTGTCCTTCAACCTTCATCTTCCGACATTTTATATTAATTTTAATTCCAAGAATATCGATATTTTTAAATATCATGTTTAATTTTGTTTCAATTACCTGTTTTAATCTAAATTAGATTTTTTCTGTTTTATGTTGATTCTAAATGTGCGTCTACATTAGTACGGGCTACGGCCTAGTTATGCAGCTTCTGCAATAAAAACAATTTAAATGTTTAATGTGAATAAAAATAATTAATATTATTATAATTATTATAATTTAAAAAAGGAGCTTTAGCGGTAGAGTTGAATCGATACTATTGAGTAATAGTTAGCTATCGATACTTATTATTCAATATCATTACTTTTCGTATCGATACTTATGTTTCGATACTAAACATCGAATGGATCGCGTGATGGGCATATAAATATCTACGAGGGCCACATCGAAGGTAAGTTGAGGAATTATTGGCATTGAAAACCTGTGCACCAATGCGACGACAGCGAGCAAGCAACAACTTTTCGTGACCGTTTCAAAAGTTTGTTTGTTTGTATGTATGTATGTATCTACTCTTTATTGTTAAATTTCACAACAGACGGGGGTAATAATGGGACAATCTGTTACAACCAACCCTACTATGAAGTGATTATATGCGTATGTGTGAGTGTAGCATGTGTGTAAATGTGTCTTGTTATTGCATTCGCTCGACAGAATTGAAACGCGATTCCGTTAGTTTTATCCTAACGGAAAATGGTGACCCAGCCCATATCAAGACCTAATCTTTACGTGTTGGCATCAGGAGGTCAAACAGTCGATATAGTATAAGTATACATAGAGAAATGTTAATAAACATCAACTGTAAGATCGGTGACATTATTTGAATACTGCCAATGTTAAGACAAAAATATTTCACCAAAAAAGTTAACAATAAATTTGTTCGCGTTCAAAGTAAAATATGCGGCGTGTTCGCAGGAAATCGACTAATTTATACATCTCTACAACAGAATTCCTTGGTAAATGTTGTGAGTTACCAGTAAAACAATTTAGGAATCGCATTAAAGCCCTACTTTGTAAAGAAGCACACGATTAATGAGTATTTTAATGATAACGATGCTTGGTCATACGTCGCTCATGTTTCAGATTCGCTGGCTACATATTCTACGAAAACTACAGGATTTTTATGTTACTTTACATATTTTCTGTTCTTTTACTCTATTTCATTTTTCTGTTATGGCACGGGATAAGCACGGGACATCAGCACACCACAGCACTTTACCATTGAACATCTGAGAAATAACGAACGACATGAAAAAAAAATCAATGCCTAATTTTGAAAAGGGATTGAATTACGGATTTGAATTATTATTTATTTGAGTTTCGAATTACCACTCAAACCGAAATGATCCAAGTTCAAAGTAGCCAGTATAAAAAACCGCAATTACATGGGAATTCCTTTATCATTGTGATTTTAGGACATCTTGCTAAATCATCGCAATTAGTACAATACAATTAACTACTCCACTAGATAGACATTCTTACACTTAGATGCGTCACAAAATTAAATGCTAAAAATTTCATTACTTAAAATATAAATATCATGATAGATGTCATTATTACCAACAAACAAATAATCAAAATATACTAATGTGATTTAATAGTCAGGCAGTATAATACATTAAAATATAAATGCAAATTCTATGTAGAATTATCAAAGTTAAATTATTTTATTGTCAATCCAGCAAAATGCCTTCGTATTTTTTTTAAATGAATAGATGTAAATAAATTATATAAAAATTTGAATATCAGTTATCACAATACCATATATATGATAGAAAACGAATTGACGTTGCAGCCGCCAACGGCGGCTGCAACGTCACCGAAACGTTGGATGCTACAAATTTCACGCGGTAAATTCGTTTTCTATCCTATTTATAATGTCAAACAACCGCGATAGTCTTCGATATATGTTTTAAAATTTACAAATTGTACAAATAATGAGCATTGAAAATAAACTCAGAATTTTCAAACTCCCTTATACCTTAAAATGGGCTTCTTAACAAATTATTTACAACTACCTTTATAAATTGGTCTTCTCCAAGGCTTTTCATTTGCTCTGGAATCTTATCATAGTAAAACAAATTTTGGTGAATAAAAATGTATAGCATTTTGCTAAGTCGCTGTCAGTTTATATGGAGATTGGATTTATTCCTTGTATCGTGATTATGAAAATCACTATTCACCAGGACTTCTGCTAGGTGTCGTCGAACGTAACGTCATATTTTGGTAGATGTGAGATGAAAGTATGTAAGTGATGAAAGTACATGAATGTAAGATGAAACAAAGTGATGGGACCTAAATGGGACTCTGAAACAACAATGCATACATACTTCTTAAAAGCAGCGGTCTGGAAATGGTTCAAGAATACAATCGCGGACAAACATTACGACACAACTAAGACGTATAATAAACCATACAAACAACTCACATAATATTCCTCTAAAGCTGCCATTTTTCAATCAAACAACTCAATCCATTTCGTCCAAAACACAATACGATAATAACCAACTGATTCACGCGACACTTTTGACCTCGCCGATACAGAAGCACGACATAAACTGATCCGATGTAAAGAAGTTTGGAGCCGTTGGCGACCGAGTCCGAGTCCTTATCAGTGGCCGGTACAAATATAAAAATTGCGGTAAGAGCAAATATTTTATTTGGCGTTAATTAACATCATCGAACCGAGGAGTTAAAGTGATACCCGTCTGGGTATACTCAGTGACAGAGTAATGGTTGTAAAATGTTTGGTATTTTAAATTTAAAGTATGCGGCATCAATTATAGTCAGCTGTAGGGAAAATGTTAGCTGCGGGAGTTGACGACATTCCACTAATTTTCTTCCCAAGACTTTCTCGGCAAACAGACAACCCCCCCCCCCCCCCCCCCATCCCCAGTAGTGATAGTGTTTAGTGACTGTGTATATTTCAAAAGATGACTTGCTTCAAGCTTTTAGGTTGTGGAAGATTCGGTTACAAAAGTGCATTGATGTAGGTGGTAATTACTTTGAATATAAATAAAATAATTTCCTAAAAAGACTTGTAGTTTTGTTGTATCTCAAAATATATAGCGTGGTCTAGCTATAAAGGGAATACTAAGGACTTTAAACCGACTGTACAGAAAAAGACGCTTTTATAATAATAATCACGATTTGGTTTAATTTGTTTATTCTGCATCTCGGTATCGCATAACGCTATCATAACGTGCATAAACAAATCTTATCATCCAGTCCTTTTTGCAAAATTCACCGCAAAGTAAATTTGCTATCGCAACCGCTCATTTCGGTATTACGAAAGTCACGTATTTTGTATAGACTCTAATCGGAGAATCGGCGAACTTCCGACTCTCACTGTGCTTCGATTCGTTATCTCATATTATCATCTATACTAATATTATAAAGAGGTAAAGTTTGTGACGTTGTAGGAAGTAATCTCTGGATCTACTGAACCGATTTTGAAAATTCTTTTACTAATAGAAAGCCACGTTATTTGTGAGTGTCATAGGCTATATGTTTATCCGGAAAATGAAAATACTTTTTCGTGGTAGTCGGATTTCCAAAGTAAGTCGGAAAAAACGGTCGAACGAAAACGTTTCTAACTAACGCTGCCTTAACGATGAGAGATATATGGTTAAGTTCTGGAGAAAACTTGTAGAGCTTGATAGTGCCTACAAAAAAGTCAGCGACAGCATATGTCTAACTTTTATATTTAAGTCACAAAAAGTAGTTTTCCAAATTAAAAAAATAATTTAAATCGTTAGGTCATGTTTATTGGTCATATTATCAACAATTATGAATTATTATCAAAATAAGTAAATTTATCGTCTCAAGTGTTTAAAACAAGACTTTTCCTTTCTACTGCATAAATGGTTAAAGAGATAAGACACTCACAAATAAGACACTCACAAGAAGACACTCACAAATAACGGTATTATAGTCAAATTGGCATGCAAATACATACATACATATGCAGTAAAAATATAATCCTACTTTTGGCAGTCAGGAAATAAATTGTAGCACTCAGTACTAACCGAACCGCACTCATAATATCATCACAGGTAAAAAGTTTTACAGCCCAACGAAGTGGGCACGGGTCAGCTAGTTGATTATATAGCGTATTAGATTTCTCAGCAGCGTACTACGATTTGGCAAGTAGGATTTTACTACGAAACGCAGAGAGTAGATAGCATAGTTCCAAAAATTTATTAATCTTTTTGTAGTATGTCCAATATGTCGACTTTCGTGGTATAACAGTATGGCGGTGCACTGTAGATAGCGCTCTAAACACTCATACGATAAGAAACAATATTGCATTGCATTTATTAACGATATCGATCCTTCTGCCTCCCGCGAGGTAAGCGTAGAAGAGTTAAATACGAATACAAACCTACCGTCCAGCTAAGCCAACAAACCCGTCAGAGGCCAACGCCTTACGGCGAGCCACCGGGAAAGGTACCCAGCAGGCAGTCTCGCCCTCTGACTACTAGTATTGGAAGGATATCTCCGTCTGGAATTAACCATCAGGATACCTCCAACCTTTCGACCGGTTACAAGTTCGAAGTCGCTTGCGCAACCTGTACCTAACTCATTAAGTGGTTATTCAGTTTGAATCTATCGCGAACCATTGGCATTTTTTGCCCGGTTCTGGATTCAGAATCAGATAGCCGGGCCGATTGGTCATTTCAATAGTGGTTGACGACAGGTCAACATCCACCCCCGCTGCTTAGGAAACAGCATATTTCCATAGTCTCCCGACTCCTTCAGTAATTAGTCAGCAGAGTGCACATACCGATTGATCGGTGCGCAAACTGTCCGGTAGCGCCGGGAGGCAACCCTTCAGGGAAACCGATCCACTAGCGGTGAGGCATGAGATGCGAGAGTCCTTCCCGGGGTAACCTGAGGAGACCGTTAGACCGACCCGAAAACATATCTTACTGCCCAAGCTGCACTAAATTGTTCGTTACCCACACCGGACACTTTGAGGTGATAACTACAACGGGCGTACCCGTCACATCATGTAGTTTTAACGATGTTTCATCATGTTGCCTCCCGTGAGGTGAGGTGAGCATAGAAGACTTATGGAAGAAACAGCCCATTGTCTAGTTACGCCACTCGCCCGTAAGAGACGAGGAGAAGAGTATGGCAGCTGGAGCAGCTGTGGCCGAGAGAAATGGCGAGAGGCCTGGACCATGCGTCGGTTATGCAAACAAAGGCGCCGCTGAGACGTGAGGAGTTGTGACCCGTCAATTCGAATTCACCGCATGGTGCGAGCGATAATCCTCACTTTCTTCTCTGATCGGACTTTGTGAGCGAACGGTTTGTTTTATTTCTTCGACTTTACATTAAAACGTGAGCTATCGTCGAGCTGCTAATCACGCCATGTGCCATCAACGTTTCGTTGTGCGACGAAGATGGGTACTCCAGAGGCGTTGGCCGTTTACAGTCCCAGTCAGCATTAAGCCTACAGTTCCTCAGTGGCAGTGACAATAATGGAGAACATTGGAAGGCTGTTCTCGTCTCTCCAGGATAAATCCCGCCGGTATTTGAATCAGGATAAAAAAACCGACACCGGGCAGAGAATAGGCAAAAACGAGAACGGGAAGAAGGTATCCACGCTTGCTTTTTTGATTGCACTCGGAGCTTCTCGCCGTGAGTTTGAAGCCGGCATAAAATTTATTTTCTCGATTATAGTCACTCCCCCAACGTCTACAAAATCATCTGTAAATTTATTAAACTCAACGAGTGGGCTCGATTGCGTTTCTTGGTGAACTAAAATCGGAAATGAGTCCGTGTGAACGAGACAGGGCAATACGCTAGAACGGAGTGTGAGAGACCGATTGTCACTTTTTCGCATTAAAACTGCCCGCCAAGGTCAAATCTTACACCGCACGAAAAATGCTCGAATTTATTCGGACGGGTATAAGCTCGGCGGATAGTATTTATCGACGATCGGTCGTTTCATATTGCGCTCTAAGTATTGCTCTGTCTCGTTCGCTTAGACTAATTTTAGTTTTAGTTCACAAAGAAACGCAATCGGGCCTATGTCGCTTTAATAATATTGAATGTTCCTCCATAGAGTTCTTGTGTTAAACGTATATATATGTATTTTACCCTTTTATTCACTATAGGATTTTAAATTATTATTCGATTTTGTGTTCCCGACGGAGTGATGTTTTACTTGTTTCAGTGACGTCCACTAACAAAAATAAGTTTCCTCCTATTTCAACGGCACACTTGGCAGAAATCACCCTCTTTGGGTACAGCCATCAAATTTAAAAAAGAAGAAGAAGAAGAAGTTATTAAGTCCGATGCGCCCATTTTTTTATGACAGCATACGGGTATCTGCAGTCTGCAGATACATTTACGCAATATTCGTAAGCGAAACAAAGCACGTCTGCTGACGGACGAAACACTTCGCACATCAAAAGACAACATAAAACGTTTGCGGAAAGCGCACGCGGAAACGATTTCGTTGAGTAACAGGACGGCATTGAATGGGTCAAAAATAGCCTCACTTAAATAGGACGGCGAGGGTTTTGTCAAACGAAATCTTTGACGTTTAGCTAAAATATAACAATAACGGCGCGATCGTTTCCACATTCCCTGTGCTGCCAGATTTATGGAGTGGGGTCATAGACACATACATACATGACTATGTGCAAAAAATAAGGCATCTGACGGCATTCGAGATGCGGGCATACCGCCATTTCCAGTAACGTTGTTACTGCCAATGCAAATTTGAGATTGTTTGATTCAAATTGGCCCGATAACTGTTTAATTGAAATTGGCCGATTGGGTTCCTAGTGATTCCGTGAGCTTGGGTGGGGTTGACCAATTCTATATCACCTTGGCCTGCCCAACTCACGGCTCGGTTCCCATCCGGTAGCTTCCTCATAGAGAGACTCGTCAGGGACGCTGTGATCTCTGGCCGCGGGTGTGACCTGCAGTCGGAGGCATTGCAATCGGAAGTGAGAATTCGGGAGAATACCTCGGGCGGTACTGGGCGGTTGGTGCTTTACCTGGTTAGCTAGACACGCTACCCATCCGGCGAAAAACCGGAAACCGGAGGGGTTATGGATACGAATGCAGCTATTTGGAATCCTCCTAAGATACCTATACCCTCATTCTAGAAAAAGTACAAAAGTGTTATTTTTAATACTTTAACTTTACATTAACTTCAAGCAGTACGGATATTATCCATTTTTGTATCCGACGCCATTTATCACAGGCATCGTTGGCTATAATTCTCTCTGTCTCAGAAGAGAAATGCTGACCATGTCCTATGTTTAGAATCTTAACTCGTGGTATAACTGATAACCCTAGCTTACTAGCCAAGGTGGATCTTTTCGTACCGAATAATTATCTTCGTGCTCGATCGCACTATCTTTTCGCAGAGCCGTTCTCGCGCACTAACCCTACGAGGTGGAACTTGTTGGCGCGTGCTTCGCTGCGCTTAAATGATTAAATTTTACGGCCAAACCTCACTCTATAAAATTGCAGACTATTATTTATTTATTCTTATATAATAGCTAGTATTATAAGTGTCATTCTATTTGTATGATTACTGTGAAATATGTATTAATGTTACTTTTCAATGCCATGGTTTTACTGTAATATTGATTAGTAATAAGCGAATAAACAAATAAATAAATAAATAAATGTTTCCTAAGCAGCGAAGGTAGTTGTCGATCTGACGTAACCTATCCTTGAAACGATCCATTGAGCATCCGTCTCCGAGTGACCATGACGAGCAAAAGGCGCCACGGCCCGCGATGATTTCGAACTAAATTACAGCTAGCATCAGGTAGAGGCCGCGCAAGCAACTTCGAACTGCGACCAGACTGGAGGACGGAGAATTCCGACCAAGTGAGGACGTGAGGTCGGCCCGCAGGGTTCACTTCCCAGTGTCTCGCGATTGGCGTTGGTCTCCCACGGGCAGTTAAGGCAGTGGTCTGGGTCGTACGATAAGGACCGTAGGTACGATATATACGACTTTAGGTACGATAGATAAGATACAGTGCGCCATTTGGACCAGCGGCAACATTGGGACATATTTCTTTGAGAGTGTTAGAGGTAATGCTGCACAGTTAATTGCTGGAAAGCTATCGTGACATGTTAAAGAACTTTATAT
This sequence comes from Micropterix aruncella, assembly GCA_944548615.1. NCBI lineage: Eukaryota > Metazoa > Arthropoda > Insecta > Lepidoptera > Micropterigidae > Micropterix > Micropterix aruncella. The sequence goes on from OX155963.1 coordinate 1,576,203, forward strand.
CATGAAGGATAAGCAAGTAATGCAAAAGTTCGTCACATACCATATCAATTATTTAAGAGAACCAATAGATATCCATGCACATTTGCACATTCTAAAAAAATGATCACATTCACAAAACGCCCAGACACAAATTAGCGTGATTTACGCGAATGGCAAAGCATAACTAACGACTGTCAGACCGAATCATCGCGGTCAAGAGCCAAGGAATGTTTAGGGTGCTTAACCTAGAAAATTCACGCTTATAGCGTCTATTTTAAAAAACGTCGGGGGAATAGGAAAAATCGGCGAAGCAGAATAAAGAATACATGCGGTGTACCCGCGATCCCGTTCGCTAAACTATTTAAGGTCTCAGTGAGATATAATTTATCGGAAAGAGTTCCCCAGGAAATTTAAGAGTTAGACCTCCATAGACGGACAGCTTCAAGCAGTCGTGGTCAACTGCTCGGGAGCAGTCGTATTGCGGTTGGCTTCGACTACAACACGACTGGTCCAAGCAGTCAGGTTCGACCGCAACACAACTGCTTCAAGTAGTCGGGTTCAACCGCAACACGACTGCTTCAAGCAGTCGGATTCGACTGCAACGCGACTGCTTCTTCTGCTATTATTGCGCAAACAATGGCGTAGAAAACGGCGTAGCACGTGTAATTACTATAAAAGTAGTAGTAATTACCATAAAAAGCGCTTTTTATATTAATTTTAATAAAAAATAAAACGTTTTTTTTCACATTTTTTTAGAAAAACTTTCTTATGTACTTGTCTTGATTCACCCACTTCAAGGAAGCCGATTAATTAAAACTCATCCCTTGTACAGTGTTGCGCAACACAGCGCAATACCTACTATACGAAGTGGCGTGCAGTCGGGGGCGATGCTTGAAGCGGTCCGTCTAGGCGGGTCGAGCAGCTCTTTGCTGCCGGCAGCACGGCGAAACTCGACCGCACGCCAACCGCATTTTTTGGTGGCGACCGCAAGCGAACTGCTCGAGCGGTCCGTGTATGGCGAATGAGAATTGTATATTGAAACTGCAGATCGCCCAAACGCGACAGCTTGTAGCTGTCGGCCATGACCGCTCGAAGCTGCCAGTCTATGGGCACCCTTAGAGGTCCTGTGTCGGATTTTTCCACTATTGTTTTTACGGATTTAACGGATTTATCCGTTAAGGTAAATTTGTACTGTCACTTATTGCCGCGGCCGTGTGGCCCTTGTGGTCAGCCTAGACCGTTGACGACCACCGCTGACGGTGTTTGGTGTAGGTATCGATTGTGGTTATACCGTAGGCGTAGAGAAGGAGGAAAACACGGAGTAGTTGTCCGGCGGGCGGTTTATTCCAGACTGGTGAGCGGGCGATGTTCATTCGTAAAAGTGATGTGACAATTGTATCTTACTCCATTACTTTTCCCGGGTAGCAATACTGAACGCGGCAAGTTTGATTTGCTTTCTGGCGCGGCAAATGAGTTACCGCAACGGTGGAGAAGTTCGCGATTAATAACCGACAGGACGAACGCTCTTTGCCACCCCTGCATCACATAATTTATAAGAAAGAGTAACTGCAGGAACTTTTTACAAGGGAAAAAATCACCTTTGAAGAGTCGGTGAAAAACGCCTTCCAATCATCATTTGTTCCTGTCCACGAGAGTTTTACAGCAGAGAAATTAAGCAACTCAGTCAATATTTCTATTAATTAAAAATATTTTTTTCATAAAAAGTTATTGGTCAATTAAATTTTCTTTATAGAACAGCAACTTCATAGGTAATGTCCCAATATAATCAATACTGATACATACTTATTTTCACTTTTATTTGTAATCCGTAGTATAGAAAGTTTATTGTTTTGAACCCTGGTATCGAGCTCTTTGCCTAACAATCTTGTCTCCTTTATTTCGCGTGAGATAGAAATGAGAATAAATTAGGAAAAGTATAAAACGGACGAACAGACAAATGCTAGTTGCCATAAATTCACACCACTGAAAAATGTGGAAAAAAGTGCGAGGCGCCCGTCAATGGAAAATGCTCTACTACGCTCTGGCGACCGGCCAAGAAAAGCTATCCGCAGCAAACGCATCAAGAAAACCGGACAGTTTATGTATATAGCGAGAAGTCGATGAGATAAAAATGTCGAAAACACGCGGCCGTCAACGCCGCCTCAGCAACAGGGACAGCGAAACATTTCAGAGGAGAGAAAGTTATGTTGGTTTCAAGAGCGGAAGAAATGGGTGAATATTTCTAAACTGAGGAATTTACTGTTACAAACAGGAAGTAATTTATTATGCTCTATTTTAACAATCGCTAGGAAAAAAATTGCGGTTGTGCCACCCCAAGACGTTAACGGCAAGTAGCTAAGGACTATTTCATCTGAATAGCCCCCCTGATAGCGAATGTGTTTTCGTCCGAAGCTTTTAAATATATCCTGAGTACTTAAGTAACTATTCAAGCACTCTAGATAAAGCGGGATAAGAACTCACGGAAGAGGTGGAATATCGGAAAAAGAAGAATATTTTCGTCCGAAACTTCATACATTCTGAGTACTTAGGGATTTATTATTTTTTATTATTATTATTTTATTATTTTATTATTATTATTAAGGAAACTTACAGCTATTACAGGAGAAATATCTGAATTGTATATATAGACTACAATGCCAGTTAAAAGTTTCCACTTAAAGATCGTAAAAATATACAGTCGCCTAGAAATGGGATAGGAGGAAGTGGAGGGGAATTAAAGTTATAAATTTTGTTTTAATAATATTTTATTTTATTATTTTATTATTAGTGAAATTTTATGGTTTATTTTAATATTGAAGAAAGAAAAGAAAGAAGAAAAGAAAAAATATAATATAATTATTTCACTCGTCCTTGAATATTGCCTTTCAGAAGACCCGGAATATGAGTCTTGAGCACAGTCGCAGTTGTATTAAACAGGTCAATTTCGCTTAGCTTGGTATTGCAGAAATGAGATACTCGATAAATGTAATTATTTTGGGCGTAGTTTGTGCTTACTTGAGGTAGAAGAAATAAGTTGAATTGGCGGGAAGGCCGTGGGGGTATATGGAAATGTATAAGCTGAAGCAATTCAGAACAGTCGATAAAGCCATTTAATATCTTGTATAGGAATATTACATCTGAACTAACTCTTTTCATTTCTAATGGTATAAGCCCATGATAGTCACCAGCTTCGTTATAATCTGAAAAAGTTACATAAGACCGATAATTTAAGTTTCTTAGGAACATGTTTTGAATGCGTTCGATCCTATTGATGTGAATATTGTAACAAGGAGACCAAATTTGCGAAGCGTATTCGAGGTGAATTTATAAAAAAAAATATTGAATTGCTGATTCTCTATGTTTTCTCATTATTTCTGTTGTTTTTTATTTTTCTAGTTTTTATGTCTTTGTTATTGAATTTTTGAATGTCTGTTTTTTTTCAATTATTAGTTTTTTTATAGACTTTTTTTATAACTTTATGAGTAATTTGAAATGTAATTTTATTTGTAGAAATACCATTAGATATGTAATTTCTATACCCAGATCGGGTTTTTGAAAATAAATTATTCTCATTCTTCTTCTTCTTATTCACCGAATGATGCCTGCATGCTGAATTTTAGCTAAATCAAATTAATCGTGGATGAATACACAGACACACAGACTCACAGACAGTCTGGAAATGGTCTTAATCGTCTCAAGGGGGGGGGGGGTCAAAATGTATATCCGTCTTTTTTTTGCGTGATCACAATGCTTTCCTTACCGGTAAAATAAAAATCCTAACTTTTTCCATAAACGGGTCAATTTTAAAAAGGTCAACCGAGGTGAGGGACCTCGGAATTACATATAATACGCAATTGAATTTCCATGCACACATTACCTATACATATTTAGAAATCGCGCTAGCAAAATGGTCTGTTTTGTTATTCGCATATGCAAATAGTTTATTAATATTCATGTAATGTTTCTACTTATTAATTGTTTAGTTTGTAGTATACTTGTATATAACTCGGTCATCTGGTGTATATACTACCGTTCAAAAGTATTTGGGCGAACCGTCAAGGAGCGCCCGAAGGTCGATTCCAAGGGGAACTGACCCGCAGGCACAGAGTCCTACCCGGGCTCGCACTTCTGCGGGGAGGCTACCGGATGGGTGCTGACCCGTGAGTTAGGCCGACCCTAACACATGAGTCATAATTGTCCAACTGCACCGGGCCAATTAGTTCCCGGGTAAGTAGGCCATAAGAGGTGGGTTATAGCTCTTCTTAATTGCTTACCGACTGATAAGACATTTTTTTTATATCCCTTTGCCAGCTAAAAAGTAAATTGCCAGCTGTCATTTTCATAATAAATACATATTTATGATAAAAATATGCATTTATGCTAAAAAACCGCTGCAGGCTGTTTAGCTGATAAGTTGGTTTTTGAAACAGTATTATTTCCAATTTTTGTTGGCATTTAATTAGTGGATTATTTTACAAATTTTGTTTTCATTATATGCCACATAGAATGAAGCTATCAGGGCATTATTCGACACTGACGGTTGCTTAGTGAAAATATGTTTTTCTTAGTCTTTTTGATCTTTTGTCTGGTCTTTTTGACGTTTCTTGATCTTTTATTTTTCTGCTAAAATATTCACATTAAAATTATTCGACCGTATTAGGATGCGTTTTGGTTCATGCTTATTCACCGACCAGAATCGGGCCCATATTAATATAACTATTACACTTCCGGGGCAGGAATGGTGTAGTCCGGACTAACGAGCAGCGATGCTAGGTTTAGGATGGCGATCTTCCCGCATGCAAGCTTCACCTTATCACCAATCGCTCCCCCCTTCGAAGCCATTAGACTTGAGATGCGGAAATTACGGTTTTAGATTTTTTTTAGCTAGATAGCCCAGGATATTTAAAGACATAAAACAGGGATTTGGCTGTACCGATCGTGATCTAAGGCCGAATAGGAGCCAGCCTAAATATGTCTAGCTGTGCAAAGAGTATTAAGAGGAAGGCTGCTGGTGTCAGAAGTGTATGCTGAATGGCATTTAAATAAAATTTCAGCATTTCTGGAGACCAGTCATACAACAGCATCTTCCAGTGCAAAGTAGAGGGAATACAAAAGTCACCAACTGTTATCCAGTCATTCTGACAATGGAGGACAACGGCGAATATACTGTTTCTGTTATAATTCCCTCGCAAGATAAGACTTCTTCAGATCCTCATCGCTCATGGTTGTACTGTGATACTGGATACTGGAGTACTGCGATACTCCAGTCCAGCCCCGTTTTGACTGGGTCCAACAAAATTATTTTTTGGTGGAAGTCAACGCGAGTTTGTAAATCATTTCATTGAATCCGCCACTTACTGTGTGATTCCATGTTGCCTTGATCTTTAGAATTGGATAGAATCGAGGTTTTGGTTACTCTGGAGTTGGCGTAGAGCAGAGAGGGCAGTTTTAGAAATATCCCAAATTTATTTTTAGATCTGGATCGGAAATCTGAAGAGGGACAGCTGGTTTGACTAGGGAAAGTCAGAATTTCAAACTGGCTGTCATCAGCTCATCCAGCTGGGACAGTGGGGTGTTCATGAAATCGTAGATGAGGTAGGGCTATGACGAATAAAGAAGTTAAATATTCGTCATAGATAAGAAGCCTTCGAAATTGGCAAGGCATCTATTTATGCCAGACATTTATTAAAACCCTCTCATACATGGATTTTGTAAGTCGGGTGCAGCCTCTCAACGGAGACGTCAAGATATTATAATGCCCCCTGCCCCCAATGGAGGGGGCAGGGGGCATTCCACGCCACTGCTGCGTATGCTGAAATATTAGCAGAGCCATGCAATTGCTCTATTTTTCCCAAATTATGCATATCTCAGAAGAAATGCGCTTTATGGAGGTTTTTGATGATAAACCAATTAAACCATTTGCAGCACCTTATTAATGAGTAGGTATCCCACGTTAGCGTTGATTGATTGAACTTGTGCGATAATAATATTTATATATTAACGATGAATCCATTTAATGTTTCAAGAGCAAGCTTTGGAAATTAAAAAATATTCTGCTGCCAAATACGATTTTTAAAAGATGGATACAAACATTGTTTTGACTCAAGTATTTTAAAGTTTACCAGAATTACGTTTGTATTTACTTTTTTCAAGCACTTATTGGTAGCAATTAAAATCAAGTATAGAAGCAAACTTGATATTGCTGGCAATTTAGGCCCTGCACTTCCGCCCGACCTCACTCGAGGAATTCAAGACTTGAGAAATTCTTGGAACTGACAGTGATTCAAATTCTTTGACTTAATGAAGTTCACTAGTTCAACGACACGACATGTTCCAATTTGAGGGACTAGCACATAAATTCTCCTGATGAATAATAGATAAAAACAGAGCTGTAATGGAATTCACCGACTGGAATCGGGCATTCGGGGGGGAGAACGCACTCAGATTACGCAAGTCGAAAATAGCAAGAGCGCGCCACAGAATATCCGCAAAGGTGTTCCTCAAGGATCGATACTTGAACCATTTCTCTTCCTCGTCTATATTAATGACATCCCAGAGTGCCTGAAATCCGTGGATGATGAAATCATTTTATTCGCCGATGATACTTCACTTCTTTTAGCGATAAAAATAAAGACACTTTGGCCCAAAGAATAAAAGAAACAATAGACAGGCTTAGTATATGGTTCCAAGTTAATAAAATAAATCAAAATCAATATGCTTCTCTTTGCAGCCGTCTGATTATAACGAAATAGACGTATACTTTGGGTCTGACCAACTAGAAAATGTCTCCTCCACGAAATTTCTCGGATTAGAAATCGATCAAAAATTACAATGGTCTGATCACTTAAATGATCTCAGTAAAAAATTATGCAGTGCTATATTCGCCATTAGAAAGATAAGAAGTTTATGCGGTTTTGAAGCAGCTAAATCCGTTTATTTTGCATATTTCCACTCCCTAATAACGTATGGCCTACTGTTTTGGGGAATGGCACCAAACTCAAAAAGAATTTTTCTCCTCCAGAAAAGAGCGGTACGCAGTTTATATAGAGTCTCACCAAGAAGTTCTTGTAAGCCGCTATTTGTAAAATCAGGAATAATGACTCTATTTTCTTCTTCCATCTACCAAAATATTATGTACGCTCGTAGACACCTAACAGAAGCTCCGGTGAATAGTGATTTTCATCATCACGATACGAGGAATAAATCCAATCTCCACATAAACCGACAGCGACTTAGCAAAGTGCGAAACAGTTTTATTCACCAAAATTTGTCCTTCTATAATAAGATTCCAGAGCAAATGAAAAGCCTTGGAGAGGACCAATTTAAAAAGATAATTATACATAATTTGGTAAGAAACCCAATTTATGGTATAAGGTAGTTTGAAAATTCTGAGTTTATTTTCCATGTTGATGATTAATGAAATGCGTAAAGTTTTAAACATAATGGTATTATGATAACTGACATTCTAATTTTCATATAATTAAATTCATTTTTTTTTTAAATTACGAAGGCATATTGCTGGATTGGCAATAAAATATATATTTTTTGATTATTCTACATAGAATTTGCATTTCTATTTTAATATATTATTCTCCCTGACTCATTACATTAGCATATTTTGATTATTTGTATGTAGGTAATATTGAATATAATATTACAGCCATGACAACTATCACGATAGTTATGTTTATAATAATGAAATTTTTAGCATTTAATTTTGTGACGCATCCAAGTGTAGGAATGCCTACCTACAGGAGTAGTTGATTGTATTGTATTGTATTGTATTGGTGAGCGGTGGACTACGGACTAGACCGGCTGTGGTAGGTTTAGGACAGCTTTCTTGCCACATGTGTGCGTTCCCCTTACCACCCATTCGAACCGCCAACCACCTTACCACCCAGTCCCCCTTTTGAAGCCATAGAATTTAAGATGCGAAAATTAAAGTTTTAGATATTTTTTCTAGGAATGAGTTGATTATTTTCCTGGAGAGACCAAGATCTTTTAACTCCAGAATAACCAAGAAATGATTATTATTCTGGAGTTGGCATAAAGCAGTAAGGGCAGTTTTAGAGCTAGCCCAAAATTGTATTTGGACCTGAAGAGTCGAGGGATCAGCCGGTTTAGATAAGGCCAACCAGGATTTTAAACTAGCTGTCACCAACGCATCCAGACGGGAAAGTTAGATTTTGAAAAATCATAAATGAGAAAGGGCCATGGCAAATGAAAAGTTAGGTAGTTGTCGCAGATCCAAGCCTTTCGATGGCCAGAAATTAGCAAGGATATCTATTTTTGCCAAGCAACTACTGAGATGCTCTATTACATGATCGGCAGAGAGGCTTTTACCCTGATGGGTGGTTTTCTTGCCGAGCAATTTAAAATGATTATTTGGGTGAATAAGGGAGATATTAAAGTCCTTATAGACCAGTTTGGGGTTATATGAGGTGAATTGTATGCCTATGCGACCGATTCCAGGCAAAACATTTGGAGGACTTCGCCTTTATACAATCTGACCAGTCGCTGAACAGCTCCACTTTCTAGAGTAGTAGGAAAAGCTGCTTGGGGCTCCTGGTTATAAAGGTTAGTTCGTCGGCAAAAGCGAGGTACAATGAGGTGTACTGACCGACCATTTTAAAATGATAACCCCACTTCCTGTCGAACTGGGTCAGGCTTTCCAGCAGGATATTGAAGGTGATATTCAATATAGACAGAGAGAGGCAACAGCCCTGGAACAGGCAAATAGAATATGATATAGAGTAGGTCGTCCATTCTTGCGTTTTGACATGGAAAGTCAAAGAATAGTAGTAGGAGGTTACAATGTCACGCACCACAACGGAGTGCAAAGTAAAGAAGACTATCGGATTGACCTAAAGGTGTTCTCTAGGTCGATCCAGCGCATGTTGATTTAACGTTCGTGCTGTCTCACATCCTTGATAGCAGCAGCCAGGAGAGGATTGTACTTGAGGCTGCCTGAGAACGCCACGCTTGAAGCCTTTTCTTACTGACACTCCAAGGTACTCATTAAGGTGCATGAACTTGCTCATCCATGGACTATTCCAAAGAAAATTTTGGCCACAGTATCTGTCAGAGCAATGGGCCGAGTGTCCTTTGGTCCGGTGCAAACCTTCAGAATTAAGATGAGTCGCTCGGCCAAAATTCTGTGGGACTACACCGCTATTCCATATGTCGGAAGATTGATCTTAAATACTGCAGAAGACAGGGGCACTTTAATACACTAAGTAAGGAATACCATCGGGACCCGCAGTAGAACCCAATCGTTATCTGAGTGTAAATCTCATCTAGAGGAGGAGATTGAGAGGCGAAAGCTACCTTAGACAGATGCAAAGGCGTAATGCCCAAAGAAGGACAGTAAATAAAATACAAACGGAGCTGCCATGGAATTCACCGACCAAAATTCGGGCCTATCATATATAATTTTTACACTTCTGGGAGGTGAAGGGTGGATTCCGGACTAACGACCGGCGGTGGTAGGTTTAGGACAGCTGTCTTACCACATGTGAGCGTTCACCGTACCACCCATTCACTCCCCCTTCGAAGCCATAGAATTTGAGATGCAGAGATCGCAGTTTTAGATAATTTTTCTAGAAAGGAGTTGATTATTTTCCTGGAGAGACCAAGATCTTTAAAAAGGTGAAACAAAGATTTAGCTGGTAGGCCACGAGCGCCTACTTCTACCGGGTGAAGGTGAACAGTGAAGCCGTTCCGGGTGACGGCATTTGCGAGGTCATGGTATTTATTTGATTTGTACTCGTGGATTTTGGGATATTTGATTCCATGGAACAGTTAATTCTAAAATAAGGACCATCTTCCGAGATAGAGAGTAAAGAGTTATATCTGGACGCAGGGCTGTGCATCCGAGACTTTCAGGGAATTTATACTGCTTAGAGACCGAATCGACCTCCATAATCCAATCTGAAGCTTTCTCGATTATTGAGAAAGGTTTTGCAGTAAGATGTTTTTTGCCTTTAGAGCCAACCCGCACAAACTGTATTGGGGGTTTGGAGGATACTGTGGAACCCTTGTTGGCACGAGCCACTGAGAGGCTTATTACCTCGCGAATAACAGCAAGGACTTTGTCGTGGCGGTAAGTGTACCGTCCTTGATCCAAGGCCAACTTGCAGCCAGCTAGAATATGTCTAGCTGTGCAAGGGGTGTTGCTACAAAGGGGACATGAACTATCCTCGGCATAGCTCTAACGAGCGAGGTTACTGGGGTCTGGAAGTGTATGCTGAAAGGCATTTAAATAAAATTTCAGCATCTCTGGCGTCCAGTCATACAACATTACTTTCCAGTGCATTGGAGGAGGAATGCAAAAGTCTCCAATTGTTGTCCAATCATTCTTGCATTGAAGGCCAATAGCGTGAGCCATACTATTGCTGTCGTAATCTCCCCGCAAGAGAGACTTCTTCAAGTCCACATCGCTCATGGTTGTACTGCCATACCCCAGACCAGTGCCATTCTGGCTGATTCCAGTAAGGAACTTTTTGTGGAAGTCAACGCGGACCGCATTGGATCCGTATACGTGGTCAAAAAGTAATCCGTAGAGATTTTGATTATGCCCCTGGCAGCCGACAAAACCTTCTTACTGTAGTTGAAACGGTCTTTATCGAACCACGCTTACTGTTGGGATTTGAGGAATGCTGCCTTGCGGTTGTCATTTTGCTGTGCTACGCTCTGTATAAGCCGAGTGGTACGCACGCGAGTAGCTGTGACAGAGGGCCTTATCTGTGGTTTTCTTGGCTTCATGTAGCTGGCGACAAAGTAGCCGTTTTTTGAAATGCAATGAAAAGTTAGCATCAACATATTACCAAGTTTACAGGCCTCACCATGACCATTTTTGGAGCAACATCCGTTGTTACGCCCTACAAATAGTTAAGTTTCAACGAAAAGGGATTCAATATCAATGTAACTGCTTCCAACAAATCTTGTGACTTAACCCTTGGAGTAAATGGGTATTTTCATAGATGCATCTGTCTCTTTTGCAGGATTTTCGGCGACATCGACCTTAAAGTACTATAACTACGAAACTACTACACCAATCATAAAAAGAACAACTGCACAATGATTGCATTGAAATTTCGAATATAGAATATTGAAATATCATTTTGTAAAACAATTAGATAATTATTGTTGCGCCCGTTGCCCAACATATGCAGTGCCCTGTGGCACGGACCGACCCAGCGCTGTGTGGACCCAGGACTGTAAAAAGAGGTCCACCGCTTGGTCGCCGCTTGCCCCGTAACGGGCGGCCACGACACCTGCTGCAAGCCTCGATACGCCTCAGTCTGTCTATTACCACCGTTTTACTCCCCGTCCCCTGCACCAATAAAACACGCCTTCCCTTTCAAGTGCCAACACGGCATATTATTTTTTCGATTATTTTAGCGTCTAGGAATCTTAACCTAGATACAAGGTATATACTTTAAATCTTACAACCAGTATATAACACTTAACCTAGGTACATACAATATTATCAACATCTTTATTTTACAGTAAATATAACCAACGTACATAATACAATAAACCTTATAATCTACGTACATAAAATACAATAAATCTTATAATCTAAATGTCTTTATCTTGTTCTTCCCGGGCAGCGGGTCGAACAAGATCTCTCGTGGTCCGTTGTCGTGCGGCGTCTCTGTGCGCCTGCGTGCTCCTGAGTGCGCCTGCGTGCGCCTGAGTACGCCCGTGTGTGTCTGCGTGTGCCTGACTGCGCCTGGGTGCGCTCGTCTGTGCTGCGTCCGCCTGTGCTGCGTCCGCCTGTGCTGCGTCCGCCTGTGCTGCGTTCGCCTGACTGCGCCTATGTGCGCCCGTCTGCGACCGCGTGCGTCCGACTGCGCCTGTGTGCGCCGTCTGACCGCGTGTGCGCCGCGTGGGTGCCGCGTGTGCGCCGATGCGCACCAGACTGCGCCTATGTGCGCCCGTCTGCGCCCGCGTGTGTCCGACTGCGCCTGTGTGCGCCGTCTGACCGCGTGTGCGCCGCGTGGGTGCCGCGTGTGCGCCGATGCGCACCAGACTGCGCCTTTGTGCGCCCGTCTGCGCCCGCGTGTGTCTGACTGCGCCTGTGTGCGCCGTCTGACCGCGTGTGCGCCGCGTGTACCCGGCTCTCCGAAGGTCCCAACTTGGACCGGCGCTCGAACTCCACGACTGGAGCGAGCGTCCCGTCGACCGTAAATCACGAGTCGGACCGTAATTCCCGACTCGGACCGGCACTCAACTCCCCGAATAGGAGAGAGTGTCTCGTCGACCGTAGTGTCCTTCACTTAGACCGCGCTCAATACTGCACGGTGCAGTAGAGCCGCTCGCGACTGGCTTCCAGACTGCAAGGGCAGCGGAGCGGTTCCAGGGCGCGGTCTTCGTAGTCGTTGGGGTTCCTTCCTTCCTTCCTTCCTAGTCGGTTGACTGTTTGCTGTGGAACTGAGAGAGCGAGTGAGTTGGTATGGCCCAGGGGCCCATATTTGTACTCACTTCCGCGGTTCTCGCCGTGCACCTGCCGTGCACCTGCTTTCGTGTCCACCAATGGACACGCCGCGGACAGCTTTCCGTGAAAGGTGGGGATCTTCCCTTTTCTATTGACCTCTCGCACTCTCCTAGGAGAAAAGCTATCTCCTCTCCTCTAAAAGCCGTTACGGTACGCTACGTATTTGTCCAGACTTCAGGGCCGACCAACAGTTTCTGGTTGGCGGCTACTGGCTCGTTAGAGCGCATTCCTGATTGGTCGGCAACCAACCAATCAGAGAATGGCTCAAAACCCATCCTTTCCTTTGGAGTGGATTCTTCGGGTTCCAAACATCATCAGAGTCTGGCCCGGTACCTCACGTATACGTTCCCGTTATTTTCGCATCTGCTAGTGTCTTCGAAATCGGCTGAAGGCAGTTTTTCGGCCACGTAAACTTGAATCGATGATTCCTGTGTTTCTGTTTACTTGCCGGTGGTCGGTGGTGATGGTGCCTTGTTTTCTACTCCCCTTTAACAGTTTTTCACTATTTTTGGGAGTAGAAAATACCACGTGTTTTCTCTCGTGTTTCACGGTTCCTTGCTGTGAACACGTGAATTTTCACGGCAGGTCGTAAGAGGGGTGCTATATGCATGTACCTCGACTCTTATACAACGGTTTCGGGCAGTATTTCCCGCTTTCATTTCCGGTTTGACGAGTTCAAAACTGTCCGTTTTCGGCACCAAAGTTCGTCTCCTAGCTATGTTAGAGCGGGCGGTCGTAGGGAGTCTCGCTCGCTCGATCTCAGTGTGGGAGCGGGCGGCCGTAGGCCGTCTCGCTCGCTCGATCCGCTCCAAGCGGCGCCTGCGATGTCTATAAAGGTAACCCGAGGCGATTTTGCCATTTTTCTCGTAAAAATGAGTTTTCTGCAAATATCTTATGCTTCCTCGGGCCCCCTCATAGCGGCCGTAAATCATCTATTTTACGGCCGGCGACGTCGCTACTGACGGCGTCGCAACAATTATGAATAAATATGAGAACGTCAAAGAAGTGAAAAAAACGCGGAACCAGATCTGGTCGTATCATACTCAACGGATAATTGTTTCAGAACCAGATTTGGTCGTATCATACTCAAGGGGTTAATAGTACCCCTAAGTAGATAAAGTGCCGCTAATTCTTCTGTTTTGTTTAACCCGTTGAGTATGATACGACCAAATCTGGTTGTGAAACAATTATCCGTTGAGTATGATACGACCAGATCTGGTCGCGCGTTTTTTTCACTTCTTTGACGTTCTCATATTTATTCATAATTATCTAATTGTTTTACAAAATGATATTTCAATATTCTATATTCGAAATTTCAATGCAATCATTGTGCAGTTGTTCTTTTTATGATTGGTATAGTAGTTTCGTAGTTATAGTACTTTAAGTCGATGTCGCCGAAAATCCTGCAAAAGACACAGATGCATCCATGAAAATATCCATTTACTCCAAGGGTTAAATAGATATCAACACCTTTAATAAAAATCGCCACTTTAGCGGTATCTGACAAATTTGTACTTTCATCCAATGCTAGAGCATAAAATATGAACTCAAATGCTCGAGTTTTCAATTTATCTTCAATACAATACAATACAATCAACTACTCCAGTAGATAGGCATTCCTACACTTGGATATGTCACAAAATTAAATGCAAAAAAAAATATTAATAAAAACATAACTATCATGATAGTTGTCATGGCTGTAATATTATATTCAATATTACCTACATACAATAATCAAAATATACTAATGTGATTTAATAGTTAGGGAGAATAATATATTAAAATAGAAATACAAATTATATGTAGAATAACCAAAGTAAATTTATTTTATTGTCAATCCAGCAATATGCCTTTCTATTCTTTTTTAAATTAATAGATGTATAATAAATTATACGAAAATTAGAATGTCAGCTATCATAATACCATTATGTTTAAAACTTTACAAATTGCATTAATTATCAACATAGAAAATAAACTCAGAATTTTCAAACTCCCTTATACCATAAATTGGGTTTCTTACCAAATTATTTACAATGATTATATTTAAATTGGTCCTCTTCAAGGCTTTTCATTTGCTCTGAAATCTTATTATAGTAAAACAAATTTTGGTGAATAAAACTGTATTGCACTTGCACTAATATATCTTCCAATGTCGATGTTTTCCAATCTCCTAGTAATAGTTTGACGAGATATCAGTAATACTGACTGCCTATTAATTTATTACAATAAAAATAAACATCCCAAACCTGTATCTGATCCTGAAGCTGGTGCACCACGTCCTGGCGTACTTCGTTCAATTGCCGCTCCAACGATTTAGTCTGAATAGGAAAAGAGAAAAGAACACACCAAGATAGTTTGTTAGCCAACACTGTTAAAAATGTTAAGAAAAGTATTATTAGCTATTAAATCAATGCACAGAAATCTTGCTGCCTTACTAATGAAATGTTCAACAGAACTGTCTAACGGGGAAGTTATGAAAAAATAGAAGTCATTAATGGGGTTTAATTTCAATTTGAAAAAGATTTCACCATGGTGACGGACTAAATACTAAATCAATGAGATTATAATTATTATAACCTTAAGATCGTTAGATTTTTTTCCATATATAAGCTACCCAAATTGAAACTCTCTTCTCAAAAACCTAAGATAGGGACTTTCAACGAAAAATGCTTCTCGTGATAAAAACGAATTTACCGCGAGAAGTCTGTAACACCCAACGTTTTGGAGATGTTGCAACCGCCGTTGTCTAGAATAGACAATCTACCCTGCTGCAATGCTGCTACTTTACGCAGTAAATTCGTTTTAATCTTATTTATAATGTCAAACATAATATTCCTCTACAATTGCGGTTCTTAGGTTTGTTGGGCTGCATTTACAAATATTATATTTTTTATGGTTATCTTTCTAGATCTGCCGTCGTAAATGAAAACAGAGTAACTTGAAAAAAGACGTTTTGAGAAAAACGCGGTCAAAGTTCAGTTGTTAAATATTTGTTTTCATAAATAAAGTAACCAATATAGAATATTTCTTTTAATCTTTAATGTTAAAAAATAGTTAGAACTTCAATTCTGCATAAAAATATATATTAAATTATAATTGTTTAATGAATTAAATTAGATATTCTGTTTTAAATAAGGAAAATAATTTGATAAATTTTATATTTTTAAGCGATAACACCGTAACTGAGTGGTTACCGTGTTATAGGTAAATTTTACCCATTACTGTGTTCTAACCATGTCAAATAAATATAGATATATATATATATATATATATATATATATATATATATATATATATATATATATATATATATATATATATATATATATATATAGACTTTTTTATTGAAAATTTTGTATTTTTATACACTTTAGGGTTTTTGGTTAGTAAAAGGGATAGAGTTGAGTACCTTAGCCGAACGTTTCGGAGCCCGTGGCTCCTTCCTCAGCGGCGAGAAGAATACTGGCATCCGCTGCTGTCACCAACGGCTACCCGCTTTTCTTCTGTGGTACTGGGAGAATGGTGATTTGGCGGGATGATAATGTGAATTTAAATTAAAATGGTTTAATTTTGAATTTAAAAAAATACATATTTTTTAAAATTTTATTAACAAAATATATTTAAAATAGTTGTAGCGCATGTGTGTTAAAAGTGTTTGAACTACATATGTGTGGGGAGGTGAGTGTGTGTGAGTATGTGTGTTGGATTGTGTGGGTGTGTGTATGCGATGAATATGTTAATTTCGTTTTGATGTGTGTTAATAATGGAACACTCAGTGTTGGACGTTTAGTCCGCACCCCTGGCAAGCTCCTAGTACCCATATATGTCCAAGTTCCCACGTTTTAAGTTTTATTTCCGGTGTATTTCCGAGCCACGGGCTCCGAAACGTTCGGCTAAGGTACTCAACTCTATCCCTTTTACTAACCAAAAACCCTAAAGTATATATATATATATATATATATATATATATATATATATATATATATATATATATATATATATATATATATATATATATATATATATATATATATATATATATATATATATATATATATATATATATATATATATATATATATAAGTATATATAAAATAAATAAAAAACTGCAGGCACCTTAAACACAGTAATTGAGATACTGTGATTAATTCGTGTATTAATAAATTAACTTTTAACAAAATTTTACCTAAAACCACAGTATCTGAAGAAGCCGTATTGTAACCAAACAAAAATATTTCTTAAATGCTTATAAGTATTTAAAAAGATCAATAATAGGTTACTGTATTTTAACTTAAAAAATATACATACTGTGTTTTTTATTTAAAATATTCTATTTTTTTGAAAAATACTGTGTTTTTATCTAAGGTATCTCGGTAACTATCCATCGACCGACAAACCGAAAAATTTGCCTTATAGTACTCCAATTCGTGATTTTAAAGAGCCAAACTTGTATAAACACAGTAAATGAAGTTACTGTGTTTTCATTTACGACGGCAAAGATGCTATCATTGATTTTATAGGGTACTAGATTGCTCTACGCTGTGCTACATTTTGGCAGCTAAGATTTTACTATGAAATATAACATTTAGATGGCCCTCATGGTTCCAAATATTGATTTATTCTTCTCTTTTGTACAGTAGCCCAATAGATAATGACCTAAACATGCCTTTACGGTATCTCATCGGAAAATAAGCCACTGCTCACCCCCCAGAATTGTAATAATAAATAAATAAATAAATACAAACGGAGCTGCCATGGAATTCACCGACCGGAGTCGGGCCCATCATAATACAATTTTTTACACTTCTGGGGGGTGAGCAGTGGATTCCGGACTTACGAACCGGCTGTGGTAGGTTTAGGACAGCTGTCTTGCCACATGTGAGCGTTCACCTTGCCACCCATTCACTCCCCCTTCAAAGCCATAGAATTTGAGATGCGCAAATCGCAGTTTTAGATAATTTTTCTAAGAAAGAGTTGATTATTTTTCTGGAAAGGCCAAGATCTTTAAAGAGGTGAAATAGAGATTTAGCTGGCAGGCCACGAGCGCCAACTTCCACCGCGTGAAGGTGAACAGTGAAGCCGTTCCGGGTTACGGCATTTGCGAGATCATGGTATTTATTTAATTTGTACTCGTGGTCTTTTGGGATATTTGATTCCCATGGAACAGTTAATTCTACAATAAGAGCCACCTTCCGAGATAGAGAGTAAAGAGTTATATCTGGACGGAGGGCTATGCATCCGAGACTTTCAGGGAATTTATACTGCTTAGAGACCGAATCAACCTCCAGAATCCAATCTGTAGCTTTCTCGATTATTGAGAAAGGTTTTGTAGTTAAATGTTTTTTGCCTTTAGAGCCATCCCGCACAAACTGTATTGGGGGTTTGGAGGATACTGTCAAACCCTTGTTGGCACGAGCCACTGAGAGACTAATTACCTCGCGAATAACAGCGAGAACTTTGTCATGGCGGTAAGTGTACCGTCCTTGATCTAAGGCCACCTTGCAGCCAGCTAGAATGTGTCTAGCTGTGCAAGGGGTATTGCTACAGAGGGGACAAGAACTATCCTCGGCAAAGCTCCAACGAGCGAGGTTACTGGGGTCTGGAAGTGTATGCTGAAAGGCATTCAAATAAAATTTCAGCATCTCTGGCGTCCAGTCATAGAGCATTACCTTCCAGTGCATTGGAGGCGGAATGCAAAAGTCCCCAATTGTTGTCCAATCATTCTGGCATTGAAGGCCAATAGCATGAGCCATACTCTTGCTGTCGTAATCTCCCCGCAAAAGAGACTTCTTCAAGTCCACGTCGCTCGTGGTTGTACTGCCATACCCCAGACCAGTGCCATTCTGGCTGATTCCAGTAAGGAACTTTTTGTGGAAGTCTACGCGGGCTTGTAGATCATTTGAATCACTACGGCCACTTATTACGTGCTTCGATATTGCCGGATCTTTGGAATTGCACAGAATCGAATTTTTGGTTATTCTGGAGTTGGCGTAGAGCAGAGAGGGCAGTTTAAGCGCTAGCCCAAAATTTTGTTTGGACCTGAAGAGAGTCGAGGGGTCAGCTGGTTTGGCTAAGGACAGCCAGGATTTTAAACTAGCTGTCACCAGCGCATCTAGACGGGACAGTTGGGTTTTGGTAAAATCGTAAATAAGAAAGGGCCATGACAAATGTGACGTTAGATAATTGTCATAGATCCAGGCCTTACGAGGGCCAGAAATTAGCAAGGCATCTATTTTCGCCAGGCAACTTTTGAAATGCTCTATAATATGATCGCCCGAGACGTCTTTTCCCTGATGGGTGATTTTTCTGCCGAGAAATTTGAAATGATTGTTTGGGTCTATAAGGGAGATATTAGAGCCCTTATAGACCAATTTGGGGTCATAGGATGTAAATTTTGTGCCCATGCGGGCGAGTCCAAGGCAAAAACATTTGGAGGGCTTCACTTTTATACAGCCTGACCAGTCGCAGAAAAGCTCCACTTTCTGTAATAGCAGGGAAAGCTGCTTGGGGCTTCTGGTGATGAAAGTTAGGTCGTCGGCAAAAGCGAGGCACGACGAGGTGTATTGGCCGTCTGTTTTAAAACGGTAGCCCCACTTCCTGTCAAACTGGGTCAGGCTTTCCAGCAGTATATTAAAAACTATATTAAAAATCGTCGGGGAGAGGCAACAGCCCTGAAATAGTCCAATTGAATATGGTATAGAGCGGGTAGTCCATTCTTGCGTTTTAACATGGAAAGTCAGACAGTTGTAGTAGGAGGCTACAATGTCACGCACGACTGGTGGGAAGTTGTACCAGCGGAGTGCAAAGTGGAGGAGACTGTGTCGGACTGACCCAAAGGCATTCTCTAGGTCCAGCCAGCATACATTGATTTGGCGTTCGTGCTGTCTCGCATCCTTGATGGCAGCAGCCAGGAGAGAATTTTGCTCGAGGCAGCCCGAGACGCCACGCATGAAGCCTTTTTGAACTGATACTCGAAGGTACTCATTCCGGTGCATGAATTCGCTCATCCTCGTGTGGACTATGCTAAAAAAGATTTTGGCCACAGTGTCTGTGAGAGCAATGGGCCGAGCGTCCTTTGGTCCGGTGCAAACTGGGACCTTCGGAATTAAGATGACTGTCACTCGGCCAAAATTCTGTGGGACTACACCGCTATTCCATATATTTCGGAAGATGGATCCTAAATATTGCAGAAGGCAGGGGCATTTTTTGTATACTAAATAGGGAATACCATCGGGACCCGGAGTAGAGCCCGACGGCTTCCTCTTTACTTGATTAAGAATCTCATCTAGAGATGGAGGTTGAGAAGCAAAAGCTACCGTAGGCAGGGGCGGAGGTGTAATGCCCGGCGGAGGGCTGTAATTATGGAGCCGCGTTGGGTCCTCATACGTGGTCGAAAAATATTCCGTGGCCATTTCTTCCGGGATTTGGATTTTTCCCTTGGCGGCAGACAAAACCGTTTTGCTGTAGTTAAAACGGTTTTTGTCGAACCGGGCTTCCTCTTTGGATTTGAGAAATGCTGCCTTGCGCTTGTCGTTTTGCGTTGCTACGCTCTGTATGAGTTTTAGTATAGAGCGGTACGCGCGCGAGAAGTTGTGGCAGAGGGCTTTATCCCCGGCTTTCTTGGCTTCACGTAACTGGCGACGAAGTAGCCGCTTTTGCCTACGGAGCTTTGCCTTAAATGCGTTTTCTCTGTGAACCGGGTCAACATGGGTAGATTTTGGGTAAACACCCGAGAAGTATTCATGGACCGCCACCTGGAAGGACGACAGCTAGATGCTGGCAGGGGCATTACGGTTCACAGAGTGGTCAAGAATAGAAGTTAAATTATTATTTTGAAATTCCCAGTCCTCTTTCGTGGACTGGGAATTTCAAATAGTATTATGATGGGCCCGACTCCGGTCGGATAATTCCATGGCAGCTCCGTTTGTATTTTATTTATAATAATAACAAACGACTTTTTTATCATAGCTCATATTATTTTAATATTACTTACACAAAGATGACAATTTTTATTTGGCATACAGGTTTCAATACATAATAATAATTAGGCACTTTAATTTCAAATGGACTAATAGATGGCATTCTAATCTCCCCCAAATATTTATGGGATGTAATCAGCCTATATCAAAATGCGATAGATGGCACTAATCATTTAAAATTATTATTGTTATCACTGGTTAAATAATGGGTTTTTATAATCAATCCCATATAATTTTATAATCATAAAGAATAATACACTATTTTTTAGCAATTAAAAGTCGTTTGAATTTCTTTGAATTTATAAAAAAGTTCCCTAATACCCACTGATAATACCGTCGTGTGAGTTCCCCATTGAAGAAAAACGAATAAAATAAACTGCAGCGATTATATAATCTGAATATATCAGAATTCCAAGAACACTTAGAAGTAAGGCAGCACAGAGTAACAATCAGTAATAGAGCATGCTTATAGTAAAAGGTCAACATAGTTTTACAATTTTGTTTATTCATATTATAAACTATTAGTTTTTTTATTATTGATCTTTGCACTCGATAACAATAACAAGAATTCACAAAACCAAAAAATGACCTATAAAAAAAGTTTCGCCTGTAATGCTGCCGTGACCTGGAATAAACTCGCAAATATAACGAGGACTGGATCAACAACCATTTAAAAACCTGCACAAAGCTCTGCTCCTTAATGAAAAAAAAAAGCTGATAACAATAACTGTAATCCAATTTTAATAAACAGGACATCCTGAATATCGGGCATAATTCCTGAGGGTGTGCCTTTTGATAGTAAATTTATCCACTGACCTTGTAAAAACTACCATCAATAAATGGTATTATTAATATTATAATTAGACTGGACATATATTTATGAATATCTATTAAAATTATATGAATTAAATAATATGAATATAAATATAAATAAGTTCTTAGACACGTTTCAACGCATGCTCTATTACATATTATGACTCAGAGCAAAAAGAAGCGGAGTTTAGCTGAACAGGGTAATTTCCAGTCCTTTTGATTCCTGATCAGTTTATAAAATTAGGCCAACAAATTGTTATTCCGGATTATTCATGCCAGAAGAAAATGGGTTGATAAATTTACACAGTGCATTGTTATTCCCACAGATGAATGAGGTAGTACGAAGTATAGCTCACCTTTTCTAGCTCCAGGTCAATGTCTTCATTAAGGATCGTCACGTCGACCTCCGTATTCTGCAGGGTTTGGATGTGGGCCTTTAACTCGGAGACGGTTTCCGCGTGGGAGTCTTTGAGATCGGAGATGGCTTTCCTGTGCTGTTCCTGAAGCAGTGCGGTCGAGGAATCGTGTTCCGTTTTCAACTCTATATATTTTAATTCAAAAGCGTCTTGAATGATATTTTTCTGTTTTTCAAGCTCGTCGATTTCCTATAAAAAACAGAATATATATTGTTAATTTTTATTTAATAGAACAGTGATATTTATTGTGTGTCTGCGGACTGTATTGAGTTTATTCACTTCGCACTTCCGGTCTGCGTCTGGTCTGCGAGTATTGCGCACCAGTCTAGTTCAGGAGTAGCCAATACAAGTCAGGTGGACGTACAGCAGAACGAAGTGATGCAAGTGATTTAAGGTACCGTTAGATCGACTGCTTTACCTCGACTACTATTTCCATCTCAAACCGCACCACCAAATATGGTGTGTTTGGAAACGTCGGGATTTTTTTTAAGGGGTGATACTGGACATAAAACTGAAGAAGAAAAGTGAAGTTTTTCCTTTTTTTATCCCATTTGATTTCAGATTTGACTACCTCAGTTTGTCATTGAGAATAATCTCCTCGAACAAAACTCTCTTTCACTTTGGTAAAGTAGCTTCTTGCATCATGCTTCTAAATCCTAATTCAACATAAAACAATCGAAACAATGTCTTATGGGAAGAACGCGCCATTTTGTAAGCATTGTGAAAAAGTTATAACTGACTGAAAACGAAATCATGGAGAGCTCTGACGTCAAGTCTTTTTTCACAAATTTTCCTATTTTGGAGTGCCTTACAGTGGTGACAAACTGAGGTCTGAGGACCTCCTGATCAGCTTAGCCGACATGCTTAAAGTTGCCTGAAATCCTGATACTTTCTTTGGAGCGGCGATTATTATAAAGAATTAACAGAGTAGCCAGGGGATTCCCTGTGTTATCTATAACTAGCTGACCCGTGCCTACTTCGTTGGGCGGTAAAACTTTTTACCTGTGATGAAATTATGAGTGTGGTTCGGTTAGTACTGAGTTGCTATGATTTATTTCCTGACTGTCAAAAGAAGGGTTATATTTTACTGCATATGTATGTATGTATTTGCATGCCAATTTGACTATAATACCGCTATTTGTGAGTGTCTTCTTGTGAGTGTCTTATTTGTGAGCGTATTATCTCTTTAACTATTTATGCAGTAAAAGAGAAATTATATGCAGTAATAGGGAAGTCTTTTATTTTAAACACTTGAGACGATAAATATACTTATAATGATAATAATTCATAATTGTGATAATATGACCAATAAACATGACCTAACGATTTAAATTATTTTTTTAATATAAAAAACTACTTTTTGTGACTTAAATATAAAAGTTAGACATATGCTGTCGCTGACTTTTTTGTAGGCATTATCAAGCTCTACAACTTTTCTCTAGCACTTAATCATATATCTCTCATCGTTAAGGCAGCGTTAGTTAGAAACGTTTACATTCAACCGCTTATTCTCCGACTTACTTTGCAAATCCGACTACCACTGAAAAGTTTTTTCATTTTTCGGATTAATATAATAATATAGCCTATGACACTCACAAATAACGTGGCTTTCTTCTGGTAAAAGAATTTTCAAAATCGGTTCAGTAGATCCAGAGATTACTTCCTACGTCACAAATTTTACCTCTTTATAATATTAGTATAGATTAGCGACTTATATATAGAATATTTTGAGGAACTACAGCATGGACTGGTGGCCAAGAGATACATAATTGGGGGCAAACAAAAATGGCCCTGAATTAACCCTTGGAGTAAATGGGTATTTTCACGGATGCATCTGTCTCTTTTGCAGGATTTTCGGCGACATCGACCTTAAAGTACTATAACTACGAAACTACTACACCAATCATAAAAAGAACAACTGCACAATGATTGCATTGAAATTTCGAATATAGAATATTGAAATATCATTTTGTAAAACAATTAGATAATTATGAATAAATATGAGAACGTCAAAGAAGTGAAAAAAACGCGCGACCAGATTTGGTCGACTCGTACTCAACGGATAATTGTTTCGCGACCAGATTTGGTTGACTCATACTAAACGGGTTAACCCGTTGCGTATGAGTCACCAAATCTGGTTATACGACCAAATCTGGTCACCAATACGGTCAGTATACGACCAAATCTGGTTCTGAAACAATTATCCGTTGAGTATGATACGACCAGATCTGGTTCCGCGTTTTTTTCACTTCTTTGACGTTCTCATATTTATTCATAATTATCTAATTGTTTTACAAAATGATATTTCAATATTCTATATTCGAAATTTCAATGCAATCATTGTGCAGTTGTTCTTTTTATGATTGGTGTAGTAGTTTCGTAGTTATAGTACTTTAAGGTCGATGTCGCCGAAAATCCTGCAAAAGAGACAGATGCATCCATGAAAATACCCATTTACTCCAAGGGTTAAGGACTAAGTGAGGGTAGCACACAGCTATCCCCATGTCATTATCATCATTATCGTATTGTGCAATCAAGGTAACTTACATCAGCTGATGGCGTGAGGTAATCCACACTCCTGCTGCGTTTTCTGGTGCGATCCCTGGCGATGGTAGATTCCTTGGGTACGTGGAGAGGACTTCCAAAAGGCAAGGCTTCAGGACATCGGTCCAAAGAATCACCGGAAGAAGACGAACTACGTCGCGCACTCTGCTGGCTAAATACTTCTTCCGAGTACCTGGATATAAAAAACAAGACATTGAAAAAAACTCATTTATTTCAAAACTGGCCGGCTAATGTCAAGTTTCATAAAAGCTTTTAGTATTTTAGCTAAAATTTAATTTCTCATTTTAATGAGAGGATGTAACCAATATTTTTAACACGCTTTTATTAGGTCGACCTGTATGTAACTATGTAATGGAATCTAAGGTAGCTAATTTAACTATCTTCCAAGGATCGTAGCGTCATGAAAATTGGCAGCTGTATGTAGTTCTGATGACAATACAATAATATGGTAATGTCGAACTGATCTGATGATAGAGTCGGAAGATATGAACTGGAACTTCATGATGGAACATCGTATCATGGCTGTGTTTGGACTTGTTAGAAAAGTCTTGGAATGAACTTTGACCACGATTAGGTTTCAAGGTCTGATGATGAATCCGGAAGATAGGCACTGGCATTCCATGAAGGAATATCGTATCATAGCCCAAAAGTGTGTTTTTAGTGTTTTTTTTTTAACTATTAATTTATTAAAGACTCGATAAATTACCTATACAAGTGTTAACCCTTGGAGTAAATGGGTATTTTCATGGATGCTTCTGTCTCTTTTGCAGGATTTTCGGCGACATCGACTTAAAGTACTATAACTACGAAACTACTACACCAATCATAAAAAGAACAACTGCACAATGATTGCATTGAAATTTCGAATATAGAATATTGAAATATCATTTTGTAAAACAATTAGATAATTATGAATAAATATGAGAACGTCAAAGAAGTGAAAAAAACGCGCGACCAGATTTGGTCGACTCGTACTCAACGGATAATTGTTTCGCGACCAGATTTGGTTGACTCACGGGTTAAGGGGGTATTCTGATCTAGAGACCTAAATTTTAGGCATTTTTCCAAGTAGGATAAAAAAAATAAACATTTTTACAATCCATTTTTTTAATACAATGTTAATTTAAGTTTCAAGAATACAAAAAAAAAATCACCAATTTTTTTTTTAAAGAGTTAAAGGCTAGTGAAGTGGAGGTTAAAAAAGGTGCATCCTGGTTGACACGTTTCCAACCCTTGTAGTGTTATGAAACAAAGAAAAACAAAAAAAATCTTGATTAGTAAAGACGTCGCTATGGCCCAGACCATGAAAATAAAAATATTTTTTTTTGCAGAAAAGACGACGATAATTTTTTTTTTTTAATGTGGCAATTTTTATTTTCAAAATCCATGCTCTTGGATATAGAGGTATAAACAAAGGTGATTTCCACCAAATTTCAAATAAATCGTATAAGTAGAACTTGAGATATCATGTCGACTAGGTCGAAAAAAGTAGTTTCGAGAAAAAAGCGTTTAAAGTTCTCACACTTTTGGTTCTACTTCAAAATTAACATTTTCTGAAGTTCTTACAGCTAAACGAGCTGTTCTAGCTTCATAATCATGAAGTCGGGGATTATATTATAGTACGAGGGTCTATTGATCGATTCGTTGCGGCACGATCGGTTTATTTGCCATTTGTTGCAAAAGTCGCTGTAACTCCGAAAATAATTCAAACTTTGAAAAATCTTTTAGAGGACACATTCCTAAAGGTCTAAACTTTGAAAATATGCAAACGAAAAAAAAAGATTATTTCAAATTCCTAGATCAGAATTAAAGCTCCTTAAAGCTCTTTAAAATAAATGACAAAAATCTCTCCTTTTCCTCTTCAATAAAATGTATTTGACCGGCAATATTCCTACTGACTGATTCAACTCAACGTTCATAACGATCCCGAAAATGGTCAATGCCAAAAGATGCAGTGAATACCAGATTATCAGTCTAATGTCTCACGTCCTGAAACCCCGATTTTTTATTAAAATAGAAGAATAGGTCAGTGATATGCTATATGTTGTATAATGTTCGAACAGCCCCCAGCATCTCTTCCTTCAAGGCCAGACTCAAGGAGCATATTATAATCCTAAAACCATAAATTAATCAACCCTCCCTCCTCTCCCCCCCCCCCCCCCCTCCTTATCGCTTCCCTTTCCTTCCTTCCTCTCCTTCCTTTTCTCTGCGTCTTAATTTAATTTTAATAATTTGCTTTCCTATTTTAAAATTATCTTTTTCTTTCTCGTTTTCTGTTTGTTTTTTTTATCACTTTAATTTTTATTATTGTTCCGTGTCTCCAACGTAATAAATATATTATAGACTTAAACTATAGGTTAGCTGATAGACATTGCCGCAAGACAATAAGCTCACCTTTTTCATTTTTAAAGTTTTTTTACTATTATTATTATTATATGCAATTTGGCTTCTGCAACAATCTGAGAACTAAAGAAGTGATATTTAACGTTCGAATTCTGGTACAGAGATGTAGATATATGGTCACACAGTTTACATGTATTACATCAACTTTGAAAAAACCTTCGCAAGATGGTCGAAATAAAGTGGGAATTGATGACATAGACTTGCATGTCATTACTAGACCCTACAAGGACCAAATAGCGCACAGCAAGGTTGTCTAGAATATTTCCGAAGAAGCGGAAATCAGGGTTGCATAATATCACCTCTGCTGTTCAATCCTAACCTTGAGTTAATTTTTAAGAAAGCGCTACATAAATTCAAAAGTGAGGGAAAGGTAAAAGACAGACATCAACAACATAAGATAAGCAAATGATACTGTACTAATTCCCAGCATCGTGGAAGAACTCCAGATCCTCATTGACAATGTTACAAGAATATATGACAAATAAAGGTTGTATATTATATGACGAATATATGTGACGAATATAGGTTGAAGCTAAATAGTCAGTAAAGTACCCGAAAGCACATCTCCATTTACAGGTTACAGAATTTGACTGGAGAAGACTGATAAATCATTTATCTGGGCTGCAATCTAAACCACAACTGGAATATAAGCATGGAGATAAAAATCCATATTGATGTGAAAAATCCGTTTAAGTTGTTAAAGGTCCTTGAGGAAGAAATATCAACCTACACCTGAGGATCAGACTTTGAAGATGCTATGTATTTACAATAATATTATATGGAATGGAAAGCTGGTCACTTATAGACACACTGTTAAGAAAGCTTGGAGCCTTCGAAATGTGAGCCTATCTTAGGATACTAGTTGGGTTGACAGTTAGTAATGAAGATGTCTTAAGGCGTTTGAGCTAGAACATGCAAATATTGGAGACAATAAAACCCACAAATTCAAATACATCCCTCATGTGTTTTATCCCGAAAGATATAATATTATGCATCTAAAAATTCAAAGCAAATAGCCAGAAGTGGTCCGGAACGAAGACGATCATCTCGGCGTCGTACTCAACGGGACTAGTTTCCGAAATCTACCATATCTTTATTTCGAGCGGTGGCCAATAAAGTTTTTAGCGAATGTTCAGTAGCGGATATGTCACCAGAAGGAAAAGAAAAAATATACAACTACGACTTTATCCTCAGCAATTCAAGAATAATTTCCTGTTGTGTGTGAATGAGCAAGCTCTTTTTTTTTTGGTTTTTTCCACAATTTTTTATTAAAAATTGCTTACTTGCTCGTATTGATTCACCCACTTTAAAATTGCCTGTTGCGGTCTGTCGAACAAAACTTTATGTGGCAACATAAAATTCACAGAATTATGCAGCTCCAGAGGTATTCCTAATCCAATCGGCTCGAGGCATGTGTGGCAAGTAGACCTTACCCGGGTTTTCCTAATGTTTATATTGTTTTCAATGTTACCATTTCATACCTATAATAATATGCCAGGCCAGTCGACAGTCGACGGTAGCGGAGTGATGTTATACTTCGCGGAAGGTTTCAGAGCCGGTTCTTTAGTTCGTACCGTCAGATTAAAAGTAGGTTAAATAGCATACTCACTGTTTTTCCATATCATGGCATTTCCTCTCGAAGTAGGTCCTCAGATCCTCGACTTCCTTTCGATGCTTGGCATCCAGCGACTCCAACTCGGCCTTGTGCTCATCTTTCAGCTTCTCTACCAGAGCGGCGGGATCCGCCACATCCGAAAATATCTCTTTCGCAGAACTGAGATCCGAGCCTTCATCCTCTCTTAACATGCTCTCGTGTTTGGCAAAATCGGAGAGTTGCCCTCTGGTGACGTCGACCACTTCGGAAGTGGCCTCGCTGAAACGTTGCTGCATGTCCCCGAGCTGAGAGACCAGATGCTCGTTCTGCAGCTGGAGAAACTCTCTCGTCTCCAGAGACTCTTGGAGAGATATCGTCAACTTTTCTATCATGGTGTCTCGTTCGTACAGAGCTACTGGTATATCCAGTATCTGAAAAATAAATAAATGATGTATTTTTGCAATCGCCGTCCGATGCACTGAAAGTTACGATACGATACTGGACACCAGAGGTGCTAAAATTTATATAAATGCCTTTCAGTATACTCCCTCGTTGGAGCTATTCGGATGACAGATCATGTCCCCTATGTAGTAATACTCCTTGTATACTATTACATATTCTAGCATGCTACAAGTCAGTGGTGGATACAATAGTCGGCAAACAATGGAGTTTTCAGTAATGAACCAAAATGTGTATTTATTTTTTACCAAAAATGCCAATAAAAAATTTTGGAAACAATGTAAATAAGATGATATCGGCATCCATTTCGAGGGCGAGTAGGTACCTACAGTGTTGCCTATTACCTATGTCTGATAAGCAGACCGGGTGATGTGAAACTCACAAAAGAGAATATTTTGACAAGTACCAGGGTCGAACAAGTTTTTTTTTTTCCAGAAATGAATTCTGAGGCAAAGATTTATCCAAAAATGATATCCTACTTGCCCTAGTAACTATAGTTAGAGAAATATAGAGCTCAAAGTGCGGCAGAATCAAACTACTTCCCCGTCTCCCCCCAGCACTTGCGCGGTGGCTGCAGATGGCTCGTGATCTAATTCCACACAGGACCACCTAAGGAACAATTACGCTAAGTATGAGCCTTTAATCACAAAATGCAGGAATCCCATACAACATGTTGCGCCAAATCCCCAGCTATTAAAACCAATCATTACGAAGAATTAACCAATAGGATCTTTTAAACAGGGCGAATGATCCCGATGCCTAAGTAGTCTTGTAACCAGGATTTTAAGGATAGGCAGGGCTATGTCGGTCCTGTATGCTTTAACATTCGTAGTTTCAACATTTCTCTGGGTAGTTGGAAAGAACCCTCACTTTTGCGCCACATTTATTTTTTTCTCAGCATATGCCTTTTTTATAGGTCTCCTTGAGAAGGTACAAAGAAAAGCAACCCATATGCCGATCCAAATGAAACGAATAAGCTACGACGAAAGGCTAACAATCCTCAAACTGCCCTCACTCAAGGTGAGATGCGACAAAGGTGACCCGATCGAAACATTCAAGATTCTACTCTACAGTTCTACTCTAAACTTTACAGTCGATATACTTGACGAACAACAACACTCAACTCAGAGGACATTCCTTAAAGCTCTCAAGCGCCTCCTTCAAGAGGAACCCACATTCAAACAGACTAGTGAAGACCTGGGACAGTTTGCCAAGTGAAGTGATAAGTTCAACCAGTGTAAATCAATTTAAAAATAGACTTGATTAACATGTGAAGGGTTACAGGGAAGAATGATGAGTCAATTTTTAAAATCTTTGTTAATTCCATTTTTAAAGTTTACTAACTTGAGACAGGACCTTTAAGGCAGAATTTGTTTAAGTGAGAACAAAATATTTTGTCTGTAAACCATACAGTTGTTACTACAAAAAAAAAATTACCTAAATTTATACCAAATATAAGTCAAATTGACCTTGGTCTCATCTTAAAAAGTTATGTGGACCAATCTCATCTTAAAAAGTCAAATTGACCTTGGTCATTCTTCCCCTAACCCTTCATATGTAGTCAGCAAAACAAAGAAATGTGTTCATCTGCTTAACCCTTCAGGCCTCGGCCCCTCAGCCGATTGACAAGTTGCTGTCCCAAACATTTTTAGTAAAAATTAGTAAAAAAAATGAATTACGACACTGTCTCACCAAAACATTAATTACTGCCAAACCACTGTACCCATAATTAAAATGAAACATGTTAACATAATAAAACATAATAAATTAAAACAAATTAAATTAAAATTAAATTAAAACGGGGGCGTCACGCTGAATCGTGTTGTGGCCGATATCGGCCAATCGGGGCTTGAGGGGTTAAACTAATTCACCGACCAGTCATCATATTATTTCTGGAGGGTGCGCGGTGAACTCTGGAGTAACAACAGTTTGTAGTAGGTTTGGGACAGCTGTCTTGCCACATGTGAGCATTCACCTTATCACCCATTCACTCCCCCTTCGAAGCCATAGAATTTGGGATGCGAAAATTGCAGTTGATTATTTTCCTGGAGTGACCAAGATCTTTAAAGAGATGAAACAGAGATTTGGCTGACAAGCCACGAGCGCCAACTTTTACCGAGTGAAGGTGAATAGTGAAGCCGTTCTAGGTGACAGCATTTGCGAGATCATGGTATTTATTTAATTTGTACTCGTGGCCTTTTGAGATATTTGATTCCCATGAAATAGTTAATCCTACAATAATGGCTATCTTTCAAGATAGGGTGTAAAAAGTTATATCAGACGGAAGGCTGTGCAGCCGAGATTTTTAGAGAATTTATACTGCTTAGACCAAATCGACCTCCAGAATCCAATCTGAACCTTTTCTCGATTATTGAGAAAGGTTTTGTATTGGAATGTTTTTGGCCTTTAGACACCCCGCACAAACAGTTTTAGCGGTTTGGAGGTTACTGTAAGATCCTTGTTGGCACGAGCCACTAAGAGTCTAATTACCTCAAGAATAACAGCAAGGAGAAGTGTACCGTTCTTGATCTAAGACCGCTTTGAAAGCAGACAGAATATGTCTAGCTGTGCAAGGGGTATTGCTATAAAGGGGACATGTACTATCCTCTGAATACCTCCAACGAGCGAGGTTACTGGAGTCTGGAAGTGTATGCTGGAAGGCATTTTAATATTTTTTTGAATCTCTGGCATCCAGTCATACAACATTATCTCCCAGTGTATTAAAGAAGGAATGCAAAAGTCCCCAATCTGGCATACATACATACATTATTATAGCAGAAATTATAAATACCTTTCCGTAATCATCTCCAAACGTCCGATACTCAGTCGTAAATGTACTCAATGACAAATTTAAATCATTATCATTTGGTCCCGGTGACTTGCATGACTTTACCTCTTCGTTTTTTTCATCATCAATTGAGTTATTAATGATGATTTCCTCGACGAGGTAATCTTTCTGCTCGCCGTCCGACATTGGGCCCTCTTTGTCGGTGACGTCATCGATGCGGATGTCCTCGGTGAGACTCTCGTCATGCAGAGGCAGATCGATTACTTTCGGATTCGTCACGATCACCGGAGAAGGCACTCTAATTTTGCCATCCTTCGATATATCCATCAGATCCTCATCTGTTTTTATCGAAGTTATGATGTTTTTCTTTGGACCAGTGAGGTTGAACAGCGGATTGGCGAATGAGAAATTCTGTTGGGTCGCCTGCCCGCGTATATCCAGTTTAATGACATCGTTAGATCGGTCCGATTTGTCTATCGGAGTCGCCGTTTCGCTGGGCGGATCCGATTTTTTATCGGACAAACCGGAGTTGGAGAAATCTAATGGTATATCAACTGAGCTTTCGCGGCTCGATTGACTTTTTTCTGTGTCGTCGTGCTCCGATGATTCCGCTTCCTGTTCCGATTTCTCCGAATCGGAGCCGTCTTCGACGACATCTTCGAGGATATGCTCCGATATCGACGCTGATTCTGAATCATTCGAAACGTTGGAAGCGTGCGAATCGCTTCTCGAAGCTTCAGACTCTTTTGAAACGTCTCTCTCTATTGACGGAGGGCAAGTACTGATAACTCTAAGCA
This sequence comes from Micropterix aruncella, assembly GCA_944548615.1. Lineage (NCBI taxonomy): Eukaryota > Metazoa > Arthropoda > Insecta > Lepidoptera > Micropterigidae > Micropterix > Micropterix aruncella. The sequence continues at coordinate 1,608,499 of OX155963.1, forward strand.
CTGGAGTAGTGTTGTGAACTCGTAAACTCGGTAGACTTAAACTTTGGTTAGGAACTTCTAGTCGGTTTTTTAATGAATCTTGCGAAAACGCCTCATCGTCGCTCAACTCTGTGACAACCACATCATTTTCCTGTAAAAAAAATAAAATATTGTAACCAAAACAAAACATATTAAATGTTGCTCTTGAAAATGTGTCAATTTCAACTTTCAAGCATTGTCTAGTGTTTTCCTCTCAATTTAACTTTCACGGCCCACCAACCGACCAAGAGGGAAAGTATTATGAACGTGCAAAATTTTTTTTTCCGAGATGAAGACAGAAATATCTATTTTGAGCCGCCCTGAGACGATTGAGACCATTTCCAAATTGAAATCTGTCTGTGTGCCTGTCTATGCGTAATCCTCAACGATAGCACCTAGTTAGTTAGTTTTCCTGGGCTGTTTCCCGCACTTGGCCTCTTGATTGGGCCGTTGTGCGTGGCTCATGTTTCTATTTATGTTACTCCAGCCAACCCAGGCTGTCCCAGAAGGTTAGCAGACGATAGCACCTAAGCACTTAATCTGATTAGGCTAAAATTTGGCATGCAGGCATCATATGGTCACGGCAAGACTTGTAATGGGGCGTTTACACTCTCGCGTGAGGCGCGAGGCGAGACGCAAAACCATGTCAGTAAACAAACGGAACAGAGGCAAAGCTTCTAGCAAGTAGGTAAACATTTTGTACGCTCGTTAGAAGCTTTGCCTCTGTTCCATTTGTTTACTGATATGGTTTTGCGTCTCGCCTCGCGCCTCGCGCGAGAGTGTAAACGCCCTATAAAGGTTTTGGTTGAAAACCGTACACCATGATGGCACTAGTCATATTTCAATCTCAAAATATTGGACTTAAAGACTTGAATTTTATACACAGATGCCTTGTTGGGGTGAAATCACGTTGCAAAATTTTGGTTGGAATATCTCATGTACCAATATTTAAATTCCGCCATACAAATATCAAATATTAACGGCTCGAGGAAAGCTGACATACGTACCACCCCGCTTAAGGCGGCTGTGTAACAGAACCAAATTGGGTTCATCGGCCGGCTGAGAGAGGGCGCTCATCAATTTTATTTATCAAATTAACATTTACATAAAACCAGTCCATGGCTACTTACCAGGAAAGTCTTGGAGTAACACAACCGTTTTTTTAATTTAAGCAGTCATGATCTCCCACTCCGGTCAAATCGGAATAATACAAATGACATGACAAAGCGTAATTCTCCAACTTTCAGTCACACTTCCAACATTCATACAGCCCGTGTTTGGAACCAGCTCCCTTTTATTAGTATTCAGTATTCAGTATTCAATTTATTTATTCAGAATATACAATAAAAGCATGAATTATGAATTAAAGCTAATTATCGCATATTAGAATTCGTCAGTTTAAATGTAGATATAAAACGATTAAAGCATAAATATTAATTCGACAATAGCGTTGACTAAAGTCGGCTTTACACGGCAAACAAATAAAAAAAAATAAAAAAAAAATTGAGCTGAATCCATGTACATGAGTATACATATAAAATAGATTATTATAAGAATATTAATAGTCATCAAGCACTTTATACAAAAAATAATCACACAATAGGAAGTATCAAAACAAAATTGGAAAAAACAACGTATGTATATGATCAGGTATGTTACATTACACATTGTAATCTACATATTAAATATTAAATTCATAATATTATTATTAAACAATAAGAACTAAAATGAGGTACCTGAAAGTTACATATTAATGTTATTCCCATTTGAAGGAATTGGCATGCTCAAAAAAATCACCCAGCTTATAGAAAGCATGTGTGGATTGTAGCTTTTGTTTAATAAATCTTTTAAACGCCTTTGTTTCCATCTTTCTTGTGGAGAGTGGTAGCTGGTTAAAGAGCTTATAGCTCAAATATCCAAAGGACTTTTGTGTCTGCGTAAGGCGTACTTTAGGCAGGATAACGTCATCACGTCTGCGTGTATTGTGGGAGTGCATATTCCCGTTTACCTCTTGTTCGTTAATATTTGATTTAGCATAGAGTAGACATTGTAAAATATATTGAGACGTAAAAGTCAGTATTTTGTACTTAAGAAAATATGGTTCGCAGTGCGTGTCACGGGATACTCCTGCAATTGCTCTTAGTGCACTTTTCTGTAAAATGAAAACCCTAGAACTGTCTGTGGCATTCCCCCATATCAGTATACCATAAGTCATTTTAGAATGGAAACAGGCATGGTACGCAGTTAATGCAGCGTTTTCACCAGCTAAGAATTTAATCTTTTTTATCGCATATATTGCCGAAGAAAGCGCACTACACAGTTCATTAATATGGATGTTCCAGCTAAGATGATGATCGATCATGATACCTAGGAACTTTGTCGATTTGCTTAATTCTAGAGTACTGTTGTCTAGAGTTATATTAAATGGTATAGCAGACGATTTATATTTTGAGGAGAAGTGCATAGATACGGTTTTTTTGCATTAAGCAAGAGATTATTCTCTGTGAACCATGAACTTGCTAGGTTTAACGCATGATTGGCATTGGTCATTAGGTCGTTAGGATTGTTACCGTGAAACAGGAAACTTGTATCATCCGCATAGAGTAACGTTTTGGTGTAGGCTGGCAAGCAATTGCCTATATCATTAATAAAAAATAAAAATAATAATGGACCAAGAATCGATCCCTGGGGAACTCCGCAGGATATCGGTTGCGGTGTAGATCTAAATCCATCTATTTCTACTACCTGTGACCGGCCTGTTAAGTAGGACTTCATCATATTATTGGCTTTGCCCCGAATCCCATAACTGTTTAATTTATTGAGCAGTATTTCGTGGTCAACCGAATCAAACGCTTTGGATAGGTCACAAAAAACTGCCACGGGTTGGGAAGAATTTTCAAAAGTGTCGATAATGAAATTTACCATCTCCGAAATCGCCGAGGTGGTGGACATATTTTTCCTAAAACCATATTGATATTTATTTAGTATATCGAATTTATTTGCGAATAGATATAGCCTGTTATATAAAATTTTTTCGAAAATTTTAGAGAAAGCTGGAAGCAGTGAAATTGGCCTGTAATTTTCAGGATCAGTTTTGTTCCCTTTTTTAAAAACTGGTACTATCTTTGCTATTTTCATTAGATTTGGGAACACACCTTGTTTCATACAATTATTAAAAATAGACCTCAAGGTGTTGGAAATCGTTGGTGCTATATTCTTTATTAATTTAATCGAGTGTTTAATCGTTTAATCGAGTGAGTCATGTTTAATCGAGTGAGTCATTATTAGAAATGCAACTTCACTTTCCGCTTTTCAAATGTCATTGAAAAAATCACTATCTATTCTCCCCCCTCCTTCCAAAGATATAATGTAATTTTGTTTTCATCTTTTAAACACTTAATCTTGTTCTCTTTACTGTGACCCCCACAAATATATCTAAATAAAGTGTATTGTATCGTAGACTTCATTAAAATAATAGCATGATTGATTTCCTGACCTCTTTTTTGAGTAAAAATTATAAAAACGGAAAATTACCACATTTTATGATTATTGTAAACAAAATAGCGAAGAAAGAAACTTAAAGTTTTCATTTTTAAGTTATATTATTGTTTTGATAAAATCTGTATTATACCAATTCAGTGAAAGCATCATTAGAAATGCATCAAAATCCCTGAGATGTTCGTCAGCATTTAACCTCCACTGTTAGCATATCAGGCACATTTTTTAAAAATCCTTTATACCTCTTACGGTGTTCTACATGGACTGGTAAGCAGCGCCGGGCTACTAGAAGACCATCGACCCAAATACAAAGTGGGTACAAAAGATCTTATATTATATCCAGGTGACATCAAGAGCTGGAAACAAGCCCCCCACTCCATTTACTACTACTACTAATACTACCTCTTACGGTAACAGCCCACTTTAATGTTTGACAATTATCTTACAGGCGGCCGTCTTTTTTAAACATTACGAGGTAGTATGTTCACCCATCGAAGTACTAAACACGCCTGAAACTGCTTAACTTCGGTGATCTGACGGAAACCAGTGTTTTAAAATGGTTATGGACGTTACATCACATCATCAATAATCTAATTATTTTTTATTTTATTTTATTATTCCGTTTTATGTAGAGTAAAATTGGAATTAATGACATCTTTGCAGAAACACCCTATTAATACATTATTATTAACCCCTCAAATGTGAGGCGTCCCTTAAGGGATGCCTTGGCAAAATGTATACAAAATGTATATAAATTTATATAAATGTAAATGTGCGCCGCTTTATAGTAATCCGCTCTATAGTAATGCTATAGCTCTATAGTAAACCCCGCTCTATGTAAATGTAAATATAAATTTATATACATTTTGCCGTAGGCAACCCGAGCTAATCGCCATTCATTTGAGGGGTTAAGATTCAATAAAATAACGAATGCAAAGAGTATTGAGGAGTCACAAATTGAAGTTTTCTGATTGGACATCACTAGAAGTGTGGCTCTGTTGCTCGACGTCGCTGTGCCAGAAAATATTCATTCTGCGCTGTAGCCAGAGCTACCTCGATCCTGTAACCAGTCAGGAGGTACGAGGTATCCTGATAGTTAATTCCAGATGGAGATGTCCTTCCAAACTGGAAGTCAGAGGGCGAGGCTGCCCACTGGGTACCTTTCCCGGTGCCTCGCCGTAAGGCGTTGGTCTCTGACCGGCGAGTGGTGTAACTAGACAGGGAACTGTTTTCGTCCCGAGTCTTCTACGCTCACCTCGCGGGATAAACAATCTAATATTGTTAAAACTCCTGAGGTGACGGGTTCGACCATTGTAGTTGTTGGCATTGTTAGACGGTGGACTGTGTTGTCCGTAAATCTCTGCGTTCACCCCACGGTTGAAAGAATGATCCAATATGATTATATCCCACTAGGGTGGGAGGATCCCCCGTAGTAGTTAACAACCCTCAAGTGCTCCTTCTGGATTACTCAATATTCTAAGATTCCGTTTGAATAAGCCGATCTCCTGCACTCGATTGTGCAAAGAAAATTAATTTAAAAGACACTGGGTAAGAGGAAAACGACCAAATTCGAAAAAAAACGATAAAATAAAATCGACTTCCAGTTAAAGAAACCACGTCATTTTATCAAAAATGCAGGAAGGTAGGAAACATAAAATCGAACAAAACGTTTAAAACCGCATTCCGCCCTACACAATCAACAAACGTACGGCAAGTGTCGATTACTAAAGTTAAATAATACTGTTTCAACACCATTTTCACATAAAATACGCGCGAAATCAACTAAAATACGTATGCGAAATCGACCAACGAATACGCCATCCTACAGGCCACGTTTTCAAGGATATCCTATTATTCGACCCACCTTATTGTCCATCCGTGATGGCTGAGCCATAATATCATGAAATCTGAAGATTATCCATACAAACAAACGGAATCAGATTTATTTTTCTACGAGGAATGACGTTCTCAGCACAAAAGTCAGTCACAACACAACACAAACTTAATAGGCAACACAACAAACTATTTTTTGTTTTACGACCTGGCAACATAGCAAAAAATATGACAGGTTTGCCAACATAACATGTCAAACAAATAGAGTTCGGCAGCGAGTGTGAAAAACAGTATTTTTTCTTTCAGTGGCGTCTCCCCTAGATTTTTGCTATGTTAGATCATTTCCATTCAATTTTATACAGTGTAATGGCGGAGGGATAGGATTTGAATTTCATGCGGTCGGTGTGTATCGCCCGTTATAGTTATGTAGTTTTTTCCGTACCCTGAAAAGTTTGTTTGTTGGCGTGAGCGAGGTCTAACATTTAGAGCGACGACATTTAATTTAAATGCTCAGCTTTTTCTATTTTAGCAACACTGCACATCCCTGTATTGTTTAATTATTTTTTTACCATCAGCCCAAAAAGAGGAAGAAGAATTAGTTACGGTGGGTCAGCGACCGTGTCAGTTTTACTTTTTTTCTATAATAGAGTCTGTGATAATAATAACGGAATAATAACAAATGGCTGGCGATCGCCTTGAAAATATTGCTTTATCAGAATGGCCGCAGCTCAGGGACTTATTTCTCTCAAACTGGCCAGCGGATTTAATTGGTTATCGCACATTGCAGCATTACATCGAGATAAAAGAGAAAAATCCGCTCTATAAAATTCATCTGTTGAGCTTAAACGGCGATTGGGGCGATGGGACGTTTTTAGCGTTCGACGGCGTTCAGATTCAAGTATATGCAAAGGAGGAATCATGCGAGAGATTGGAAAGAGCAGTAGAATTGATGCCGAAGTCTTTAGGAGTTAGATTTCGATCGATTCCAGAGAAATGCGTAGGGGCAGTCGAGCGAGCTTTAACGAAATGCAAAGCAGGGGATGCCCGCCACGTATTACGGGAGGGGATGAGCGGCACATATTTATACTGGCTTCCGAAAGAAATGGCTTTGAAATTGAGCACAGAATTGCCGGTCGGTACATACGCGGGTCCAGTCGATTTAAAATACGTAAACTACATCAACTCGCTGTGGCCGAACAGCTACAAATCGCCGAAAGAGCATTGCGAATATGGCCCCCATTTTGGAACCCAAAACGGCGTCAACCCCACCGAACCGAAATCGTCGCAAGATTGGATTGCGGACATGATCATAAACTCGAACTCCGTCGGATTGTACGACGCGAAAACGAACGATCTACTGTCATGGGTGATGATCTTGCACAACGACGGCCTGTGCGCGTTGCAAACCGACGATAAGCACAAGCGAAAGGGCTACGGCGGCGTCGTACTCAGGAACATCAGCAGAAATCTCGCGCTGAAAGGAAAGGACACGTTCGGGTTCGTCTCCACGAACAACACGCCGTCGAAGAACCTTTTTAATAAAGAAGGATTTCGCATTTTGAGCCGTGCTTTTTGGCTCGAGGTCAAAGCGTACGAATCGCCCGACGAAATAGCGGAATTAAGGAGGCTGTACATGTACAATGTTTGTACGTGATGCCATTGATTTTATTATACTATTAAATCAATGGTGATACGCACAGCAGATATACATAGTCGGGGAGGTAATGAATATTTTGAGGACTTATTTTCCCAGATTGTGAAAGTTTTTAAATTTGGTCTATTATTGATGCTATTTAAGAAATTGTTAGTCTGGCAAGGATTATGCGGTGGATGGGTGGGCGGATGGTGCAATTGAATTGTACTTATTTTCCCAGTTATAAATTTTATCTATTTACTAGATTCGACCGTTAAATGCTCATAAAGAGCAGTCTGATATAATATTGAGCAATCAACATTATGGTTGGCTGAAAGAGATTACGTACCATACTCATTTGTTGAATATTTGTCAAGAATTTTTAGGTATTGGGAATGAATAATTTACTATTAAATATTTGGCTGAAAACCACATGTCATTCTCTACTTCAATTATTTGAACTACCCTCCCGCCTGCAAAGTATAATTTACGTCATACTACGCAATGAATTTAAGAAACCTATAGTAATCCGAAACTGTTGCTTTTAAAATATGGGCCTAAAAATTATAATACAAATTGTTATTATTATAAGTAATCATAATCATAAGTTTTTTATTCAAAATACCTAGTACGAAATCGTAAATTTTTGACGTCAATAATGAATACAAACATACATAAAATGATATAAAAATTAAATTATTGTGACATTGTAACAAATTATTGTGACATATAACGTGATATAAATCATCGAGGTAACCATTTTATTTCCAAGGATCTTTGTCGTCTAGATAATCATTTATTTTATAGTAGCTATTTTCTACTGCATTCTGATTGTATTACATCAAACAAAGAGTTATAATATCGATGGAATTATAGGATCAATATAATTGATCCTAGTAATATAATTGATCCTATAATTCCACGAAAAAACACATCTGGCTGATGTTCATAATAACTAAAGCTTCGGCAGACTCCCGAAGTTTGTGGCAGTGCGCGCTCAAAACGATTCACTCTGACATCTTACGAGGCTTTTGGCGCTCCCTCTCACAGCCATATATTATCTTAAGCTATCGTAATACTTTTAAGTATCATATGACCAATTTTCAGGACTGGAAAAAAAGGACCACCATTTTGTTAGGTTTTTTTAACACGTTTTCTATACCTATATATCAGCCAGATTATTTTTTTCTAATCAATATTGCATTCGATTTGACAGTAAAACAATTTTCATTTGTGCTAAAATCAGTGCAGTACATTCATGCATGTATATTCAAACGCATTTTTAAGGTCAACCCACCGGAAAACCCCCCTACAAAATACATGTCCGGTACTTGGAATTAGTCACTGGATAATCCTATTTTACGTTGGTGACTGGGACAATTAGCACCGAAAAAAATCACTAGCGCCCCGACTAACAAAACTTATCTTGTGATGTCCATATATATATCAGCCATATTACATAATTAGTTACATATCTATCATCCTTATCAGCGGCATACATGTGTCAGATAAATATTTGAATTGACCTTATCAATTATTATTTAGGCTATTTTAGTTAATATAAAGCAGGGCAGTTACTTTATATTACCAGAGATTACTAACTGATTTACTGTTTAGCATAATATTAATGTGAGTCTTTAATATTGGTATACTTTCTTATTTTCGTGGTAAAAATCTTGTATTATTGAGTAATTATAATATGATACTATTTATTAGTAGTAAGTACATATCTATTATTTAGTAAGTATCTACCTATCCTACTTAGTAATAACATTGCGTGAATTATTTAAATCGAAATGGCCTAAGCACTTTGTAGTTCACCGCAATGTCTATCGCACACTTTTTCGATCTCACGAAAAAGAATCAGATGTATAAAAAACATTATTTCTTTGAATGGCAATTTGAAAGATGGAACCTTTTCTTCCTATGGTGGCTCCAATTTATACACATTGGAAGATTGTCATATACACCTTGGAAGATTCGTGCTTGAGGCTCGCGGGAGCAGTCATGGCGTTCCCAAAACAACGGATTATTTATGTGCATGATAGAGAGATTCATTCTGGTAGTCCACGAAGCATTGAAACAGTTCAATGCCGAAACCGGGCTGGACATACGTGCAATTTGTATTGGATACCGAAAGTTCCGACGTCGCCGAAAACCTCAGAAGAATGGATACGCAACATGATCCGAAACTCGTTCTTCGTCTGTCTGTACGACTCCGTGGACATGCCGATGGAATGGTTCATGATGGTGCACAGCGACGGACAGTGCGCGTTGCAAACTGACCCGCAACACCTTCGAAAAGGATACGCCTCACCCGTTCTGAAGAATATGAGCGCATTGCTTTCGCACTCAGCAGAAAAGATCCCTTTGGATATATTATAGTCGTTGGCAAGACGCCATCAATAAAGCTCTTTGAACGTCTAGGATTTCCCAAAAGCTGCAAAACGAATTGGAAAACAGTAAAACTATAACAATCCGAAGAAGTAGGGGAATAATTGAAAACACTTTTTAATTATAAATAAGCCAAAAATAGGTATTACTGCGTCAACTTTGTACTATTCGTCGTTTCGGGTCGTTGTCAGACTGTCATTGTCCAGAGTATTAACAATGGCGTTTGTATACTGTGACAGTCTAACCTGGACAACGATGGTTGTAGCATCGCCCAGACATCGGCACTGTTGCTACAAAGTTCATACAGTAAAGTCTGTTTTTGTCCTATTCATATTGTTAAAAAACAGCGATAATCTTCGATTTCGTACATAATTTTCTCTTAGGTAAATGAATATGAACCTAATAATTTATTTTCAACACACCGTTAAACGAGCAACAGCAAACAGACAGAACTTAATCCCAAAAAGGAGAACAAGTTTTGCACAGAAACACTTTTCTTACATTGCTCCTCGACTGTTCAACAAAATGAATAGTATTTTTCCTGCAGGACTGAAATCTAGGACTAGTCACCGAGTAATGAAAAACGTAACCAAGTCACTTTTGGGTATGGGTTTTGGCGATAAGAGACACAGACACTAATACATTAGGCCTACCTTAGTGCAGGCGAGGTCACACACGTATTGTCTCTGAATACAAATATATATGGAAGATGGCTCCCTTAAGGGCACACTCGAGTAGCCTACTTGAGTGCCTACTTAAGTAAGGTACACGAAATTTTGCGCATTTCGTGAATTTACGTAATTTTGCAGACGTGAATTTAAGGTTAAAATACTGTATTTCTATAAGTTTTATTGCACAACATAAAAGATCATTTATAATATGGTCTAATGAGTGAGCTACTTTTTTGAAAATTATTATAGAATTTTAATTGACCTTAAACCGGCGACTGTTTGTGAATTTTTGCTGTAAGAGGTTTAGAATATAACATATTTACGAATCATTTTGACATCTAAACGGTATGAAAAAATTGCAATGTATTGTTGTGAAAGTACTCTATATAATAAGTGAATCACGTTTTACTACTTTCATATAAAATTGTTGATAAAAAAATATTTAACTTTGTCAATTTTTTTAGAAAATGGGCGAAGAATTGCTCTTGATTTTGGCCTTTTAGAACTCTCGTTCATAAAATAAAAACAACAGAAATAAACTTTAGTTCAATATCAATCCATTTCCTCAAAAAAAATGCAAAACATTAATTAAAATTGGCAATAAAGTCTTTTAAAACAATCTAATTCTCGCGTTCTCATCTAATTCAATCTAATTCTCAACAATCTAATTCTCGCGTGTTCAAGTAGTATTCAAGAAATTGCAGCTAAAATGGTTTCATCCAATTTACGGTAATTTTGTAGGAAATCTCAGCAATATATTAATTAGGAACAGACGCTGCCGACAGTCAACTGAGCGGCGCGCGCTCGGAGACTATGCGCGTTCGCACTAAGTTCGCGCTTCGCGGTCCTTTTGTCGCGGGACAGAAAACCGACAAAAATCGGGGAACTGGGCGCGAAGCCGCGAAGATATGCGAAACGGCTGCACACTACGCGTTCGCGCACCTTCGCGAGCGATTCGCGGACTAAGTGTAGAGCGGCCAAGAGAACGGGAGTGCGAAGGCGGTGAGTGTGAGTGAATGCGTTCACCGAATAGAAAGAGACGGCAGCATATAGTACCCCCTCCATCCTTGTCTAGTTGCGCATGCCCGTTTATCCATAAAATAGCGGACTAAAGGGGCAAACACATTATCGGACGCGTCCGTAAGCCGCGGCTTACGAACGTATGCACAGGCGTCCGCGACTGACGTCCGATAATCTGCACGGCTCAATAGAAATTAATTACACAGATGTCCTATTCAGTCGCACCCATAAGCCGCGGCTGACGGACGCGTCCGATAATGTGTTTGCCCCTCTTGGGGCGTTTACACTCTCGCGCGAGGCGCGAGGCGAGACGCAAAACCATGTGGTAAACAAACGGAACAGAGGCAAAGCTTCTAGCAAGTAGGTAAACATTTTGTACCCTCGTTAGAAGCTTTGCCTGTTCTATTTGTTTACTGATAAATTTTGCGTCTCGCCTCGCGCCTCGCGCGAGAGTGTGAACGCCCTATCTAGGGGCACATTATCGGACGTCAGTCGCGGACGTGACCTTGAAGCTTCGGACGTCCGATAGAGATCTGGCAAGCCGCGTCCTAAACGACTGTGCATACTGTTCAGTCGCGACCGTAAGCCGCGGCGTACGGACGCGTCCGATAATATGATTGCCCATTTATGGCGTCGAAGCGTTGCCATGGTGATATATAAGCTTTGCTATAGTGATAATATGTACGTGGCTCCGTGCATGCGGGACTAGACAAGGATAGAGGGGGTGCTATATGCTGATGTCCACAGACTTAATAGGGAGTGCTGATGTCTCTTTCTATTCGGCTGGTCTGACGCATTCTCAGGCTGGTCACGAGGTCTAGTTACTTATTGCAATGTTATGTCTAACTACCCTGTAGTTGCCAGGAAAATATTTTTTTTTTTCAATTTTAGTATTTTTTTTTAGTATAATATTGTACTTTTTTAACGACATAGTGATATTTTAATTGCAAATTAGGTATATTTGAAGGTTTTTGTTTTTTTTATTTCGTCGTTTTTAAAAGTAAAAAAATAATAGGTCATTTTTTTAAGTTTTAGATTGTGTTCACGTTGTGTTGTGTACAGTGTGATGTCATCAGTGTCATTCTGTTGTCATATCCTAGTTCCCTAATAAAGGGGCAAACATATTATCGGACGCGTCCATTAGCCGTGGCTTATGGACGCGACTTAAAGGTTATCTGTGTAATGAATTTCTATTGAGCCGTGCACATTATCGGACGTCAGTCGCGGACGTGATCTTGAGGCTTCGGACGTCCACTAGAGATCCGCAAGCCGCGTCCAAACGACTGTGCATACTGTTTAGTCGCGTCCGTAAGTCCGATAATATGATTGCCCCTTTAGTCTGTGGTCATGTCATCAATTATGTCAACAGTCCGCAGGTCAGATGAATAAAAATGAAGGTTATTGACAGTAAATTAGGAAGCTCTGTAGGTAACAATAAAGCAGTTGTGGTTATTTTATATTGTCAGACTGATTCGTAACTGATTTGCCGTCTTGCTTGAGGTAAGTCTCGATTTTCTATTTTTCAAAAATTGGTAAAGCTTTATTAGGGACTCTCACAGACTTATTAGGGAACAACCATCTATTATTACAATGATCTAATTTAAAAGTGTTTTCTTTTTTTTTTGTGAGAAAGATTCCTATAATGTGTTATCAGAACCCATTTCATTTATCAAAAAAAAAAAACACTAACCAGATTCGATCATTTTAATGCTAAATCTGATAGGAAATAGCGTCGGACATGTAATATCTGGCGACTTACAATTTTATTTTTTTTATACTATATTGAATTTTTGTATATTTTTGTTGAAATGACCATCGAAAAAGTGCACGATATCATGTTGGATGATAGGCGAGTGAAGGTGAGTGAGATAGCTGAGGCTGTGGGGATATCAGAAGAAAATGTGCGAAACATCTTGCACAACAAATTAGGGATGCGAAATCTCTGCGTAAGATGGGTGCCGCATTTGCTGAATGTCGATCAAAAGCAAATGCGCAAACGATTTTCGCAGCAATGTTTGGACCGATGTAATAGGGATCCGGCCAATTTTGTGTGGCGATTTGTCACCTTGAATAAGACATGGGCCCAACACTACATGCCAGAAAGGAAACAGTAGTCCAAACAGTAGTCAAGGAAATTAACAAACCCTGGATTAGCAGAGATATCCATAATTTATCAAGAGAAAAAAGGAAACTTTGGGATATCTACAAAATTAAAAAAGATGATTCTTCTTACCGGCAATATCGAATAATTAACAACCGACTTGTCTCAGAAATCAGAAGATCCAGAGAAAACTTCGAAAGAAACCTTGTCAACAATGGAGCTAAATCATTCTATGGATATATCAAGATGCAACTTCAATCCAAAGCTTCTGCTCCACTAGAACTCTACAACAGCACAACTGACTCCAACACAAGCAACCCTCTTGATATTGCGGAAATTTTTGCTAAGCAGTTTAATAATGCCTACGTTTACGAACCTGATGGACCTTTACCACCTCTAACTAACCTGACCAGAGTTAACAATTGTTTTGATGATGTTCATATTAGTACAGATTTAGTGGAAAAAACCTTAAAAATGCTAAACGTCGAATCCGCCATGGGTCCAGACAACTTACCGGCTTTACTCTGGAGGGAAGTGCAAGTCAGTTGAGTAAACCGCTAGCTGTAATTATGCAGCAATCAATCACATCAGGGAAATTACCTGCAGACTGGAAACACGCAATTGTAACCCCTATCTATAAAAAAGGAGATAAGCGCACTGCTTCCAATTACCGTCCCATCAGCTTAACTTGCATTGCTTGCAAATCCATGGAAAGGAATTTATATCGCAAAACAAAATTGTCCCAAATGAACAGCACGGTTTCATTCCCGGGCGCTCCACTGTCACTAACTTACTTCTTTGTCTCAACCGCTGGACTGAGAACTGGGATGGGGGTATACCGACAGATGTTATATATCTCGACTTCGAAAAGGCCTTCGACAGAGTTCCTGTAAGAAGACTTTTGCAAAAACTTGAACATCTCGGAATTCGAGGGAAAATTTTAAGTTGGATATCAGACTTCTTAACTGGTCGCACCTTCCAAGTGAAAGTAGGCGACTTTAAATCTGAACATTTCACTGTATCCAGTGGTGTACCCCAAGGGTCAGTGCTGGGTCCAGTTTTGTTCACCTTGTATATTACGGATTTTCAAGCCTCAATCACATCGCAGAGCAGCTACTTTGCCGATAACACAAAATTCTTCGCCAATCCTATTCTATGCAGTGGACAGCTTCAGCAAGATCTTGACAAGATCAAAGCGTGGACGGAAGATTGGTTGCTTACCTTAAACGTTGAGAAATGTGTAGTGCTTCATATCGGGAAAAGCAACCCCAACAAACAATATTTTCTGGCAAACGCCCAACTAGAAGCAGTCAAGCAACATAAAGATCTTGGAATAACAATTACTGATGATCTCAAATGGGAGAAACACATAATTGCAATTGCTAAAAGAATTGGCTCTATCTAATAAGGAAGGCTTTCCAACATCTATCAATAGAGGTTTTTACCAAGATCTTCAAGGCATATGTGAGACCTATTCTTGAGTATGGCTATCACATCTGGAACCCTTACTTTTGCAAAGATGTAGATATCCTGGAAAAAATACAGCGAAGGGCAACCAAAATTCCAGTGGGCCTGAAGAATAGGAATTATAAAGATCGCTTGAAATTACTTGGAATTACTACACTCAAACAAAGAAGACAAAGAGGGGATCTGATTGAGACATATAAAATTCTAACACATTATTACGATGTACCTGCACTGAAGAATATTTACAAATTCAACGTCAACACAAATCTTCGAGGTCACAACAAAAAACTCAACCGTACAAAATTTAAATCTAATCCTCTTAAGAACGTTTTGCCAAATAGAGTGGTGGACATGTGGAATAATTTACCATTTGAAGTGATTAGTGCAATCTCTGTCAATCAATTTAAAAACAGACTCGATTTGTACCTAAAAACTTGTTAATATTGTTTATATTATATTGTTAATATTGCTTAGCTTTACAAGATCTGATCTGGACGTATCAGCAAAGCTGCCTGTCCAGAATAAATAATAATAATAAACAGTGGGTAAAAGCCAGCACCAAAGAAATCGAAGTCGATCGCATCTGCCAGCGTGTTTTGGGATGCGAAAGGGATACTGTTAATTGATTACCTTGAAAAAGGCAGAACAATTACAGGCCAATATTACTCCACCCTTCTCGACCAGCTGGGTGCCAAAATTCGCAAGAAGTGGCCTGGCTTGAGGAAGAAAAAAAATCATCTTTCACCAGGATAACGGTGCACACAAGGGTGCGTTGGCGATGGGAAAACTGCAGGATATGGGGTACGATTTGCTCAACCATCCCCCCTATTCTCCTGATTTGGTACCCTCAGACTTCCATCTGTTCCCAAACTTGAAGACATTTGTTTCTGGGAAGAGCTTCGTGTCCAATAAAGAAGTTGAGAGGGCCGTAGATGAATATTTTCACAGCCTACCAGACTCACTTCCGGGAAGAAATACTGACGCTAGACCAAGATGTTGAAGTCAAGGAAGTTTATCTAATAATAAATAAATACAAACGGAGCTGCCATGGAATTCACCGACCGGAGTCGGGCCCATCATAATACTATTTTTTACACTTCTGGGGGGTGAGCAGTGGATTCCGGACTTACGAACCGGCTGTGGTAGGTTTAGGACAGCTGTCTTGCCACATGTGAGCGTCACCTTACCACCCATTCACTCCCCCTTCGAAGCCATAGAATTTGAGATGGGCAAATCTCAGTTTTAGATAATTTTTCTAAAAAGAGTTTATTATTTTCTGGAAAGGCCGAGATCTTTATGGAGGTGAAATAGAGATTTAGCTGGCAGGCCACGAGCGCCAACTTCCACCGCGTGAAGGTGAACAGTGAAGCCGTTCCGGGTTACGGCATTTGCAAGATCATGGTATTTATTTAATTTGTACTCGTGGTCTTTTGGGATATTTGATTCCCATGGAACAGTTAATTCTACAATAAGAGCCACTTTCCGAGATAGAGAGTAAAGAGTTATATCTGGACGGAGGGCTGTGCATCCGAGACTTTCAGGGAATTTATACCGCTTAGAGACTGAATCGACCTCCAGAATCCAATCTGAAGCTTTCTCGATTATTGAGAAAGGTTTTGTAGTGAAATGTTTCTTGCCTTTAGAGCCATCCCGCACAAACTGTATTGGGGGTTTGGAGGATACTGTCAAACCCTTGTTGGCACGAGCCACTGAGAGACTAATTACCTCGCGAATAACAGCGAGAACTCTGTCATGGCGGTAAGTGTACCGTCCTTGATCTAAGGCCACCTTGCAGCCAGCTAGAATGTGTCTAGCTGTGCAAGGGGTATTGCTACAGAGGGGACAGAACTATCCTCGGCAAAGCTCCAACGAGCGAGGTTACTGGGGTCTGGAAGTGTATGCTGAAAGGCATTCAAATAAAATTTCAGCATCTCTGGCGTCCAGTCATAGAGCATTACCTTCCAGTGCATTGGAGGCGGAATGCAAAAATCCCCAATCGTTGTCCAATCATTCTGGCATTGAAGGCCAATAGCATGAGCCACACTGTTGCTGTCGTAATCTCCCCGCAAAAGAGACTTCTTCAAGTCCACGTCGCTTGTGGTTGTACTGCCATACAATGTTTCTTTAACCGAAAATTGCAGTCTTTCATTGGCAGGCCGAGAACATTTCACCTTACCCTCATAGGTGTTTATTGTTTTAAAAAAACTCAAGTTATCCTACCAAAATGTAGGTGTTGGATGTTTCTTCAATGCCTATATCTCGCTTATTTATTCAGGCCGAATAAAGATTATTGCAGTTTCGGAATCAGCGTGGTGAATATAGTCGAGTGATGGTAAAACTTCAACAATGTAGAATAGATTCCGATTATACATACATGCAAAAAAGTGTTACTTTGGACTCCATTCTCAAATGAAATCCCATTTTCTATCCCGGAGGACGAAGGAGTACCACATTGGTGTGTACACTCCAATGTGGATGAAAATGCGCTGGCTATCTTTGATTGAACGCAAAGTACTCCGCAGGTGCCATGCAGGAGAATGGCTTGTAAGAAGACGAACAAACAAAGAACCGTATAAACCGTATCGGCCAAGGAACCGTATATGTATGTTTTTAGATTAACCCGTTGAGTATGATACGACCAAATCTGGTTGTGAAACAATTATCCGTTGAGTATGATACGACCAGATCTGGTCGCGCGTTTTTTTCACTTCTTTGACGTTCTCATATTTATTCATAATTATCTAATTGTTTTACAAAATGATATTTCAAATTCTATATTCGAAATTTCAATGCAATCATTGTGCAGTTGTTCTTTTTATGATTGGTGTAGTAGTTTCGTAGTTATAGTACTTTAAGTCGATGTCGCCGAAAATCCTGCAAAAGACACAGATGCATCCATGAAAATACCCATTTACTCGGGTTAAAAAAAACTGGGAATTATTTAATATTGATGCCTCGTCTATTTTTTTAAAAAAAAGCTACTAAATTCGATCATTTTAATGCTAAATCTGATAGAAAATAGCATCCGCACAGTACATTCTCTTAGAACAAAATTGAAATCAAAACGACTCGATTCGTAGAGGCTTGCATATAGCCGGCCACATAGGCGCTACTCGGCCGACGCAGATATTCAATCGTGGCATTCTCCACCCCTGCGTAACGCACAGGTGAGGGCGTTCGACGAGAATGTTACACAGCATCGATGTCTGTTCTGGTCTTCCGCTTTGGCCTTCATTTTATCGTAGGTCTTCTCAATCCCCTAATTTGGCCCACAATGGATCGTCGCTAGGTTTGTCTCGGACTGCCGCTCCGCCTATTACGGCTACTGCTAACGTCTACTTAGAGATTCCAGTCGAGGGCTTGTCGCAGGATGTCTTTTTTACCGACCGTGATAGTAAATGACTGGAGGCCGGTTCTATCAATTTGCCCATAGCATTCAGCCGGTTCCTTGGCCGACACCTTTTGGGCAGAGGCAAGGGGGTGGCGGTATACGCTTGAGGGTAGTGCATATACATTTGGATATAATATTAAGACAGGTACGAAAACATTACTGCTTTTATCGAAATTTTAGTTTTTAGCATAAAATGAGTAAATGTATCTTCTGTCTCTTGTCACCTTTGCTAAAAGAGTGTCAGTCATAACTCAATTAATGTCAATTATGAGCTAAATATCACCGATTCAAAATTTGTGTTATTTTAGTTGCAACAGCATAATTCTAAATTTTTCCTTCCTTCGAATCTCTTCAAATTTTTGTTCTAAAATAGCATAGTTCGATTTTTTTCTGTTTATTTTCCATTTTTTTTTAAAATTCCCATTTTAAAAACCATAAAAACACAATGAAAAAATAATATCTTATTTAGTACTCTATTCAATGAATAGGAAAATATTAAATAAAAATTAAACCATTATTTAAGGTTGTTTCGTTTTTTGCCCTCCTGAAAAACTTGCTTTTTTAGAGTAATGACACTCTTTTAGTCGGGGTGCGATAAGTTTGAATAAATTTATAAACTAAATACACAAAAGTTGAAGCTCATTGAATAAAAATAAGAAAATGCAAAGCGTCCATGGAAACCGCTGAGCAAGATTAAGTCCTAAATAGTGAGATCTTAAACTACAGGCTGGAGCAGTGGGGCGGTGGCGACTACAACGGGTGAACCCGTCACCTCAGGCTGGTATAACGATATGAGATCGCTCTTTCAGCCGTGGGATGAGCATAGAAGACTTAAAGACAATACAAATCTACTGCCTAGTTAGGCCAACACGCCCATCAAGACCAATGCCTTACGGAAAGGCACCGCGAAAGGTACTCGCCCCTGACTTCCAGTTTGGAAGGAAATCTCTGTCTGGAATTAACCATCAGGATACCTCCTTCCTCCCGACTGGTTACAGGTTCGAAGTCGCTTGCGCGATCCTCTCTGTAACCAGTCGTTGTCTACCAAATCTATTGTGGACCACAGCATCCTTTTTGCGGTTCTTCACCCGGAATCGGGTAGCCAAATGGTCGTTTCAAGAGCAGTTGCCGTAAGGTTCCGTTTCCAGACTACTCCGGCTGTCAGTCGGAATGCACAATCGATTGGCTGACGCCGCACAGTGCGCAAACCGTCCAGGAGCACCCGATGGTTGACTCTTAGGGGAGACTGGCCCGCAGGCCAGAGTTCTACCCGGGCTCGCACTTCTGCAAAGGAGGCTGCCGGGTGGGTGTTGACCCGCGCGTTTGGCCGACCCTACACATGGGTCTTAGTGGCCAAACTGCAACAGAGCCCATTAGCTCCCAAAGCAGCAGGGTTTATTCTTCAGTTTGATGAGCGATATCATTGATTATAGTAGGGTATAAATTGCTCAATGCCATAGTACGTTTTGGCAACCCCTGTTTGGTCTTTGTTGAGGTGTTAAGCTTCGACACACATTCATCACATACTCTAGTGATTTTGTCAATCGCATATACGCACACTTTTAATACCATAATAATTAATTGTTTCAGATGAAGGACCGTCTTGAAAATATACCAGTTGAAGAATGGCCCATGTTACGTGACTTATTTAAACCGAATTGGCCCGAGCACCTCATAGCATACCGCACCGTCCAGCACTGTATCGATCTCAAAAAAAAGAATCTGAACTATAAAATACATATATTCTCATTGAATGGCAAATGGAAAGATGGTACATTCATTTCCTTCGACGGTCACCACGCTCAAGTATACACATTGGAAGTCTCGTGCGTAAGACTCGCGAGAGCGGTCGTGGCGCTCCCAAAATTCAACGATGTGTTAATATGCTCAACACCAGAGAGATTCGTCCCGGCAGTCTGCGAAGCGCTACAAAAATGCAACGCTGAAATCCAACCGGTCAAATCCCACATGTATTGGATGCCGAAAGAAGAGGCTGTAAAATTCGATAGCTCCATCCGCGAGAAGATTTACATCGCCAAGTTAATGGAGAAAAGTGCATCGCACATAAATTCGCTGTGGC
Source organism: Micropterix aruncella (assembly GCA_944548615.1). Classification (NCBI taxonomy): domain Eukaryota; kingdom Metazoa; phylum Arthropoda; class Insecta; order Lepidoptera; family Micropterigidae; genus Micropterix; species Micropterix aruncella. Next base: position 1,628,605 of record OX155963.1, read on the forward strand.
CGCATAAGTTCGTACTACCGGAGGAGCACTGCGAGTTGGGGCCGCATTTCGGCGTTCAAGATGGCGTCGCACCGACGGCGCCGAAAACCTCTGAGGACTGGATACGCGACATGATCCAAAACTCGCTGTCCGTCGGTCTGTACGACTCGCAGCACACGCTGCTGTCGTGGGTCATGCTGTTGCACAACGACGGACTGTGCGCGTTGCATACGGACCCGCATCACTTACGAAAGGGCTACGCTTCCTTCGTTCTAAAGTGTATGAGCGCATCGCTCGCGCTCAGCGGAAAAGATCCCTTCGGATTCATCATCGATGGCAACACGCCATCGATAAAACTCTTTGAAAGTCTAGGATTTCGCAAAAATGCCAATGTGACTTGGATAGAAGTAAAACCATACGAATCTGAAGAAGAAGTAGCGGAATTGAAAAGGCTCTTTGATTAGATTTCATATAACAAAATATTGTCGAAAGAGGCTGACCTAAATGAGAACTTTCGAGTACTGTTTACTGTCTAATAGGGTAGATTGTTTAAATTTAAAATTAATTATAATTGTGTATATCAAAATTGTAAAAGTCACTGACGTATAAATATATAGACCTGGCTGGCATTCATTACAAATTGCGGGAAAAACCCAATTCTGTTATTAAAACCCGCTTGCAAAATTATTATTATTATTTATTCTGGACAGGCAGCTTTGCTGATATGTCCAGATCAGATGTTGTAAAGCTAAAAAATAATAACAATATAATATAAACAATATTAACAAGATTTTAGATACAAATCGAGTCTGTTTTTAAATTGATTGACAGAGCTTGCACTGATCACTTCAAGTGGCAGTTTATTCCACATGTCCACCACTCTATTTTGCAGAACGTTCTTAACCCCTCAGGCCCCGATTGGCCGATATCGGCCACAACACGGTTCAGCGTGATGGCCCCGTTTTAATTTAATTTGTTTTATTTTATTATGTTAATATGTTTCATTTTAATCATGGGTACAGTGGTTTGGCAGTAATTAATGTTTTGGTGAGACAGTGTTATAATTCAATTTTTTTACTAATTTTTACTAAAATTTTTTGGGACATCAACTTTTCAATCGGCTGAGGGGCCGAGGCCTGAAGGGTTAAGAGGATTAGATTAAAATTTTGCACGGTTAGATTATTGTTGTGACCTCGAAGATTTGTGTTGACGTTGAATTTGTAAATATTCTTCATTCCAGGTACATCATAATAACCTGTTAGAATTTTATATGTCTCAATGGGGTCTTTGTCTTCTTTGTTTGAGAGTAGTAATTCCAAGCGATCTTCATAAATCCTATTCTTTAGGCCCACTGGCATTTTGGTTGCCCTTGGCTGAACGTTTTCCAGGATATCTACATTTTTGCATAAGTAGGGGCTCCAGAGCTGATAGCCATACTCAAGAATAGTCTCACATATTTTTATTTTATAAAGTAATGTACAAAAAAAAGACATGGACATACATACTATTATATATGCAGAATCGTAAAAAAAATACTTGTAGATCTACGTAGTGCGGCGATAGATGCGGCGGATTTTCATAATCTACGTAGTAAAAGCAGCAATTTGCTGCCTACTCGCATAACGACGGATGACGATTGACAGCACTTCAGTCTACCCTGGACAATCACAGTTACAAAATTGCTGAAACGTCGGGTTTTACAAACTTCTCACGTAAATTCGTTTTATCTTATTTATTGTCCAACAACCGCGATGGTCTTCGATTTCATTGCCGTTGTGAAATATAGAAGAAGGCATTTTAAGTCATAGAATGGTGAAGAAATGTGAAGAAGGGGAGATGTTAAAGGCACACCTGACTATCGGACTTAAGCGAAGAAGCCAGCTGGCCTCTGGCCAATGCCAGGTCTATATATTTATAAGTCAATGGAGTCATAAAAGTTCCTTTAACATTCCTATTATCTAACTTGACAATTGTGATTAAAATCAATATCTGTTATCAGACACTGTTGGCCTGGATAGATAACAGACTGCTTAGTCGTTCTGACAAAGAACTGTTATGTCTGAAGATCTGTTGGTTTTATTTTTCTTTTATGCATTTTGTATAAGGTATATTTTTATATCGAACAGTCAATTAGGTAATTCTAATCGCTTTGTATGTATATATTATAGTCTTAGGTTAGTTATTGCCTTGTATTATTATTTTTATTGGGTATGGTTAAATTTTATTCTGGAGTCCACTCCCATGGAACCCTGACTGTCTAGGAACAATTGACGCAAAAATGCCTTTTTGAAATACATTATTGTTAATCGACCCGCTGAACATATTTATAGGAGCTGCGGTTAAACCACATAACACCTTCGAGTTGCCTCTTATCTATGAAACGTCTTGCCAAAATTTTTCAGTCGTCAAAACATTGTGATCGTTTTGACAAGGACTGGGATCTTACACAACTTAAGCGCCCTGCCTATACGAACGTACGTGATACATCCGCTATATTACCGCCCGAACGCAACAACCAGTATCAGGTACCTACGTTCGAGTACAAAAACAAAAAAATAAGCCAATAAATAAATACAAACGGAGCTGCCATGGAATTCACCGACCGGAGTCGGGCCCATCATAATACTATTTTTTTTACACTTCTGGGGGGTGAGCAGTGGATTCCGGACTTACGAACCGGCTGTGGTAGGTTTAGGACAGCTGTCTTGCCACATGTGAGCGTTCACCTTGCCACCCATTCACTCCCCCTTCGAAGCCATAGAATTTGAGATGCGCAAATCGCAGTTTTAGATAATTTTTCTTACACAGTGTAATCCGAAACGAAGCGTACGTGCATCAAATTGCTCCTATGATTCTAAATACAAAAAAAGGTACATTGTGAACAAGTATTGTTATTAGGAAATCTAATGAAAACAACCCAACAAGTTTTTACCTACTTTTTACAAGTTTTTATTTACTTTTAAGCCTACCTAAAAGTAGGCTGGTTAAATCAACTCACATTTATTTTGAAAACATTTATACACATAATGAAAACATTTATAATTGAAAACATTTATAATTGAAAACATTTATACACATAATGGGCTCGATTGCGTTTCTTCGTGAACTAAACTTGGAAATTAGTCCGTGTGAACGAGACAGGGCAGTACGCTAGAGCGGAGTGTGAGATGACCGGTTGTCACTTTGACGCATTAAAACTGCCCGCCAAGGTCAAATCTTACACCGCACGAAATATGCTCGAATTTATTCGAACGAGTATAAGTTCGGCAGGTAGTATTTATCGACGATCGTTCGTTGCATATTCCGCTCTAACGTATTGCTCTGTCTCGTTCGCTTGGACTAATTTTAGTTATAGTTCACAAAGAAACGCAATCGGGCCCAATAAATCACTTCTCTAGTTTAGCTTTTAAAAGGCTTTCTAGACGATCAAGCATGCTTGTCAAGCATCGCGTTCCGGGCTGGGAGGGGATCATAAACCGCAGGAAATATGCTTTTTTTTTTATATTTACGAAAAATGCCCATTTATGTAGTTTTATACCTGGTAGTCAATCATTCATTAATCAATTACGTCCAATTAACGTGACTCCCTGGTATAAACTACACAAATAGGCATTTTTCGTAAATATTTTTAAAAATATTTGCATATTTCCTGCGGTTTACGATCCCCTCCCTGACGGAGACGCGAAGCTTGTAAAGCATGCTTGATCGTCTAGAGAGCCCCTCAACAAGCGACTTTACCTTCCCTAGTATATACACTAGACATATTTAACGGTTATATTTTATTTAACCGACTGATGAACAACGACGATGAAATCTTTGCAACTTGCTGTAGCTTTTCTAATTACTATAAGCAAAACGTGTTTTTAATATACAGTTTCATCAAAACTTTCACAATTGACTGTACTCGTACTAATAGATTGTCCTTCCTAGAATTTTGCGATATCTGGCTCATAAGAAACCAATACACGCTAGCCTGGGCTCCAGAATAATATGTAACTATGCATTAAAAGACGTGTATCTGGGTATTTTTTAAGCGTTTAAAAAAAAAGATGTGTTTATAACGTTATTGTTTTATTTTATAGAGCCTGAGCCTCAAAAATTGCTTCTTCTAAGAATGTTTTTCATAAAAAGACACATTAAATGGAGGAAGTAAACAGATTGGAGAGAATGCAATCGGATCTGATCCGAGAACTGAGATCAGTTTTCAGATCAGAACCGATTGCATTCTCGTATTTTCTGGTCTAGATGCCTATATTTTAGGCATTTTTCCAAGAAGGATAAAAAAAACATTTTTACAATCATTTTTTTTTACAAAATTGACGTTTCAAGAAAACAAAAAAAAAGTAAAAAAATAAAAATTCAGAGTTAAAGACTAGTGAAGTGGGGGCTGAAAAACAAAGGTGCGTTGGTGTTAGGAAACAATGAAAAATAAAAAAATCTTGATTAGTAAGGTTGTCGCTATGGCCCAGACCTTGGAAATAGAGATATTCTTTTTTTCCGCAAAATAATGACGATTTAAAAAAAAAATCTTTCTGCCACTGTTTTGTTACTTTTTCAATATTTTAAAAATAGTTTTTTTTTCAAGTTCGTGGTTTCGGATACAGAGGGATAAGCAAAGATGATTTCCACCAAATTTTGACGACCCCGTTTTAATTTTATTATAATTTAATTTGCTTTATTTAATTATGTTTTATTATGTTAATGTTTTATTTTAATTATGGATACAGTGGTTTGGCAGTAATTAATGTTTTGGTGAGACAGTGTCATAGTTCAAGTTTTTAACTAATTTTTACTAAAATTTTTTGGGACATCAACTTGTCAATCGGCTGAGGGGCCGAGGCCTGAAGGGTTAAGTAGAACTTGAGATATCATGTCAACTAGTTCGAAAAAAGTAGTTTCGAGAAAAAATCATTTAAAGTTTGAGACAAAGATTCGGTAGCGTAACTCAGACAATGGTACTTAATTCTCACACTTGGTTCTATTTCAAAATAAACATTTTCGAAAGTTCTTACAGCTAAACGAGCTGTTCTAGCTTCATAATCATGAAGTCGGGGATTACATTATAGTACGGGGGTCTATTGATCAATTCGTTCCGGCACGATCGGTTTATTTGCCATGTCACAAAAGTGGCTGTAACTCCGAAAATAATTCGAATTTGGAAAAATCCTTTGGAGGACATATTTTTAAAGGTATAAAATATGCAAAGGAATAAAAACTTGTGTTGCTTTAAATAAGAGTCTGGGTGAAGGACAGAGGGAGAATGGTAAAATGCAGGCAGGCAAAGAGGCCCGACCTCCTTAGGGCGAATTCTGAAATATGAGACCTATCGTTTATGGATACTGTCAATAAGACCTGGTGCAAGTTGGCTGTAGGACCTGTAGACACTAAAATTTAAAGGTTCTCATATGAAGAGCCTAGTGTTGGCATCATCTATCTAGCAGATCTATTTAAGTACTTAGCAATTACACAAATACACCCATGACTATCTAATTCGCTTGAAAGGGGGAGTGAATGGGTGGTAAGGTGTACGCTCACATATGGCAAGACACCTGTCCTAAGCCTATCACAGCCAGTCGTTAGTCCGGAGTCCCCCGCTCACCCCCCCAGAAGTGTAATAATAGTATTACGATGGGCCTGACTCAGGTTGGTAAATTACAAGGCGGCTCTGTTTGTATTTTATTTTTTATTACTTACTAACAATCCCACTTTTACCAGACAATCTATGGGACAAAAATCTATTAGCTTGTCAATGGAATTTTTTCCATTATACTTTCAAAATATACCATTAAATATGAAAAAGCAACCGTAGTCTCAAACTCTCCATTAGATACCGCCCGGTGCGGTGCTACATATTTTCAGTCCTGTATGGAGTAGAAGTGTGGACACTAACCCAGACTTTGGTTGTGCAAAAGGTTAGAAGCTTTCGAAATATGGATTTACAGAAGAATACTGAAAATATCTTGGACGGATAGTCAGAAATAAGACAGTGCTGCAAAGAATGCACAAAGGATTTTATTTATTATTTTATAAAGTAATGTACAAAAAAGGACACGCACATACATACTATTATATATGCAGAAACATACTAATATATATGCAGGCCACGAGCGCCAACTTCCACCGCGTGAAGGTGAACAGTGAAGCCGTTACGGGTGACGGCATTTGCGAGATCATGATATTTATTTAATTTGTACTCGTGGTCTTTTGAGATATTTGATTCCCATGGAACAGTTAATTCTACGATAAGGGACATCTTCCGAGATAGAGAGTAAAGAGTTATATCTGGACGCAGGGCTGTGCATCCGAGACTTTCAGGGAATTTATACCGCTTAGAGACTGAATCGACCTCCAGAATCCAATCTGAAGCTTTCTCGATTATTGAGAAAGGTTTTGTAGTGAAATGTTTTTTGCCTTTAGAGCCATCCCGCACAAACTGTATTGGGGGTTTGGAGGGTACTGTCAAACCCTTGTTGGCACGAGACTCTGAGAGGCAAATTACCTCACGAATAACAGCAAGGGCTTTGTCGTGGCGGTAAGTGTACCGTCCTTGATCCAAGGCCACCTTGCAGCCAGCTAGAATATGTCTGGCTGTGCAAGGGGTATTGCTACAAAGGGGGCATGAACTATCCTCGGCATAGCTCCAACGAGCGAGGTTACTGAGGTCTGGAAGCGTATGCTGAAAGGCATTTAAATAAAATTTCAGCATCTCTGGCGTCCAGTCATACAACATTACTTTCCAGTGCATTGGAGGAGGAATGCAAAAGTCTCCAATTGTCCAATCATTCTGGCATTGAAGGCCAATAGTGTGAGCCATACTATTGTTGTCATAATCTCCCCGCTAGAGAAACTTCTTCAAGTCCACATCGCTCATGGTTGTACTGCCATACCCCAGACCATTGCCGTTCTGGCTGATTCCAGCAAGGAACTTTTTGCGGAAGTCTACGCGGGCTTGTAGATCATTTGACTCACTACGATATTGCCGGATCCTTGGAATTGCTTAGAATCGAAATTTTGGTTATTCTGGAGTTGACGTAGAGCAGAGGGCAATTTTAGAGCTAGCCCAAAATTGTGTTTGGACCTCATAATAATTAATTGTTTCAGATGAACGACCGTCTTGAAAATATACCAGTTGAAGAATGGCCGATATTACGTGACCAATTCAAAATGAATTGGCCTGAGCACCTCATAGCATACCGAACTGTACAGCACTGTATCGATCTCAAGAAAAAAAATCCGAAATATAAAATACATATATTTTCTTTGAATGGCGAATGGAAAGACGGTACGTTCATTTCCTTCGACGGTCACTATGCTCAAGTATACACATTAGAAGTCTCGTGTGGGAGACTCGCGAGAGCGGTCGTGGCACTTCCGAAATTCAACGATGTGTTATTATGCTCAACACCAGAGAGATTCGTCCCGGCAGTCTGCGAAGCGCTACAAAAATGCAATGCTGTAATCCACCAAAACAAGACGCACATGTATTGGATGCCGAAAGAACTGGCTGTGAAGTTTGACAGTTCTGTCTGTGAGAAGGTTTACATTGCCAAGTTAATGGAGAAATATGCGTCGCACATAAACTCCCTATGGCCTCTCCGCTACGCACTGCCGGAGAAGCACTGCGATTTGGGCCCGCATTTCGGCGTTCAGGACGGCATCGCCCCGACATCGCCGAAAACCTCCGAGGATTGGATACGCGACATGATTCAAAACTCGTTATCCGTCGGTCTGTATGACTCGCAGAACACGCTGCTGTCATGGGTCATGCTGTCGCACAACGACGCACTGTGCGCGTTGCAAACGGACCCGCAACACTTGCGAAAGGGCTACGCTGCCCTTGTTCTGAAGAGTATTAGCGCATCGCTCGCTCTTAGCGGTAAAGATCCCTTCGGATTCATCATCGACGGCAACACGCCATCAATAAACCTCTTTGAACGTGTAGGATTTCGCAAAAATGGCATTGCGCTTTGGATACGGGTAAAACCATACGAATCTGAAGATGAAGTAGCGGAATTGAAAAGGCTCTTTGATTAGGTTTTTATCATTGATTATATTATAAGGTATTAAATTTCTCAACATCATAGTACGTTTTGGCAACCTTTCTGCGCCGGTGGCATGCAGGTAGCGCTGATAGCATTGTAGGGCAAAACTAATATAATAGCAATTTATTTGGCCATCCATAATGAGCATCTATTACACTGATAATACATTATTTTTTATAATGGACTGATTTATCATAAAAAAACAATAATTTAACCAATGCTAAAAATAATTACATTCAATTATAAGTCCTATCTATTGTTTTTACTTTCCTGTTTAAGGAAAGTATTGTTATAATTGCTGCCAATGAAACTGAATGGTTTTGGTTTCAATATCTAGGGTGATCTAGGGCTTGGTGGCAGTTTATTTTGGAATTTCCCAGGATGCCCGCTGACAGCGACATCAGTGAATCCAACTTTAGAAAAGGGGGATGGTCATTGAACCATTCATGAATTTAAGCTCAACCTCATGAATCTCTCGTTAGCCGTGATACCCGGAAATCACGTTGCAAAGACCACTTCAGCAAACTCCTCCAATGACGTGCATATGGCGGTGCCTCCCAATGATCCATAAACCCACTTGGGTCTTTTAGGAGTTTACTCCTTCAAAACACGTCAATCACCTTAATCACGTCAATCACATCAATCGATTGATCTATTAAAGAGTAAACTACAGTCGTGCGTCGGACCTATGCACGTTTTTATTTAATTTTCCATTATCCCACCTCCAGTCCTAGCGAAAAAGTTTTTAAAACCTTTTTTGTAGAAAATTTCATGTAGATTAATTTAGTATAAGGCAATTTTTTTGCTAGAGGCAGTAATTTTCAAGTTAATAACGAAAAAAAAGGGTTCTTCAGAGATCCCCCCCCCACCCTTAGCTCCACTCCCACCCCTCAGTACTTTTAGTATGTTGTTAAGAACTCCTTCCCCTACAATTATGCCAAAATTGGCTTCTTCATGAATTATTTCCACTATTTGGTCTATTTTGGTCTTCGTAGCCTGGACTATAACTTCAACGAGAACTTTCGAATATTTTTGTCTTTTTGATAAGGTAGATTGTTTAATTTTTAAATGAATTATAATTGCATATATCAATATTGCAAAAAAACGTATTTGTTACGAATTGTGTATATATCGAATTGTGTAATTGTGGCATTTATTACGAATTGCAGGAAAATTCATGTAATGCCATTTTTGCCACTAGCACGCTTGCAGCATAACACTGAATCAAAGCAGAAAAAATGTATAATAATATTAAACGCTGTGCATTGTATTTCTAACTGATTTCAGCTGCTTGAAGAAGCCATTTTAAGTCATAAAATGGCAAGGAAACACAAAGAAGCGGAGATGTCAATCGCGCAACCGACTAACAAACAGCCTTTTGCGAAGAGGCCAGCTGGCCTCTTTCTCGCAATATGGCTAATGCCAGGTTTGTAAGGAAGTGTAAGGAAGTGGAGTCATAAAGCTTTCTGTCACATTCCTATTTATTAGGGCAATTTATTATTATTACTAAAGATTGTCAATTTTATTATTTATATGCCTATTATGTAACTTTACGATTGTGATTAAAATCAATATTTGTTATCAGGACTGTCAGACTACTTCGTCTTTCGTATGTGATATATTTATATCGAAGAGCAATTAGGTAATTTATATCTCTTTGTATATATTATTGGGTTTGTTATTGCCTTATATTATATTTATTTTTTATTCTGGAGTACATACATGTTCGCATGTAATGGTGACTGTCCAGGTACAGTTGACAAAAAAATTGTTAATCGACCAGCTGAACATATCAATAGGAGCTGTGATCAAAGCACATAGCCCTTTGAGCGGCCTCATGAAACGTCTTTTGTCAATATATCCTAGACCTTATCAAAATTTCCCAGACCTTCATGATCCGATCAGAACATCATGATCGTTTTGACACTCATTCTAACAGTATTCAGTATTCAGTATTCAATTTATTTATTCAGAATATACAATAAAAGCATGAATTATGAATTAAAGCTAATTATCGCATATTAGAATTCGTCAGTTTAAATGTAGATATAAAACGATTAAAGCATAAATATTAATTCAACAATAGCGTTGACTAAAGTCGGCTTTACACGGCAGATAAATAAAATTAAAAAAAAAAATAAAAAAAATAGAGCTGAATCCATGTACATGAGTATACATATAAAATAGATTATTATAAGAATATTAATAGTCATCAAGCACTTTATACAAAAAATAATCACACAATAGGAAGTATCAAAACAAAATTGGAAAAAACAACGTATGTATATGATCAGGTATGTTACATTACACATTGTAATCTACATATTAAATATTAAATTCATAATATTATTATTAAACAATAAGAACTAAAATGAGGTACCTGAAAGTTACATATTAATGTTATTCCCATTTGAAGGAATTGGCATGCTCAAAAAAATCACCCAGCTTATAGAAAGCATGTGTGGATTGTAGCTTTTGTTTAATACATCTTTTAAACACCTTTGTTTCCATCTTTCTTGTGGAGAGTGGTAGCTGGTTAAAGAGCTTATAGCTCAAATATCCAAAGGACTTTTGTGTCTGCGTAAAGCGTACTTTAGGCAGGATAACGTCATCACGTCTGCGTGTATTGTGGGAGTGCATATTCCCGTTTACCTCTTGTTCGTTAATATTTGATTTAGCATAGAGTAGACATTGTAAAATATATTGAGACGTAAAAGTCAGTATTTTGTACTTAAGAAAATATGGTTCGCAGTGCGTGTCACGGGATACTCCTGCAATTGCTCTTAGTGCACTTTTCTGTAAAATGAAAACCCTAGAACTGTCTGTGGCATTCCCCCATATCAGTATACCATAAGTCATTTTAGAATGGAAACAGGCATGGTACACAGTTAATGCAGCGATTTCACCAGCTAAGAATTTAATCTTTTTTATCGCATATATTGCCGAAGAAAGCGCACTACACAGTTCATTAATATGGATGTTCCAGCTAAGATGATGATCGATCATGATACCTAGGAACTTTGTCGATTTGCTTAATTCTAGAGTAGCAACACATGTAGCATTCAATTTTCCAGCAGACTTTACACATCAACTTTTACAATAGACTACTCGTAGGCTGCATTACTAGGCTGTGCTTCCTAGAATGTTGCGATATCAGGCTCATGTCCATATGTAGCTCAATACATGCTAACCTGGGGTCCAGAATAAAATGTAACTATGCATTAAAAAGCTTGTATCCGGGTATTTTAAGCATTTAAAAAATATGAATATGTTTAAAACAATTTTGTTATTTTTTTATAGAACCTGAGCCATTGGACATTGCTTCTTCCAAGAATGTTTCTCATAAAAATGCAAATTAAATGGAGGAAGTAAACAGATTGGAGAGAATGCAAATGCGAAACTCATCCTTTATAAATAATGTCAATAACGTCTGGTGCAAGTTGGCTGCAGGACTTGTAGACAACATGTGTTGTCAACTACAATGGGCGAACCTGTCACCTCAGGAAGTTTTAACGATAGTGATCGTTCCCCATGAGGTAATCGTATATGACAGAGACAATACAAATCTACCGTCTAGCTAAGCCAACATGCCTGACAGGCTAACGACTTACGGTGAGGCACCGGAAAAGGTACCCAGCTGGCAGCCTTGGCCCCCTGTCTACCAGTTTTGGAAGGATATCTCCGTCTGGAATTAACTTCCAACCTCCCGACTGCTTACGGGTCCGAAGTCGCTTGAGCGGCCTCTACCTGTCGTATTTTCATCAGTGTTTCAATTTGAATTAATTGTAGACCAATGGCATCATTTGCCTTGATCTGAATTGAGGATCAGGTAGCCAATTGGTCATTTCGAGAGTGGTTGACGACAGATCAACATCCACCCCTGCTGCTTAAGAGACAGTATATTTTCATAGTATCTACACTCCTTCAGTAATTAGTCAGAGTGCACAACCGATTAGCTGACGCCGCACGGTATACAAACCGTCCAGTAGCGCCGGGAGGCGTTCCTCAAAGAGAAACTGATCTTCCTGCTGCGAGAATCCTACCCGGTAGTCCTCCACGGAAGGAGGCTACTGAATATGAGCTGAATCGTGAGTTGAACCGTCCTGGAAACACAGGGAATCTTATAACCCAAGCTAAACGAAACCGTTCGCTACCAAATGCTACCAGTTCGGACCTGTAGACAGGACAATATAAAGATTCTCATATACTTAGCAATTATGCAAAAAGACCACCGACTATCAACAGATAAACACCACAGAAACGAGCATCTGGTGCATTCGCTGATGAGGGAGGCGGTTAGTGCAAGGCCTAAAAGTAACCTTTATTTTACTCATCAACGTGCTTACAAGCAGACTGCAGAAAAGTAGAAACCAACAAATTACGTTTGAACCCCAAAGAGGATGGCATATAAATAGTATAATTACCAGGATGGCATATAAATAGTATAAGAGGATGGCATATAAATAGTATAAGACCTAACAGTCCATTCCGTCTTGTCTTGTCTGGGGTCTGGCAAACAGTGAGTAAAACTGTTAGCTGGGCGCTAGTAGCCAGGTCTGGCCAGGTAGTCGAAGCCCCGCCCCACGACTAACCAAACGATGCCAACCTACAATGATGGATGCCAACCTGCATGATGTTAACAAACTTTTGTTACACTTTAGATGAATATTTATTATCAGCATTGAATGGGAGCTAATGGGCCCTTGCTGAGTTTGCCACGAAGACCCATTCTGTTCAGGGTTGGTCACACTCATGGGTCAACACCCATCCGACGGCCTCCACGCATGAAGTGCGAGCCCGGATAGGACTCTGGCCTTAGGGCTAGTTTCCCCTAGGAATCAACCTTCCGGCGCTCCTGGACGGTCTGCGCACCGTGCGGCGTAAGCCAATCGACTGTGCACTCTGACTAACAGTCGGGGTAGTCTGGAAGCAGTACTGTTTCCTATAGAGCAGGGGTGGTTGCGGACCTTACGTCGACTGCTCTTGAAACGACCATCGGCTACCCAGACGGGCAATGGATGCTGTGGTCCGCGACAGATTCGGTATACACCGTTTCACCGCTTTGTAAGGGAGAGGACCGCGCAAGCGACCTCGAACTCGTAACCAATCGTGAGACCGGAGTAATCTGGTCGCAATTGGAAGCAAGGGCGTGAGTGTAAGCACGCTGGGTAACATTCCTGGTTATCTCGCGGTTAAGGCGTTGGCCTCTTGCGAGCATGTGGCGGAACTTGGAGGTGGATTGTTTTGTACAAGTCTTCTGCGTTTACTTCACGGGAGAGAGAACGACTAATCGTTAAAACTTCCTGAGGTGACGGGTTCGCCAGTTGTAGTTAACAACCCTATATATCAGCATCGAATACAGCGATTCTACCGAGCAATCGATTTTCGCACATCGAGCAGAGTACTTTTTGGGATCGGACAATAAACTTAAATCAATAGTAAACCGCCCATTACGATCGGGCTTATCATCCAAGTAATAATAATAATAAATCAAATTGCAGTTTCTTCCTACCATGAACGCATTCAGCTGCAAGGACATCATCGGCATACAACTACGAAATCATCATCTTCAAAGGCAGTAAACATATTGTAAACAACCATTTTTAAAACATTGTTTTTTATTTAACGTACAATTAACCGCTACATAAAAAGTCTTGGAGTTACGTATTGCCGAACGTCGGCTATTTTTCTGTTTACCAATTGTCTTTCTATATCGTTTCGTTTCTCTGAAGCGCGGCGGGGGACATTGCGAAAGCAAAAAAGCGCAACTCAAATCTACATATTCCCGAAGGTATCACAAAGTGTTTTTTTCACTAAGTACAGCTTTGGCTAACAACTATTTTAACGGGTATTTTAATTATTTTATTAAATAAGCGAGGCGAATGCGTTTATTTACAAATGTAGGAGGTGAAACGCAGCTCCTTTATATGGCATATCATAGACCGGATTCTCCGCGTCATGGCTTCGAACTGCTCGCACTATTGTCTAAATTTTTTGAACATACTGCGTTTTCTGTGTGCTTTGTTGCCTCTTTTCGCTTCTTTATGTTGTCCTCGCCGCTGTCGTCCTCGTCCTCTTCCTCTTCTAGGAGTTTTCTGGCGAGTTGCATCGCCTGAAACTCATTGTAGTGCATCTTGCGCTTCTTTTCGAACTCCATCCGGTGGACTTTCTCCTCCTGCGTCTCCGGCTCCTCGGGCTCGTCGTCGGAAGTCTCGTTGCTCTTCTGGGCTTGGTTTTGGGCCGCAGTCAGCTTAGCCGACAGCAGGCCAGCGTCCAACTGATCGCTCGCTTCGCAGGAATCCGTCGACTCGGCGTAAGGGGTTTTAGGCTCGTCTATCTTCATGTGGCCGTAGTCCTTGTCGGCCGGGTGAAAAGTAGCCATAATATTCATTTCGTCGAACCTTTGTTCCTTCGCTCTCCGCGACGACGTAGTAGCGCCGTCGTGTTTTTCCACGCTGTTGGACGTCTTTAGGATGCTCTTCGGCGGCTTCTTCAAAGCGTTCTCCGACATTGTTCCTTTTTATCACTACGCGATTTAAAAAATGCAATTCAGTCACGAGCAACCACTCCTTCTTACATCGTTAATTTACATGGTGCCGAAAATGACATATTTTTGACATTTGACATATGCTTTTTACGCCGAGTTTAAGGCTATGGATACTGATCGACCGGTACTGTAATGGAATATTTTATACAATAAACCACAATAGAATTTGATAAAATATAAATAGTTAATTATATTCCGTGTTACTCACTAAAAATAGAATTTTTAGTTTTATTATTTTATTCTCTCAAATAAACTTGTCGTTTATGCCCGCTTCACACTTAGTCCGTGAATCGCGCGCGAAGCTGCGAAGGGGCGCGAACGCGTAGTGTGGAACCGTTTCGGATGTTTTTCGCAACCTCGCACATTCTTCTCGCCCAGTTTTCCGATTGTTGTCGGTTTTCTGTCCTTCGACAAAGGGACCGCGAAGCGCGAACTTAGTGAGAACGCGCATAATCTCCACACTCGCGCGCCGCTCAGTTGACGGTCGGCAGCGTCATTATTATATTACTTTGAGCAGCGTCGGTGTGTAGTCGTGTCTGTTCCTAATTAATATGCTGCTGAGATTTCCTACAAAATTACCGTAAACTGGATGAAACAATTTTAGATGCAATTTCTTGAATGCTACTAAACCGAACACTTTTTTTGGAATGTAAATCGTGGATTATATGAAAAAATATAAAAATCACGACGCGTCACTAGCGCCATGATGAAACACATGAAGAAATGTTGAAAAATAGGGAATCTCTTGCTATCTAGCTACAGAAATTACAAAAGTAAAGTAAAAAAATCGGTTGCCTGTAAAGTCGGTTTACTGACGATAGTTGAACGTGACAACGTCATAAGAAAATACTGATGGAATGGTTGCATTTGAAGCAGTTTCATTTAAGATTCTGATATTGTTTATTACAAACACCCAAAAATATATGCTTTTATACTCACCGATTTGACTACAACATGTAAATGTATTATTGTATAGCAGTATAATTGTATAATTGTTTATTGTTTAAAGTTTATTGTTTTTTTTTATTATTTGAAAGTTTGAAATCTCAAACTGTTAAATAACGGTTTGAGAAGCGTTTGAGCATGCTGCGCCATCTAGCGGTAGGTAATACGTCGTAAATAAACAATATCAGCAACATTTTACCAACCGCTAGATAGCGCGTCGTAATGATAGCTTTTCATACTTTTTTATTTGTTTTTAATAAAAGTTGCTTACTTCATTGCACTTCGTTGTACCCACAAGAAAAATGTCCGAATGTCAGTAATAACATTCCGTATATCAAGAATACATATAAAATTATGTTAAGAATTTAAATCAATCTAGTGATTTTCATTCGTACTATTTTAGACTGAGGTTAGTAAATAATTCTTGTCGCAACCGGTAGATGGCAGCATTTATATTGAATAATAAATATAATAAATGGAACGCCTCAGAGCGAGGTAACGCCGCATGAGTCATGTTTTTTCGTGCGTGCAGCAGGCTCCATCGATTTATAAGACGTTGTCACGTCAAAAATCCTACTTGTAAAAAGCTCAGTTGGTTTGAATATGTAATTATAGTGCGCTATTGCGCGCAACATGAGGAACGCAGTTGAAGCTAATTTTACGTCCATCTCCTTCAAACGCGCGAACTGTAATGCACAAACTTAATAGGGACTTACTGTAATGTGAAACTACCGCAAACTATTGCGAGCGTGGAGCTTTTTTTCGCTCATCGCGAGTTCGCGGTAAGTTCGCGCCGCAAAGTCGCGCGCGATTCGCGGACTAAGTGTAGAGCGGACTTTATCTGCCAATTATCCGCGATTTTACTCATTTTTCTTTGATATTTACTGTTTATTTGACAAAATCATAAAACTCCCGAAAACTGGACATTTTGATAATCATTCAGTGAGTTTACGATTATTTTGACGTTTGACAGTTCTGTTTGACATTTATCCAATGATAAACAACTCATTATCGCAAACACATTATCGGACGCGTCCGTCAGCCGCGGCTTATGGGGGCGATCTGTGTAATGGGGCATTTACACTCTCGCGCAAGGCGCGAGGCGAGACGCGAAACCATATAAGTAAACAAACGGAACAGAGGCAAAGCTTCTAGCAAAGTAGGTAAACATTTTGTACGGCGTTAGAAGCTTTGCCTCTGTTCCGTTTGTTTACGATTTGGTCCCGCGTCTCGCCTCGCGCCTCGCGCGAGAGTGTAAATGCCCTATAATGAATTTCTATGAGCCGTGCACATTATCGGACGTCGGTCGCGGACGCCTGCATACGCTCGTAAGCCGCGGCTTACGGACGCGTCCGATAATGTGTTTGCCCCTTTAGGCCAGCGCCACAGACTTATTAGGGACTAGTGCCAGCGCCGATTTATCTCACGTAGGTACGCAACGTATAATGACGGCTGGACCCTTGAATTTGCATGTTTAGAGACACACTTATCCACGCAACGTTGCGTGGGCTAATCAGAATTCGACCTCGCATTCCCCAAAAGGAAAGCACCTTACGAAGAACACAGTAGGTATAGGTACCGAGTCTTACAATACATTTTGCGTTTTATTGTGTAACCGATATCAGTGGATCGGCCAGTCTGATACCAGCATCCTAAAGCCAGTTTGGTACCAGCATCCTGGAGCCAGTCTGGTACCAGCATCTTGGATCTAAACACGTGCCAGCGTCCTGATGCAAGCCTGGTTCTACCATCCTGGAGATAGTCAGGTGCCAGCATCCTGGAGCCAAACTGGTACCAACATCCTGGAGCCAATCTGGTACCAGCATCCTGGAGCCACTCTGTTACCAGCAACCTGGAACTAAATAGGTGCCAGCATCCTAGTGCAAACCTGGTGTCAGCATACTGGAGCCAGTCAAGTACCAGCATCCTGGAACAAACCTGGCCTCAGCATCCTGGAGCCAGTCTGGTACCAGCATCCTGGAGCCAGTCTGGTATCAGCATCCTGGAGCATAGATCTAACCAGACATGCATGCTGGCTACAGGATATATACACCAGGTTAGCAACAGGATGCTGGCACCTGTTTGCCTCCAGGTTGCTGGTACCAGATTGGCTTCAGGAATCTGGTATCAGATTGACTCCAGGATGCTGACACCAGGTTCGCATCAAGATGCTGGCAATTGTTTGGCTCTAAGATGCTAGTGCCAGACTGGCTCCATGATGCTGGCACTAAGTAAGCAACTAGTTACTAATACTGGATTGACACACAGTGGTATTTGACCCAAAAAGATGCTCAAAATTATTTTATCATCTGATATTAGCCATAATAATATAATAATGATATACACTTGCGAGCAGCTAAATCGACTCACCCCCTTAGTGCGGAAAAAAACTATTTTTTTGCAAACATGGCTAAGTAGATCCATACAATTAATTATATACTTTTTAAGACCCTTATTTTGTTAGCTGTCCGTTAATACCATAATCATGAATAATTTAAAAAGGGGAGTCAAATTGATGTTCAGGAGTAGAAAACTGGAGATATTTAAAATTAAATTAAAACGGAAAATTCAAACCTAAGAAGGAATGTTAAATAAATTAATATTTAGTGTTACCCCCCCTTGCCCAGATGATAGCTCACATGCGGTTCCTCAACGTCCTGATCAGTTTTTTGGTCAAGTCTTGAGGAATCCCATCCCATTCCTCTAAAAATGCTGTCTTGAGCTCGTAGATATTAGAAGTTGCCGGATTTCTGACTCTTCGTTTCAGCTCGTCTCACAAATTCTCGATGGAATTCATGTCTGGACTGAGAGCTGGCCAGTCCATCGTCTCCATACCAACTTCATCTAAGAATCGCCGAGTGATACACTCTGTGTGACACCGTGCATTATCGTGTATTAACACAGAGTTTTATCCAATAAATCCTTCATACGGTATGGCATGATCCAAGAGAATACTTTGATATAGCATTCAGTATTCAGGCCTTCTCTCCGACCCTCACCTGGTACTAAAACGAGGTTGGACCTTCCCTCTAAAAAAATGCCAGCCCACATCATACAGGAAACGCCGCCGTAGGAGACTGTTTCAGCGAAGCAGCACTTCGAAAATCACTCACCTGGACGCCTGGAGAACCAGCCTATTCTGTGGCTGCCAGACAGACACATTCTGCTCTCGTCAGTAAATAAAACTGTCCGCCATTGCTATATTCTCCAACTGACGTCCTCTCGAGCAAATTAAAGGCGCGCTTGCTGGTGGCGTATGATCAATTTAAGGCCTGTGACAGGTCTTTTTGGAACGAGGTCCGATTTTTTCAAGCGTCTTCTGATCGTTCACTGACTGACAGCTACCCCTTGAACTTGTCTCAGCTCCTGCTGTACATTAATGCCAGCGAGGTCGCGATTCTGCAGTAACGTCAAAGCGATGTAACGGTCGTCTCTCTCAGAAGCGCACCGGAACCGGCTGCTATTTGGTCTCCAATTGATGGTACCTACCAGTTTGTTCAAACCTCCTTTTACTCTTGAGACGGCAGACTGACTAAATTCTACTTGACGAGCAACTGTACGTTGACTAAGGCCCTACTGCAATAAGGCAATAACCTGAGCGGTCTATTTTGGTGTAGTATCCATACTTTTACGATAATAATAAGTTTGGCTTACGGAGATGTTTTTGTTTTAACTACTGATAAGTGTCTGCTAAAAATAAACCTGTTCCGGGGGGATTTATGAGTGATTAAGACGCGAAAACTTTTTGCGTCGAATAGCGTACTTTCCAATACTTCCGTTCAGATATTTTTATTTAAAAAAGTTCTAAACCGATTTTTATAAAAATGGTGTCCCTAGAAAGTTAAATAATTAGGTTTTCATACAAGTATATATTTGGTGTACATCCGGTTAGTCATTTTAGAAAAAAACTGGTTTTTATCCGACCTGAGGGGGTGAGTCGATTTAGCTGCTCGCAAGTGTATAATGGTCTACATTTCTTACTCCATATTTTAGGCTATAGAGAGGAATATATGTAGATTCTTTATGAAATCGGAGACTATCGCGGTTTTTTGACATTATAAATAGGATAAGAAACGAATTTACCGCGTGAATTTTGTAGCACCCGACGTTTCGGCGACGTTGCAGCCGCCGTTGTCTTGGGTAGACTGAGTCTACCCTAGGAAACAGCGGATGCAACGTCGCCGAAACACCGGGTGCTACAAAATTCATGCGGTAAATTGGTTTTTTATGTTATTTATATAGTTTCTTTGGCAATTAAAACATATGTTCATTGTTATTTCTACTTACCTCCCTTATTCTAATCTGGTGTAGTTTACGAATTTAGGTCGTCCTTCTAAAATACAGGACGAATTTCTAGTAAAATAACTTTACTGCATTGAGTGAAAAATTGACGGACTTAATTTTATAAAAAGTTATATATGGGGGCATTCTATGAGAAAGTGAACCTCGATGGCAAATAATAAAGTTATACAAAATCATGTCATTACTTGATAAATTTAAAGTCAAAGCCTGAAATGAAACCATAATTAAAAAAATGATTTTTTTTTAATTATTTTTACTGTTGTAAGTTGTAACGGTAGAGACCTAGAATGCGACATCCAATAGTGATTTTCACAGCACTGTAAAATCCTTTGTTATTTCACGAGATTGTTTTGAATCATATTCCGATACAGACACAGGGTTTTGAAGTGATTCCGAATGTGAGACTTTGGCCTTATTTATTCGTAATAAATAAGCTTTATAAGTATTGTAGCGGCTGATATTGCATAATATGTTGCACTTTATTTTGTACCAAACTGTTAAAAAAGCTTGTATTATTCTTGTATTTTCATAATAAAGTCGCACGTGTCCCACCCGTGACGTGTTGTCTCATCCGTGACATGAATAAATTAGCTGTTTTTAATTAATTGTGAAAATGAAATTAGTGTATTGATTTACGCCACTGTAGACATCTAATGTGAATGCTAATTCAATAAAAATGTGAAATAGGTTCGCAGGGTATACGTACCTAAGTACCTAAATGTATGTCTATTTCTTGTCCCACCCGTGATAGAAGAATATCTCAGTGTTATCACCAAATGAAATAAAATAGGGTTAATGTTCTTTTACAAAATTATTAATTCAAGATATTATTAGTCATTCTCTTCAAAATACAAATGTTACAAATTGGATATTGTGTACCATTTTAAGGCATCTAAGACACAATTCACTATGCAAATGTCCCACCCGTGGCGATGGAATACTCCATATATAGATTGCAAGGTCTCCGGTGCAATATTGCTACATAAAATAGGTAGTACAGTCTGGCCAGAAAGAGTAGACCCTACGTTTTGGGAAAAAAATATTTATATTGCAACACAGTAATGTGAGAATAGTAAGACCAAATAATCTAGGGACATGTTTCAGTACCGTCTTCCAAAAGGCGTATAGTGTTTATTAACCCTTGGAGTAAATGGGTATTTTCATGGATGCATCTGTCTCTTTTGCAGGATTTTCGGCGACATCGACCTTAAAGTACTATAACTACGAAACTACTACACCAATCATAAAAAGAACAACTGCACAATGATTGCATTGAAATTTCGAATATAGAATATTGAAATATCATTTTGTAAAACAATTAGATAATTATGAATAAATATGAGAACATCAAAGAAGTGAAAAAAACGCGCGACCAGATTTGGTCGACTCGTACTCAACGGATAATTGTTTCGCGACCAGATTTCGTTGACTCATACTCAACGGGTATGCTCCTTTACTGATTCTACAACGTAACATCGACGTTTGAATCATTGTGAGCATGAAAGAAAAAGATAAAACGTTAGTCGTACCTCGGTTAAATAATCACTAATTTTGTCTACGATTGAGAGAGGTAGGTAGGTACCAACAATTTGTGGTTGGTACACGAAATGTCAAACAAAACTAGCAGTACATTTTGAGACCTCTAGCTCTACTTCGAATAGTTTTGTTCATTTTTAACGCAAAAGAATATGAATAACGAGAATTAGAATTAATGACAAAATGAATGTAGTTTTATGATTGAACCAAGACGACAAAAAAAAAATCTAACCTTAAGGGTAAGCCTTAACTCCATGTCGAATTAATGACTACTCTTAGAGGCCAGACTGTATTTATTTTTTTAAATCGCCCGCGGCGCTAATTAGGGCTCCACCCGCCCCCCAAATCCACCCGTGTGCCAGAGTGACTCGACTAGACAGTGTGTTGTCACCAAGAAAAGGTTGAAAACCACTGCTCTAAGGCACAGGGAGTTAATGGGCTCTCGCTGAGTTGGCCACGAAGACCCATTCTGTTCAGGGTTGGTCACACTCACGGGTCAACACCCATCCGACGGCCTCCACGCATGAAGTGCGAGCCTGGCCCTTAGGGTTAGTTTCCCCTAGGAATCAAACTTCTGGCGCTCCTGGACAGTCTGCGCACCATGCGTGCGGCATAAGCCAATCGATTGCGCACTCTGACTAACAGTCGGGAGAGTCTGGAAGCAGTACTGTTTCCTATAGAGCGGGGGTGGTTGCGGACCTTACGGCGACTGCTCTTGAAACGACCATCGGCTACCCGATCCTGGGTGAACAGCCGGGCAAAGGATGGCGTGGTCCGCGGTAGATTCGGTATACACCGTTTCACCGCTTCGTACGGAGAGGACCGCGCAAGCGACCTCGAACTAGTAACCAATCGAGCGGCTGGAGTAATCTGGTCGCAATTGAAAGTAAGGGCGTGAGTGTAAGCCCGCTGGGTAACACTCTTGGCTATCTCGCGGTTAAGGCGTTGGCCTCTTACGGGTTTGTGGCGGAGCTTGACGGTGGACTGTTTTGTGCAAGTCTTCTGCACCCACTTCAGAGAGATAGAACGACGAATCGTTAAAACTTCCTGAGGTGACGGGCTCGCCCGCTGTAGTCGACAACCCTAGTTGCTCTAAGGTACAGAGCTCTTTTATTGCCAATTTCCTCCACCGCTGCTCGGCGAGCATTGGCATGCGTTTTATGAAGTCAAGCTCATGCCTCCTATCAACATTCTCTTCGTTCTGATATCCCACTAATAGACTGTGTGTAACAATCGATTTATAATTACTTTGTCGTTTGTCGTTTGTTCTGCCTATGCATATTTCAGTCCGGCAGCATCAGAATTTGCTGCTGCTTAAGCTTCTGTGAAGCTAGCGACACACCTGTTCAAATAAAGGTTTCATGTTAATTCATTATAGTCGCTATTTATATCGTTTGTTCACTCACACCTCCTCCACACCTTCTCGCATCCACGATTTTTCCGAGCCGGGGCAAAAACCTGACATTGGCGCCCCCCCCCCTCCAGCATTTAAGATTAATGATTTATAAAAACAAAACGCATAAATTATACCGCAGTAGGTTTTTTTGTGTCCGGAGGATTAAGAATGTTCACTCCTTATTACCTATTTGCAAATAACTTTTATATATGTGATATTAATATAGAATACATACAAAAAGTGTACACAATGGACAAGCCAGACCGTACACACGCCGTTAATCCTTAAGTCCCAGTAAATGTTACTACCTAATCTTGCTACAACTTTACACATTGAGCTTTTCTTTGCGCAAAAGAATATACTACCACATCAACTAATAATTATAGTGGCACGTTTGGAAGAGTTAACAAAGACAACCAACACAAAGTACTTGCAGACCGAATCAGCCATATAAACACCGTCCGTCTCTTAACGTTCGGCCGTTCAGGTTTATTCGGCTCCACTCATGTAGACGCATCCCCTCCTATCTGTGGGGAGGGTTTTTTCCTAGACGCGACGGGAATTTTACTGGCCGAGACACGGGTTCAAAAATCAACTTAGGATACGTTGCAAAATCAAATGAACAATCGATAATACGACGCGCCCTGAATGCTATGGCTCATTAGTGTTTTTTTCCAAACACATGAATTTGGCGCTCCCTTAAATTGCTGCTCGGGACAGGTACCCGTATGCCCCCCCCCCCCCCCATTGATACTGGACTGCATTTTCTACTGTTATGTTTCTTTATTTTATATATGGCATCATCTCTTACTACGGCATGAAACTAACCTAACATTTTTCTGATATGCAAACCGTAGCGAGGCGAATGAGGAGATAAAATTAGCAAATTGGTGATGCCGCTAGATAAAGGCGATATTACTCTACTTAATATTAACCGGCTAGCTATAATATCGCCCGAACGCAACAAACCGTATCACGTATGTTTAAGTACGTTAAACTAAAAAGACAAAAAAAAACCCGAAACCCATTAAGCGTACGTGATACGTAAAATTGTTCCTACGATTCTAAATACAAAAAACTGTAAAAATGGGTCTCTTGAGTAAAAAAAAATGTGGTATACTAGTATTGTAAACAAAATTGTTTGAAAAAAACAACATTTTTTTACCTACTTTTTGAATAAGAACCCAACGGTAGGGCGGTTAAATTACATATCAATGTAGGTACACAAAATATCAATTATGAATAAGAAAAAAACTAATTTATCGCGTGAATTTTGAAGCTGTTTTGAATTTCGGTGATGTCGCAACCGCTGTTGTCCAGGGTCCAGTCTAACTCGAACAACGGCGGTTGCAACATCGCCTAGACGTCGGGCGCTACAAACTTCACGCAGTAAATATAAAAACGTATATATTGCGTGAAGTTTGTAGTTTGAAGTTTGTTATTTATAATGTCAAACAACCGCGATAGTCTTAGAGATGTCAATTATTTTTTTGGTCTTGTTGCTATTTTTCAGCTTCTCGAAATGAGACGTTTCTAATCTAATTTCTGTTACTTCCTGCAAGGAGTGAATACATTTGAATTTGAATTAAACCAGCTTATTCTATTTGCAGTACGTTGATAAACTTAGTCTCATGTTGTTAACAATACAGTCTCTAATCGACCGCGAGTAAAGCATATCCGCTCAGTGATAAAATATCCTGTAGTACTAGACAAAATTTAAACAATAAAAAAGTGTTAAAAAAAACATTGAAAAAAAAGAGATACAACCGAATTGATAACCTGCACCTTTTTTGAAGTCGGTTAAGAAGGGGTTGGATTGAAAATACTCTATTAACACTTACAAATTAAAATACAAAAAGACGAGCTTATCGCCACATGGCAATATCTTGCAACTTACCTAACATACAGTGCAGTGCTACATGCGCGCGTTGTCGAAATAAGATTTTTAAATAAATAGGTTATTCTGTGTAAAATACAAACTACTATATTTAAAACTAAAAATGCACAAAATGAGAGGTAATTGGAAGAGATAGAACAGAGAGAACGGGAAGAACTAGTCACTTCTTTGAAAAGTAATACTTTTAGAGGTGAGTCTTGAATGATTCTAAAGAAGGCGCGTTTCGTATATTTGCTGGGAGATTGTTCGGGATTCTTGCACCATCGACACAGAAAGAGTAGAAGCAGAAATCGGTATTATGACAAGCAATGTCGAGTAAATTTTAGGATTGTGGATTGTGAATTGTGAGGAGGCTGACCGGAGTACGAGACTGTTGGAACTTAGTGGTTCAAAAATCTCTTAGAGATACGATGGTGTTGTTTGGGAGAGTACACGATAGAGGAGAGCAAGTATATGAAAGTTTCTCCTTTGTCCTACCGGCAACTACTTTAATCGTGCACTATATTCAGACACGTGATTCAATTTATGTAGTCTGAAAATGAATCGTATGCATACATTTTGCAAACGCTCAAGTTTGTTGAGTATTTGCTGTGATAAATCGAGATAAGCCACATCTGCATAGTCAAGAAAAGGTAAGAGGAGAGACCGTGCAAGAGATTTGTTTGCGTTTATATGAAGAAATCGTTTGAGCGCTTGCAAATGGGGAAAACTAGCAAATATTTTAAGACGTTCCTCGTCTACCTATGATTGCCACGTATGACGGCTGCAAAAATAAATTAATGGTGAATTAAACAGTAGTTACGGCGAGTTGCCTTCATGTTATGAGACAGTTAAATGGTGGTAGGTACTTATTATATTATTTACATAAGAAAGAGAGTCAATTTAGGACGATGATCGCCACAGGCCCTCCCTTTTTGTATTGACTGAGAAAAATATGTAGAGAAATAGTTATAAAAAAGTGCTCGCGGATAAGCGAGTTCGCGAGAATGAGATGTGTCTTTGTTAAAAGTTGCTGGCACACATTTGTTATCTTTCATCGATTGTATATGTTGTTAAATTACTCAACTTTATAGGACAATTTGGAAACCCTTCTGAAACGGCGAAACGCTAGTGGCTCTGATAGCATTAATGGCCAAGCTAATAGCAAATTATTTGGCCATCTATAATAACAATAATAATGAATGGTTTATAAAAAACGGAGTGGATATAAAAACCCAATAATTTAACGAACGATAACAATAATAACATTCAATTATTAGTGCCATCTACCGCATTTTTAATATAGGCTGATAGAAAGATAGAATGCCATCTATTAGTATATCTGAACTTTACAGTGCGTAATTATTACGTATTGAAATCTGTGTACTAAATTAAAAATGACATCTATATGTAAATATTATTAAAATAATAAGAGCATTTGTTTTTTGTTCTTGTTATTATTTTATTAATTTATTTCCAGATAGGATACAGTAGAGGCGTGTTTAGACCGCCATCTACAGTACACCGCCATGCTGTTGAACCACGAAAGTCACCATATTAAACATATGTTTATTTTTTTTCTCTTTATTTGAAAAAAACAACTTACATCAGTCTTACGTACTAAATATAATATTTCATGGAGTTATTTCATGTAAATCTAAATATTTCTATATACCTACATTGTAATACACTTCTTACAACATAAATATTTTATTTTAATTTCAGTTTCATTTTTAATCTGTTATTTTTGCAGAAAAGAGTTGCTTGAATTGTGATTTACTTAGGCACTACCATCAAAACAATACACACTTTGCACGTATAAGCGCATTATACGGGACACCGGAGAGAATTGAATATTAATAGAATAGAATAATAAAGATTCATGATTTTATTGACAGAAATATTATGGAGAGATTATAATTTTATCTATTAGACTATTTGAACATTAAATCGCCTAATTATTGGGAATTATAACCTAATATACTAAATAAAAATTAACATCCTTATGTTTAATAATATTAAAATAAGAGCTATGATTTAAAAATTACTTTTTTATTATGTTATTATATTAATTACTTTTTTATTATGGAATTCTTCTATTGGGTCACTAAACTTACAGATAATTAATCAATGTTTGGAACTATGCGTGCCATCTACACTTGCGTGTCGTAGTGAAATCCTTGTTGACAATAATTATAGTACGACGTTCATCAATCTAATACGCTATAATATAGCGTATATATATATTATATTATAATCAATGGTATACATATTCCAAAAACATGAAAGGCGATGCCAACAGCTATTAAAATATAAACGGCAAAAAACTAGGTAACTAACGGTAATTAGTCATGTGTGCCGCCGCTTCACAGACTTGCCCGCGCCGGGCGGCGCAGGCGACGAACGGCCAACAGGCAAGACAAGACAATCCGACGGCGACGCTCCTAGCTCAGCGTCGCGGCGTCAATATGGAGGGTAACCATTAGGTAATGACACCAGTCTTAGCGCAGAACTATAGTAGGTGGCGAACACAAAAGATCAGCAATGGTCGCAGTGTTACAAGACTCATGAAGACCTTAGAAACGACCCACACAACAAATAAATAATTAAAAAAACCATTAGGTAAATTAAAAAGAATTTGTCGTGAATCTTGTTCTCAATGCAATACGTTAGAATAAAATCGAAGACTATCGCGGATGTTTGGACTATGCGGATGAAAACGAATTTACCGTGTAAAGTTTTTAACACCCGACGTTTCGGCGATATTGCAACCGCTGTTGTCCAGGGTAGATTGAAAGAGCTGTCAAACCGCTGTCGCCACTGCGTTGATATAACGGTGGCGGGGCGGCGTTTCGGCGCGAGCGAACTTTGAAAATCCGTCATGCACAGAACACCCTCGGTATCCTGTGTTACGATTGTCCCTGCATTTGGCGATGGGCGTCGAGAACACTTTAAGAAGAGGGTTTCACGGAGTTGAGAGTTTGAAACCGTCGCTTCTATTAAACGTCGGACAGATATTTGCATGCCAGCTCACACCATCACCCCTACCATCTACGTTCAGTGCAAACGTCGCCCGTGAATCGAAGATGCGATCTGTGCGACGCTGAGGATTTTCCACAGGAATCGAAACATGTCAATTATGTCCTTAGGAGAAATAGAAAATATCACGAGACACGCACACGATCCAATACAGACGAGTCTCAGATTACGAGCATTCTTACCATACGGTAAGGGCGTGAAAGATCGAATAAGTAAGATGCTAAACAAATTCGACATTAAACGATCTTTAAACCGACCTAAAATGTAACTGGATCTCTGAGGCCTGTGAAGGTTGTAATACCACTACAAACATCGGGTGTCTATAAAATCGAGTGCAGCTGTAGTTTATCCTACGTTGGACAAACTAAACGACCTATAGCCATTCGACTGATTGAATACATAAAAGCTGTTAAAATTACCGACAAATTAGAGCGGTTGTAAAATGTCAGTAGGTATATCTATAATGCGAAAAAAATCTATCACTTCTCATAGTATAGAACCAGACTTCACTGACTTCGAATACGTAAACGAAGAAACTTATCCTTAATTATATAGCTTATTAGATTGCTCAACGTCGCACTACGATTTGGCAACCAGCATATTACTACAAAACGCAACGTGCAGATCGCACACATTGTTCTAAAAATTGATTAATCTTCTATTATTATGTTCAATATGGTGACATTCGCCATTCGTGGTATAACAGTATGGCGGCGCATTGTATATGACGCTATAACACATACGGTATAAAATAATAATATTATAATCAACGAATATTAAAAACTTAGCTATTATTATTGTAATATTATTTACTTATAGATGTCAATTTTTTATTTGCTATGCAGATTTCAATACGCAATAATTACGCACTGTTTAGTTTATATATAGATATACTATAGATGACATTCTATCTCTCCGTATTATTTCTGTGATGTATTCAGCCTATATATATACAATGCTATAGATGACACTAATAATTGAATATTATTATTGTTATCGTTGGTTAAATTATTAGGTTTTTATAATAAATCTGTCCTTTATAAAAAAAACAATAAATATCAATATTATTATAGATGGCCAAATAAATTACCATTCGTTTAGCAGTAAATGCTATCAGCGCCACCTGCATTTCGCCAGCGCAGAATGGTTACTTAGAATTGGATTTGACGGCCCGGTGGCATAGTGGTTAGATCGCCTGATCTTACATTGTAAGGTTGGGATCAAATTAACGGAATTGCATTTTCAATTCTGTCAATCGAATGCAATAACAAGACACACACTTACATACATGTTACACGCACACATACATATAAACACGTCATAGTAGGTTGGTTGTAAGAAATTGTCATATGACAATAGACCCGCCCATTGTGAAATTTCACAATGAAGAGTAGAAACAAACAAACAAACAAACAAACAATAACATTCAATAAAAATAAAACAAAACTACACAAACAAACCTATATTTAAATTAAAATGGGAATCTGAGTATGTAATTACTTTTTTTAGATAACATCATCCAGATGTGAACCATCTCGCTGCAAACACTCATTAAATTTGCTTGTCAAATTGGTAAAAACTTGCTGGCACATTGCGCGTGGAATAGCGGCTATTTCTTCTCGGTTATTGGTCTTCAGCTGGGCACTTGTGGTTGGATTATTGCTGTAAACTTGATTTTTAATGTGTCCCCACAAAACAAGTCAGATGGAGTCAGATCTGGACTCCTGGGAGATCTTGACATCTCGTTTACGACTGCCAATGAGTTATTAGAAATACGGCATGTCGCGCCGTCTAGTTGAAACCATGTTGCACGGTTATAGGCTTAAATTCTTGCAGTTGCGTGAAGAAAAATCATCTTAACATGGTTGTGTATCGGTCGGAATCAACAATCACAGACTGCCCGCGGATTCTTGAAGAAATTTCAACATACGTTATTTGCTTCGTCTGTTTTTGTTGACATTAGGCGTTCTGCAGGTTTTGGATTAAGAGTCGAACTAGTAGATTCATATTTTCTGACCCATGACCTAATAACACTTTCACTGGGACACTGATTTAGGTCATGTCATCTGAACTTGGAGCAAAATAAACGCCGAACAACAGTGCACGAATCGATATTTTTTAATATTCTTTTACACAGAATTCACGCTGCGCACCCGTGAAATGCTAGTTTCTACTAAATTTCAGAAAATCGAGATGCTCATCCCGCGCACCGCTCCCGCATACCGTTCCGACGCAATAGTGTTTTTAAGCCGACATGAGACCTCAGAAAAATATCCGAAATGGGCGGACACGCGAAGAAAGAAGCAGGGTCAATTTTGTACGGTTTGATCAATAAAAATCCAGCGTTGAAGAAGCATCAGGCATGGTTCCAAGTCCGCTTGCGTCGGCGACCGGGCGTATACTAAACTTGCGATCGCAGCGATAGCACAGAATAACTGTCTGCGCTGTGGTGGTATAACGGTGTTAATGGTAAAGCATATTTAGCGTAACTCTCAGAGCGCTCTCACGTTTTAATTATTTGTAATTAAATTAGGGCCTAATTAAAAAATGTGGCTAGACGCCACGCTAGAGAATTAATCAGGCAATATAATGAAATTAAAATGAAACACACTCACCGCTTACGTTGCAGTAATCGCGCCTGAAAGTTTTTGAAATCAGTTTAAAGCCTGAATGTCCAAGGCAATGACATCCTTATCGATGATTCCTTATCGAGGGATCGCTTAGAAACTTTTCAAAATTAATGCTTACATTTTTCAAAAAAATCATAAAACTAAAATTCTTCAGATATGGTCGTTTCCAGGTATCATGTCACCTTAAAATCTTACTCCTTTCTGGCAAATCCTGTATAATAAATGCTTGTATTATCTTTCCCTTCTTTATAACATCCTTAACAATCCCACCTCTTACCTAACCAAAATTTTATACCTACTTAGGAATGTACAGTAAAATTGTAATTCCTAATTATAATTCTCCATTTGTTACACATTCCTTTAACGTCCGTGCAGATAGACCATGAAACCAACTCTCGTCCAATATCAGAAACGCACTTTTCATATCCGTACATTCCTAGTTATAATTCATCTCATTCCATCCTTTTCTGCCCTTCGCGCCTTGCGATAATCTCTAAATTCAAATGATTAATAAAAAAATGTTTTTAAAAATTATTTAATTACTTTTTTGTTAAGTATCTATTACTTTTTTTTACCTTACTGTAAAGGTGGCTTTCAGAGATTGTAATTTAAGCAATAAATCTACATGTTTTTGAAAATGTGCAATAAAGAATTCAGGCTCATTCAATTTTAGAAATATCCCGCTTGCTTCTGGACGTGTGGCATGAAGGCCAGACATCATCATATGAACGGCACAAAAAGGCACGTACAGACGCACGCGCCGGGTGGTCCTTTTCTCAGAACTCAGAACGTGTGCAAGATTATAACAATGCCAGGCCATATTAAGTGGAAAGCTTGCCGGAGAGCCATTCAGGCCAATTTGTGTCTCGCTAAAATAAATATGAGTTATAGGGTCGTCTTCACATATTCGATCAAGTTGAAACTTTATAAACTTACGTAGTTCCGACGACAATAGAAATTAATACAATAAAACATACTTATACAAGGTGTCTGAATATAAGCAACATAATTTATGAATACAGCTATCCATACACCTCGTTGTCACCATTGTAAAATTAAAAAATAAAAATTATACATATAAAACACGTTGTTTTTAGGGTAAATGTTTTTATCGTACCCACTTAAAAGAAGATTAATCTTGTTTACAGATTAATAAGTAGTACTTATATACTTTCTTTCTGTAATAAAAATGTATTGATTGAGAACGTATTTTGCGATACAGATTTATTTTTTTCCTCACAGGTCTGTTACTAGATACCAGGCGAGTATATATAGGATTAGTGGCTAAGTTGCCTGATTTTTCATTGAACGTGCCAGGTTCGATTCTTGGCTGGGTCACCATTTCCGTTGGGATAAAATAAATTGAATTGCATTTTTAACTATTTCGAATGCAATAACAAGATACACATTAAATACATTTTACACGCACGCATACAGATAACCACTTCATAGTAGGGTTGTTTGTAAAAGATTGTCGTATGATAATATACCACCCCACTGTGAAATTTTTCAATAAAGAATAGAAACAAAAGAAACGAAACAAACAAATATATTTAAGCAATGGTTTTTCTACCTACTGGATAGTCAGATGAAAAATTAAAATTTGTTTCGCAAGCTACCACTTGTTCTCGATTAATAAGTACCTACAGGATGAAAGTCAATAAGTACACTTATCTGTAAAAACTCCTTATTTACACAAACATTAATATCTCACTATGTTTCATTAGCGTATAATATTAGGGGAATATAGGAAAGGTTGATACGATTCTTTCTTGGTGATTATACAAAACAAAACTAATTAAAATTTTATTCTAAAATTAATGACAATTTCTTGTTTCAAGTTCATACGATTCTTACATGGCGATTTTTTTAAAGAAATTTATTTAAATATTATTCTACAATTAATGTTATTCTCTTGGGTATTTAATTCAGTTTCATGCGTATTTAATACGATTCTTGCTTGGTCATTTAAAAAAAAGGAAAGCAAATTAGGGTTTTATTTTAGAATTAATGCCATTCTCTTCAATATTTCATCTAGTTTCATTCCAACAGGTACGTACCAACCGGGAGCTAATGGGCCATATTGGAGATATACCGAATGGGTGGGCAACACCCATTCGGCGGCCTCCACGCAGAAGGGAGAGCCAGGGTATGACGCTGGCCTGCGGGCCAGTCTCCCCTAGGAGTCAACCTTCAGGCGCTCCTGGACGGTTTGCGCAACGTGCGGCTTCAGCGATTCGATTGTGCACTCCGACTAACAGCCGGGGAAGTCTGGGAAAAGTAATGTTTCCTATAGAGTGGGGGTGGTTGTTACCCTAATGGCAACTGCTCTTGAAACGACCATTCGGCCCCCAGATCCCGGGTGAATAAGCCGGGCAAAGGATGTCGGGCAAAGGATTCGGCAGTCACCGTATCTCCGCTTCATAAGGGAGAGGACCGCGCAAGCGACCTTGAACCCGTAACCAGTCGAGAGACTGGAGTAATCTAGTTTCAACTGGAAGTAAGGGCGCGAGTGTCGGCCCGTTAGGTGACTTACCTGGCTATCTCGCGTTAAGGCCTTGGCTTCTTACGGGTATGTGGCGAAACTTGACGGTGGACTGTTTTTGTCCTAAATCTTCTGCGATCACCTCAAGGGATACAGAACGATCAATATCGATAAAATTTCCTGAAGTGACGGGTTTGCCCGTTGTAGTCGACAGCTCAAGTTGTATACATACCTACCAGCCATAGTCGACAATAAAATGTCATTCATTCAAAATACTCGACATCACTAATAATTTATCTATAATTAAATTCAACGGTTACCAAAGAGTTTACCTTGTTGTTGTTGTTTACCTTGTGTTGTTTGTTTACCCCCTCCATCACTCTTAGGAGTGATGGAAGAGGTGAGCAAACCTCCAAACTTTCCATTGTGGATGACGCAAGTTATGAGAAGAAATTAAGGTAAATGTCAAAATATTATCGTTAGTAACTTGTTACCAATATGTGATAATTGTTTTTCCAGATTTTTTTGTTTAGAAGGTACATTTAAATATTTTTGTAAACATAGCCTAAAAAGTGTGGGCTGTAAAACGTAAAAAAAGTGGGCTGACATCAAGAAAAAAATCAATTCTCTGGAGGTAATGAAACGAAGACTGAGTTTAGCATTAAAAAGTCATAAGAACAAAAATATACTTTTTTCATGTTTTTCATATCTAAAAATTTGTATTTTATGTTTACTTAAATATGTAAATAAAAGTGGTTTTGCTAATTTGCATTGTAATTTAATTACCAGATTCTTGGGCATGGGGTTGCAATAGTCCTACATGTGAACTGTATTCAATCTCTTTTAAAATAAGTGAGTGGTCCAAAGAAGCCCCCCCCCCAGGCAGGGTTTACTTTGTTCTAAAATTTTAAAATAGAAAAAAATAAATAAAAAAGGGGAAATTTCTTTAAAAACTAGTACTTACAGTCTACATCCTTATACTTTTGTTAATTGGTTAAACTCTATTTGGACGTTGAAGTCCACTTATTATATTTTTTATTAACGAATATGTTAATAAAACATGAAAAGCCCCGGTTGACGGATATCAGTTTTAATATAAGACGATTAGTTTCTTATTCTGACACTAAGAGCTAATAACGTCGTTTTACTGTAATAAACGTTTTTTTTTATACAATGACATAGGTTTTTGTTTTAGTGTTTCCCACAATTATTTGATGCTTATCCCCATACTAACAAATGACAGTCATGAAAAGAGCTTTACAAGTAGGTACATACATGTTCGGTCATTATTAGTCGGAGCGGACGTTCTAACGCATTCTATTAATTTTCCACCTGACGGTCTAAGACCATTAGTTAGATATATCCCGTCTGCTCTCTTCCTAACAGATATATATATATATATATATATATATATATATATATATATATATATATATATATATATATATATATATATATATATATATATATATATATATATATATATATATATATATATATATATATATATATATATATATATATATATATATATATATATATATATATATATATATATATATATATATATATATATATATATATATATATATATATATATATATATATATATATATATATATATATATATATATATATATATATATATATATATATATATATATATATATATATATATATATATATATATATATATATATAATATGTGTACAGTTGTGTGGTCTTTATAAATACGATAATAAACGAATTTACCGCATGAAGTTTGTAACAACCGACATTTCGGCGACGTTGCAGCCGCCGTTGTCTAGGGTAGACTGGTCTACCCTCGACAACGGCGGCTGCAACGTCGCCGGAACGTTGGGTGGTACAAACTTCCCGCGGTTAATTCATTTTTTATTTTATTTATAATGTCAAACAACCACGATAGTCTCCGATTTCATAGTTCTGTGGTTACCCTTCGTCGCGTAGATCTAAATCCGTCCTCAGATCGGGGAACCCGCCGGTTCAGCCAGACGTACGAGCAGTTCGAACCGAGGCCCGAGCTTTCGAAGACTCGTCGACTCGCGCTGAACTCCTATCGTACCCAAATAATCGATAGCATCGCTAATTAGATCGAACTTTCCAATAAAAAGGCTCCAAGTTGAGACACTAAGTGCCGAACGTCAAAGTGGCAGTGATTAACGTACGATACTTCAGTCAGAGTGTGGACGGACACAGTACAAAACACTGAGCTGTTTTTACAAACAAGATAATCAGCTGATGATAAAAATAGTGTGGGAGACAGATATATTGTTATCGAGGTATGTAATGTATGTTTTACTATTAAATATACATTATTTGCTAATTGGCATTTTAGGACTATAGAAATTTAACATTTTAGGCATGAAATCTAGTAACTAATTTCGGAATTTACGCAGATTAGCTAACTCTGCTATATTTAAAAAAAAGACTGAACTAACCTACCACCAAATAAGTGTTACTGAAGTTTAAAAAACAACTAAGTTTACCTACCGACATATAAGTAGGTGCTTATGAATCGTTAAAAAAACTAACTTAACCTACTGCCATATAGGTGTTTGACACGTCTTTAAACGCCTATATCTCGCTTATTTATAGATAAAGAGCAAAGATTTTCAGCTACAGATTCGGAATCAATGTGATGAATATAATGGGGTGACATTAAAATGTCGTCAATATAGAAGAGTTTAATAAACTGCATAAATACCGTAATTTCTAAGTAAAAGACACTTCACAAATATACAAAATTAATATAGATAAAATTAACACGTTGACTGCCAATGTAGTTTTCAGGATTCTGTTCTGAATAACCAATGTTATCCTATTATTAAAATCTATAATAATATTATATATTGATCATCAAAAAACATGAAGTACCTATTTGTTGTTCTAATAAAGTAATTCCGAGTTTTCTCATAATTGTATATGTAATAAAATCTTATAGCTACAGCCAACTACGAGTTAGATCGTAGTTAGCATTCAATGTGTTAATACAGAACATGAAGGTTCTAGCGAAAAAAACAAGAAAACCACTCGAAAAGACCCGAAATTAACAGACAATGGGTATTAAAACTTGATACCCAGCCTAATAGTTCCCCTAACGCTTTTCTCAGGTATTTCCTCTTGTCGCCCAAAATACTTCAGAAAAACTGACGCCTACACGCTAACATCCTTGCTATCAGGAGTTTATTCT
The DNA here is from genome assembly GCA_944548615.1 of Micropterix aruncella. Lineage (NCBI taxonomy): Eukaryota > Metazoa > Arthropoda > Insecta > Lepidoptera > Micropterigidae > Micropterix > Micropterix aruncella. The sequence continues at coordinate 1,664,593 of OX155963.1, forward strand.
GTATTGGGCAACTCTTCGAAGCAACTTGATATATAAAGTTTATTTATTATTTATTTATTTAAGAATTAATTACTATCAAACATTGATTAGCTTACAAAAACAACAGGAACCGAATGGCAAAACCTTAACCTTTTGCTTATTTGATTCTGTCTGATATTTGAAACCGGTTTTGATATTTAATAATTGTAGTTCCATGAATTCAAAAATACAGTTTGTTTTTAGTTAGTAGGGTTCAAATAATTTATTTATTTATTTTATTTATTTATTTAAGAATTAATTACTATGAAACATTGATTAGCTTATAAAAATAACAGGAACCGAATGGCAAAACCTTAACCTTTTGCTTATTTGTTTCTGTCACCCAACTGGGACTAGCCCGTTCTAGGGTGGACAGGACTCCAATATTACAATCAAGTTTGCTTGATTGCTTGGTTGCCTACAAATGTACAAGTTTTAGTAAAAAGCTAATGACACTAAATTACCCTAAAATGTGGTCTTCAGAATAAAATAAAAAAAAATAATAATAAAAAAATATTAAAAATATATAATAAATAAAATGCAATTCCACTATTAAATCGGCAATAAATATAATATAAAATTCGATTAAATAATATAAATAAAGTTATATGTGAGAAAAGAAAGAAACAGTCATTATTATTTAATATTATGTTTTTAGTAATATAAGATTTAATATAAAAATACCTAGTCTAAAAGTATAATTCATTGTCAAAGTCAAATATTTTTTGGTAGTTAGTTCAATATTAAAAAATACTTAACATATAAGTTTAAAAATATGGTAATAATTTGTGCACCTAAGTTTTATTATACTATTATTTCTAACATTTGATGTATGTTTAGTCTGTCATGATTCGATAACCATTTCTTTAATTTATTTTTGAATTCCCTAAATGTCAAATTCATTTTTATTTCCATATTGATCAGATTGTAAAATCTCGGCGCAATGAAAGAGTAATGTCTTTGACCAAATGATGTTTTCCTTCTGGGTATTATTAAGCTATTTTCTACAACTTGTCTCGTTGGTCGCCGGTTCTGAATTATTCCTAAATTTGAGTTATTGTCCAAAAATAGCCTTAAGAGGGAAGTTTTTAGAAAAAGTTGCCTACAATCAAGAACTTTAGCTTCCTTATACAGTTCAACGGCTAGTTGACCTTTCCTTATAACAAGGGATTCATCATCTTGGTCTACATCATTAAACACTAGATTTATCCTCTCTTAAGAATTATGATCCAATGATGCTTTCCAATAAAGAAAGCTTAAATTAGTATCGCGTGTAGTGCGTGGCTGGCATTAATAAGCTAAACTAAACGGACTGCGAGCTATGCTTTCAATTGTGCTCTACAATTAAATTGATCTGCAGACACAACAGGTTCAACAATGGCGTTGCCAGATACACGAAAAACAATATTAAATTTAAAAACATTTTATTTAACTTAGATGCATTGTCTACATATGCTGAACGGCAAATCACAATACCTAAGGAAGACCTAGGAGAGTTGACACAATTTTTACATATCAACTCATATCAACCCTAATATAACTAATGTCGTATCGTAGGATTTTTTATCTACTAATCGTTTTTGTACTAGAAATGGCTTGAAGGATTATAGAATCTGCAAAAAAATATTTAAGCCCAGCAAGTGTTTTTGTTTCAAGTCTCCTCGTACCGAGGTAAGTTGAACCAGCTATCTAGGTGAGTTGAAACGCCTCAAAATTGATACTAAATAAGCAAAATAATGATGTTATAATAAAACACAGTATTAAAAATAAACTTTATTAAATATTACTAAAATTTAAACATCTAAAATGCTCTAAAACACTAAAATGCTCACTTTTCAATCAGACGTACATTTAAAACATCTAAAACACTAAGACCACCCTTTCTATAATCTGGCCAAATTTGAGGGCCATGATTTTTCAAATATTGGGCCCATTTAAATTAGGTACTTAAAAAAGTAGAGCCTTATTGTCTGATTGTTTTATATGGTCTTATATATGTGCTTTTAGTTTAAAATGCATAACGTAGATTTAATTTGATTATTTAACATTTTACTGACAATTTGAATATTACGATGAATAATTTTACTACGTATCTTTTCAAATTACTAACTAATTCAAATATTAAGCTTCTATTTTGATTATTTATATTTATAGCTTGACAATCTAGCAGTTAATTCCTGACTACCTATGTATGTTCAGTAAAGAGTAGTAGCGAGACTTACTACCTAGCACAAATATTTTGACACGTCCAAGAGCGGTCTTTAGCCGTCAATTGGACACGACAAAAATGTAATGTAATGTAATGTTATTATCATAGCCAAGCGATGGCATCTGTACAGTGATAATCGAAATGAAAGCCAAGCCGTTAAATTCCGAAGAGGTCATAAAATAATTTGACGTTGATTTATTGTCAAATTGTTACTATAATGAATATGCGTTATGCTTTACTATCCAACACTTCATTTCAGGAAGTTCCAGTTTGCAAGTGATGTTTGATTGATTGACCTAAGCAAGTGTCAAATCCAAGAGCCACCAGGAAGCTGACGGTTAGAAGCAAAGAAGTTATTCATGACACGGTAATGGTTCCTTAATAAATTAGCACATTAATTTCTATTAAGGTCCAGTGACAAGTAAAGGCACTTACCGCGAGGGTGGTATTAACATCTTATATGACAAGGTAGCTATAAAAGACCCTATAAAAAGCTGTAGATGACCCAAAGTAGCTGAAGACTCTATTATAACATCGATGACTCATTTACGGCCGCCGTAAGACCTGTAAGTGCAAAGAAGCGCGCAATATGCGCTACTCCGTTCCCAAGAACGTATCCAGGGGGGTGGGGGCACAGGGGACGTATACCCTACCCCCCGAAATGTTTTGAGTTAAAAGTAAAAAGGTATGAAATCCTTTTCCTACCGGTAAAATCCCAGAGTCAAAGAGTCGAAAAACACTAAACAAATTGGAAACATTTCGAAATTTAGGTACTAATTTTTACCTGATAATAAATGTGGAGAATTTTACTGAAAACCCAATGAATTAATAATGATTTTTAACTCGATTAGAGGATTTATCTAGCTATTGATTGAAAAATTGACACTCGGATATGTTATTTTAAAAATCGGATTCTGGAAATCATTCTCAACTATTCGTGTACCCTACCTACACTTTTGTTTTGATATTTGGGGTATATCCCTACTTAAAATACATTTTGGGAAGTATCAGATAACTCCTCGTTCGAGTTTTCCAAATTATACCATTGGCTGTGAATTCAAAGACCTGAAATACGGACTTCAAAGCGTCAGGGAAGTGAGATATGCGGTCATGGTCGCCTAGAAGGAAACTCAAATCACGCATTAGTTTAATACTTCTGGACTTGGCAACGCCGCATCGGTCGCGTTGGCAAATCGAATAGTACAACAATCAAAATAACTTCACAGTGTTGATTTCAACATTCGTTGACATTTCAGAGCCACACACACTGACATGCAATCGTCAGCTGTCTTCAATTATTTCTTTAGACTTATTCTTCTTCTTCTTCAGATGCCTTCTCTTCAGGAAATTGAATATGAATTTTGAATTTAGTATAATATATTTTTTTAGCTTAGAATGATTACAATTTACAATCAGAGTTTAACACAGTGGCGTAACTATGCCGGTGCATCCGGTGCAGCGCACCGAGGCCCACTGTAGCTCGGAGGCTCAAAATAATACTTCTCTCTACAAACTACGTTCCATCCAAAAAACTGCTGGGAAGCTAAGGAAGACGAAAAAATGGATGTCTCAAATCTGATCGATGATTTTGCAGATTGCAAATTACGAAGAAAACCATTCGACAAATGGATATATTCTTAAATTTAATAATATATTAAGTAGTTAGTTTAAATATTTATTATAGATATCCGAAAAAATATACATTTTAAATAATATTATCAACTTAAAATAAAGTAATCAAAGCTATTTTTTAATACGCTTTTATTATGTAACTAATTTAACCATCTTCCAAGGATCGTAGCGTCATGAAAATTGGCATCTGAATGTAGTTCTGATGACAATACAATATTTTCTTACAAATATTACAAATTTTATTTATAATTTAAATTATGACTATATAGTTTATTATTAACTGAAGGATATGTGTATTTAATAATCTATTTACTTCAATGTTTTATTTTATTATACCTATATATTTACATATTTTATTTTTATGCATATTTATATTTAATTCAATGTTTTTTTTCCATTTTCGCTTTTATTCTTTTTGTTTAAACTACTTTTTTTTTCTTTTGATTATGTTTTCTTTTTAAACTAGTATTTGTTTAATATGTCTGCCCTAGAACAAGTGTTCATACTTAGTTGGACGACATGGGACCGATCTTCCCTATAAGCGTGACACAACTTGCTGTGGGTTTTAGTGCAGTGTAGATATTAAATATAATTTGTTACGCTTGTCGCTTATTATGTGCATTGCTTTAAATAAATAAATAAATAAATGGTACCTACTGTCGAACTGATCTGATGATGGAGTCGGAAGATATGAACTGGAACTTCATGATGGAACATCCTATCATAGCTGTGTTTGGACTTGTTAGAGAAGGCTTGGAATGAACTTTGACCACGATAAGGTTTCAAGGTCTGATGATGTGGTTTTTACGTGCATTTATAAAAGCGTGTTTTTAGTGTTTTTTTTTAAATTATTAATTATTGTTAAGCAGTCTGACCATTTGTTTCGAGTTCTTTATTGTATCCACTGTCTACTGATAAATTTTCAGTTTTTCCAAAAACACTTTGAACCCATTTTTTTTAACACGCTTTTATCAGGTCGACCTGTATGTAACTATGTAAAGGAATCTAAGGTACCTAATTTAACCATCTTCCAAGGATCGTAGCGTCATGAAAATTGGCAGCTGTATGTAGTTCTGATGACAATATAATAATATGGTACTGTCGAACTGATCTGATGATGGATTCGGAAGATATGAAATGGAAATTCATGATGGAACATCGTATCATAACTGTGTTTGGACTTGTTAGAAAAGTCTTAGAATGAACTTTAACCACGATTAGGTTTCAAGGTCTGATGATGAAGCCGGAAGATAGGCACTGGCATTCCATGATGGAATATCGTATCATAGCCGTGTGTATGTGAATATCGTATCATAGCCCAAAAGCGTGTTTTTAGTGTTTTTTTAAAACTAATAATTTGTTTTATTTATTACCAACATTAAAAGGTGAAGAAATATTTTTCAGTAATCAAATTAACAGTGTCATATTAATATAGGAACAAATGTTTCAAACATTCTCCCGCAACGATGTTTCTATGTGATCCAACGTGTCCCTCTGAAGTTCTTGGGAACTTGTTCTGCAACATGGTCGAGGCAATGCCCCCAAATAAATAAGCCGATTTATAATGTAGCTACAAAATACATAATAATATGTAATGTAGCTAGATATACAGTAATTACATCTTTGCCATAATGATTTGTTAGTAAGTAGGGGGAGGGGCCTTTTGTTCAATTTTTCACTGGGGCCCTTTTTTTACTTTCTTGACAAGGAAAGTATTCTGGACGCACTTCTGTGTGTCTGCCTGTCTGTCTGTGTGTATTCCTCCGCGATAGCGCTCACACGCTTCGTCCGATTGAGCTGAAGTTTGGCATACAGGCATCATTTGGTCATGACAAGAGTTGAAAAGATTGTGGTTGAAATCGGTCCACCGGGGGGGGGGCGCGCTAGTCATATTTCAACTTCGAAATATTCCAGTCAGAGGCTTGACATTCGGTTCATAGATCCCTTGTTGGGCCGAAATTGCATTGGGAAATTTCGATTGGATTATCTCGTATATAATGCCACACAAATAATATCGCAGGAGTGCTTGTCTATTTGCAGGGAAAGTTTTGGAGTGAAACAACCGATTTTTTTGTTACGCCTCTCTAGACGATCAAGCATGCTGGTTAAGCTTCGCGTCGCGGGCTAGGAGGGGAAATATGTTTGCATATTTCCTGCGGTTTACGATCCCCTCCCAGCCCGCGACGCAAAGCTTGACAAGCATGCTTGATCGTCTAGAGAGCCCTTAACAGTTAACACGAACACTCAAATGCAACGTTTACGTCTTATGCCTTCTACATTTTCTAAATACTATATTATATGTCACTGAAATCATTTTTAAAAACCTAATTTCAATTTCCATTGCTCCAGATATGATTTTACGGATTGACCTCCACAATGCTGTGATGATGTGAAGAGATCCTGCAGAAATGTCTCCCGTAGGATTTCACGGCCAGGATGGATATCAAGACTTCAGCCCATCCGTTGGGACATGCTCCACCCCCAAGTCTTTCAGTAATGAAGCTTTCGCCACACCACCGCTTATATGGCAGTACTGTCTGCCTAAGAATTTTCAACAAAGAAATCAGGTATAAAGTGCAAGTTTGAAGTTTATAGACAGTGAAAACGTTTGAGTTAGACGGCCTAAAATACAGTCTCTTTTGCCCGGGATGCACGACGCTAGTTTTTCAAGCTGGGATAGCAAGTTATAATAGTGTCAGTAAGCTAGCAAGCTAGTAACTCTCGCTTCGTGTATACAGAACTAGCTACATTTCTAGGTTAGTAAGCTAGTGAGAAAGCTAGTCTAGCGCATCAATCTAGGATATTTTAATTACATTACATTACATTTTAGTCGTATCCAATTGACGGCTAAAAACCGCTCTTGGACGTGTCAAAATAATTGGGTTAGGTAGTAAGTCTCGTTACTACTCTTTACTGAACATTAAACATTGGTAGTCAAGAATTAACTACTAGATTGTCAAACTATAAACATAAATAATCAAAATCAAAATAGAAGCCTAATAGGTATTTGAAGTAGGTAGTTAGTAATTCGAAAAGGTACGTAGTACGATAATTATCATCGTAAAATTCAAATCTGATGTTAAATAATCAATTTAATGCTACGTTATGCATTTTAAACTAAAAGTACAGATATAAGACCATATAAAATAATCAGACAATAAGGCTCTACTTTTTTAAGTGATTTAAATGGGCCCAATATTTGAAAAATCATGGCCCTCAAATTTGGCCAGATTATGGAAAGGGTGTTCTATCAGCATCTCCTTGATGTCTTTTTTTGAATTTTATGTCTTCCAGCTGTTTAAATTTTGTAGGGAGTAGATTATAGAATTTAATGCTAAGGTACAAGTAGCTTTTCTGTACGCATAAAAGGGAGCTACTATGATGCGAGTGAATGTCTGCATTAATTTCAGTTTCTGCGAGGTGCTGTCTAGCATACATTAAACGTGCATTAAACACTGGTATATGAACGCCGAATACATAGTCATTACCCTTGCCTTACTCAAATATTCTATGCATGAGGTCCTAGTCATTACCTGATACATGCTGCGCAGTGCTCTCTTTTGCAAAAGAAAGATTCTTTTGCTGGTTGCGGCATTTCCCCAAAATAGTAGTCCATAAGTCATTAATGAGTTAAAATACGCATAGTAAGTATAGTGATTTGGCTGCCGCAAAACCAAAGACTTCTGATTTTTTAAATAGAGTATATCGAGCTACATAGCTTATATAATAGGATCGGATACTATTTATTGAGCTAGTAGCACCCCCTACCACAGATTTTACTATCCTGGCTTGTGTACTAGCTTCATGAGGTCTTGCTTTTCTCACTAATGCAGTTCATGTTAGTTCACGGATGTGTTGTGAACTTCACTGCAATGGTACCGGCTTAAAATTATCTGGCATCATGTAACAAGCACTACCATGTATCAAACCAGGATAGTATTACCGAGGCTTGCGATCCTAGCTTAAAAACTAGCGTCGAGTCTCCCGGGCATTATCGATGAAAACTTGGGAAATCTGACCAAATGTGGTTTCTGCCATTTTTATTAAAAAAAAACTTCGCTTATACACAAACTATTCATTTTAAAATTCTGAAGCCAGAACAATAATTTAAAAAAAAAGGTTTTGTTTCCCCAAGACTGTCGGCAGGTAGCCAGGGACTTATTTGATCTGAATATTTATTTCATACATAAAGCCGATGAGCAGTTGGCGAAAATTCCTATTAATATGCGACGCAACACAATGAAAATCTAAATTTCGAATGCGAGTCATCCCATTCAATTTAAAAATCAAATTGCAAACGTGGGTCACCGTGAGCCTTCGAATTGAATTTCGAGCCACGCATCGCAGACGTCGGCGCTTTTACGGGCCTAACTATTTCATTAATATATGGCGGATTTTGAATATTGTTTGTGTCGCTTGTATTTGAGACATTCCAACCAAAATTACAATGTGGTTTCAGCCCAACAAGGCACCTGTGTATTGAATTTCAAGTCGAATATTTCGAGATTGAAGTATGTCTATCGCGCCCTCTGGTGGACCGATTCCGTCTACTTTTTATTTCTTGCCATAGCCAAATGATGCCTGCATGCCAAATTTCAGTTCAATCGGATAATGCGTTTGGGCGTTGTCTTGGAGGAACACACACACACACACACATACACATCCTCTCTCTCTCACATACACAGAGACACACAGACACACAAACACATTTACACACAGACATACTTCCACCTGGAAATGGTCCAAATCGTTTCGGCGGTGGGGGGGGGGGGGGATACAATTGTATAATGACTGCCGTTACAAATGGTGAACTATTGTATTTATAAGAAACAATTTCCAAGAACAAAAGTAAAATTTGCGGTTGGCTGACGTCATAGTTAACAGGTCGTATTTTCAGAACGGGGATTGCAATATTTTGCCAAGCTGTAGATAGCACGCATTCAGGAAGTTTGGTCGAAAACTGATTTTCATAAAAAGTGTCGCATAGGGTTTTCCAATAAGGGCGGGTCGATGTTGATAGTCTGTGGCAGCGTTTGCCAAATCTGTTGTTTATTATTCATACACTGATGCCAAATCACCATGGCAAGTTACACATTGAACAGCATCGAAATAAGTGTTTGTCAGTGCAGCCTTATCTCTTTCGGAGGGGAAGTGAATTTCGCGAAAGCGAAGTCGCAGGTCTATGCCAATAAGCCGCAATCGACTGATGCCCTCAAAGTCAACATAATCCAGGCCATCGCTCAAATTCAGCAGGATCTATGGGGCAGAGTCATTGAAAATTGGACCTCTCGGATCTGTGCCTCCGTGCGAAACCGCGGCGGACATTTGGACGATGTCGTATTCCATAAATAGCAGCATACATGGGCCTTTAAAATCAAATAAGGAATTTCGTTAATACCTTACACACAGCTGGTTTTATTGCACAGACTCTCAACATCGACCCGCCATTGCTGGAAAACCAATTATCGTAAAAATGGAGATAATTCAAAATCGTCGAAATCTTTCATGTTTGTTTGTTTGTTTGTTTCTACTCCTTATTGCGAAATGTCACAATGGGCGGTTTTATTGTCATATGACAATTTCTTACAACCAAACCTACTATGGCGTGTTTATATGTATGTAAGTGTGTGTCTTGTTATTGCATTCGATCGACAGAATTGAAAATGCAATTCCGTTAATTTGATTCCAACGGAAAATGGTGACCCAGCGGGAAATCGATCCCGGGACCTTACAATGTAAGATCAGGCGACATAACCACTATGCCACCGCTTTAATGCTATAGATGGAATTCTTGGTAGGCAAATCTATAATTGTTTTCTTGAAGTGATCATTTTTCAGACACCTGGCACTCAAACGTATTGTATAATAGGTGTGTAGAATAATTAGTACTATTCTAGAATAACTTGCTTTGATGAATGAAACTACTTCGCAATTTACTTAATTTCACCCACTTTGAAAGAACGCATGCACGCTATTCTAGATTGTTGGTGTTGTGTGAGTGGATATCAGAGTTAATAGAAATTATAGGGAGAAGTTTCTAGGAATAGGAATAGGAAGTTAATAGGAAGAAGTTTGAAAAACATGGCCATTGGCATTCTTTAACGATTATTTTCATTAGATCCGAGCTCACCGAGTCGTCGAAAAAGATTTGTAACAGGTATATAAATTGTTTCTTAAGAGGCCGTGTACGAAATCGATGTGGGCCGTGATACCTCTATAATCAATGGTATAATATAACTATAGGTAGGTAGGATTTTCGGAGCCAAAGAGATAATTCCACCCTTTGGAAGCGCTCGGCGGGGACTAGCTGACTTGACGCGTGAATCGTATCATAGGCGAGTATCATAACGCGAGAATTAGATTGTTTTAAAAGACTTTATTGCCAATTTTAATTAATGTTTTGCATTTTTTTTGAGGAAATGGATTGATATTGAACTAAAGTTTATTTCTGTTGTTTTTATTTTATGAACGAGAGTTCTAAAAGGCCAAAATCAAAAGCAATTCTTCGCCCAATTTCTAAAAAAATTGACAAAGTTAAATATTTTTTTATCAACAATTTTATATGAAAGTAGTAAAAAGTGATTCACTTATTATATAGAGTACTTTCACAACAATACATTGTCATTTTTTCATACCGTTTAGATGTCAAAACGATTCGTAAATATGTTATATTCTAAACCTCTTACAGCAAAAATTCACAAACAGTCGCCGGTTTAAGGTCAATTAATCAAAATTCTATAATAATTTTCAAAAAAGTAGCTCACTTATTAGACAATAATATAAATGATCTTTTATGTTGTGCAATAAAAGTTATAGAAATACAGTATTTTAACCTTAAATTCACGTCTGCAAAATTACGTAGATTCATGAAATGCGTATACTAGTTTATTGGGAGCATTGTCTTTACTTTATATGGTAGGCCTTTTTGCCAAATACGGTCAAAGGCCTGTGAAATATCTAGAAAAGTTACAGAACAGGATTTCTTATGTTCAAAGGCAGCATTTATTTTTTCGACCAGCTTGTGGACCTGATCAATAGTTCCATGTTGCCTTCTGAATCCGAACTGATGAATAGGAAGTCTTTCAGTCTTTCATGTTGATAGCTGACAACTGACAGATTTAGTCGACGGTGATATATAAAGGGATGTCTGTGGGTGTCAAACACAACGGGCGAAGCCGTCATCCCATGGAGTTGTAATAGCATCAGGTCGTTCTGTCTTCCATTGAGGGAACGTAAAAGACAAACCTTACCGCGAGGCACTGTGAAGAGGCCCTATAGCGACCTGACATCGCTCCCTTTATCATATTTGGACAAGTTTTTCCATCCTCCAGTCTGGTCACAGATTCGAAGTTGTTTCGCGACCTCCACCTAATGTTAGCAGTAATTCAGTTCAGAATTATCGCGGACCGTGGCGCCCTTTGCACGTCAATATCACCTGGGATCGGGTGGCCAACGGTTCATTTTAAAGGTGGCTGACATCAGGTCAACAACTACCCTCGCTGCTTATAAAACGTACATTTTTAGACTGCCTCGGGTATTCGCCGGAGTGCACAGTCGATTGGCTTACGCCTCACGATGCGCACACCACCCAGTTCCGCCCAAGGTGTTCCCCAGATTGGAACATCCGATCCACGACTTTGGGAGCTAATGGGTCCCGTTGCAGTTGGCCACTAAGACCCATATGTTCAGGGTCGGTCAAACTCAAGGGTCAACACCGATCCGGCGGCCTTCACGTATGAAGTGCGAGCCAGGGTAGGACTCTTGCCTGCGGGCCAGTTTCTCACTATTATATAATGTTATATATGAAGCTAGAATAATACATAATAAAATAATAACTAGAATCGAGACCTTATTTTTAAAACTTTTCTTTTTAAAATTCTGGTTTTAAATTCTTATGCTAAAATAAAATAGAAAAAGATATCACACTTGACTTTTCCGGCAGTAGGGAAATTATTGTGAACGCTCTAAAATAATCGAGATGGAGACAGAAATATAAAGTTTGACACCACTTGAGACGATTAAAATTATTTCCAGACTAAAGTTTGTCTGAGTGTGTGTGTGTATGTGTGTTTATTCCTCCACGCTACCGCCTAAACGCTTCATCCGATTAAGCTGATATTTGGCATGCAGGCATTATTCGGTCTGGCAAGAGTTGAAATGATTGTAGTTGAAATCGGTCCGTCAGAGGGTGTGACAGTCATTTTTCGATCTCGAAATATAGCAGTTAGATACTTGAAAGTTGGTAGGTAGGTACACAGATGCCTTGTTGGAAAAAAATCACGTTGTAAAATTTTGGTGGGAATATCTTGTATGTATACCAGCGGCGCAATTTTTTTATACCGCCGTATTTAAGAAAATACTAGATCATTTTTGGGAAAGTACCATTTTAATACCACGGAAATACTACAAAATACTACTATCATAGTCAATTGACACAGTTGACCACGAAGACCCATTCTGTTCAGGATTGGTCATACTCACGGGTCAACACCTACCCGACGGCCTCCACGCATGAAGTGCGAGCCTGGGTAGGACTCTGGACTTAGGGTTAGTTTCCCCTAGGAATCAACCTTCTGGCGCTCCTGGACAGTCTGCGCACCGTGCGGCGTAAGCCAATCGATCGAAGTACTGTTTCCTATAGAGCGGGGGTGGTTGCGAACCTTACGGCGACTGTTATTAAAACGACCATCGACTAGCCGATCCTGGGGTGAACAGCCGGGAAAAGGATGCCGTGGTCCGCGATAGTTTCGGTATTCATCGTTTCACCGCTTCGTAAGGGAGAGTAATCTGGTCGCAATTGGAAGTATAGGGCGTGAGTGTAAGCCCGCTGGGTAACACTCCTGGCTATCTCGCGGTTAAGGCGTTGGCCTCTTACGGGTTTGTGGCGGAGCTTTACGGTGGACTGTTTTGTCCAAGTCTTCTGCGCTCACTCCAGGGAGATAGAACGACCAATCGTTAAAACTTCCTGAGGTGACGGGCTCGTCCGCTGTAGTCGACAACTCTAGTAGTCACTTGACACAATCATTATAGGTTGGGAGGTGGATTGGGGGGAGTGGGCAAGTAGGAGGGGGGTTACAGGGGATAGAGGTCTAAGGGGTAGGCGCGGGGAGGGAGGTTGTCTGCTTGTCGGGAGGGTCTTGGGGTGACACAACCGATGTTTTCTATTCCCATGCGTTTCTAATATATTGAAATTATAGATACCACTTTGTATGTACGATAAATTTGATTTCCGCTAAATTAATTTCGTGACGCAGTGTTTGGAATTGTTTCATTTTCTACGCCGAGAGCCAAGGCCACGTACATATACCAGCCATTACAATATTCAGTAATAATTCGAAATAGCCGCAATGAGCATGTTGAGGCTCCGCCCAGCGAAGTGAACGCCCACCCAGCCAGAGCACCGCCCCTTGACACACAACAAGTATCTGTTGCTCTTCCCATACGAATTTGCTGAGTTTTGATGATTTGAATTTCTCGATTGATTCTGCATAAGTTGAATAAAGTATGTAGGCACCTAGGTCGTTCGTTATTATCGAGGAATCGGAGATTTTAAATTATCTGTTTAATTACCGAAACATTACTATGTTGTTTCAATTTAGATCTGTTTATTTGAGTCATTATTTTTATATATCAAAGGTTTTTTATTCAGCAAAATTACCTATTCATTTTGCTTTTCCGTCGACCACCCGACGAGAAGGGAAAATATTGTGAATAAACTGCTGTGCTGTGCATGTGTTTTTATGTAATCCTCCACGATAGCTCCCAAACGCTTAAAAGGCGACATGAGACCTCAGAAAAATATCCGAAATGGGCGGACACGCGAAAAAATAGGCGAGTTTCATTTTGTACGGTTTGACCAATAAAAATCCAGCATTGACGAAGCGTCAGGCACAGATTCCACGTCCGCTCGCGCCGGCGACCGGGCGCATACTAAATTTCGATCGCAGCACTAGCACAGGATAACTGACTTTGTGCAGTGGTGGTATAAGGGTGGTAATGGTAAAGCATATTTAGCGTAACTCTCAGAGCGCTCTCTCGTGTTAATTAATTGTAATTAATTTAGGGCCTAAATAAAAAATGTGGCTGAGCGCGACGCTAGAGAATTAACCAGTCAATATAATGAAATTAAAATAAACATCCAAATTCGAATTCGAAGGCTCACGGCGACCCGCATTTGTAATTCGATTTTTAAATTGAATGAGATGACGTGCGTTCGAAATATTTTTTTTTATTGAATTGCATTAACAGGAATTTTGTTCTTTGCTTTACTTTTCCTTAGTTTTACTTTCCCGACAGAGGGAGAGTATTGTGAACGCGCTTGTATTCCCAACGAGTTGGCATGGGGGGGGAGAAGGACTGATTGGGGGGGGGGGTTTGATAGGGGGGTTCGAGGTGTTTGGCGCGCCAGGGGGAGGGGGTCTGCTTGCCAGGAAAGTCTTGGGGTGACCCAACCGATTTTTTATATAGCTTATAAGTACTTACACAAATTTATAAAAAAATCATTGTCATCCTTAGAACAGTCTAGGTGTTGGAACAGGCTAGGATGCCTTCTATATAGTTAGGTGACATTGTAACACCTGGTACACTGTATACCATCCGGCCACAGTAGGTATACCATCTGGTATACTGTACACCGGAACGGAACAACATATTCAAAATACCGTGAATTTCCAACAAACAACAGAAAGACAAATAAATGACTTCCTACAATACTATTATAAACGCGAAAGTTTGTAAGAATGTATGTATGGATGTTTGTTACTCTTTCGCGCAAAAACTACTGAATGAATTTTGATGAAACTTTACAATAATATAGCTTACAGATCAGAATAACACATAGGCTATAATTTATAAAGATATAGTGTGAATTATCCAAAATATAACGATAAGTGTCAAGTAAGTAGGAAAAAAATCTGCCATCTGCGAGCTATTCTGTGCGCCGCAAAAACCGTTGGAGTTACACGTATATAATGTATAATGGAAATGTTTATCTTAAATAATCTTAAAAAGCCCGCAACAGCATATATCTATATTTTATGTGTAAGCCATTACCGCCAAAATAGTGAACCATGATTTTCATGATTTTTAATTTGTTGGAATTGTCTCCGTCCCGAATAGCAGAATAATACAAAAACATTGAAAAATTGACGAAAATATAAAATACTTTCTATCATCATTATCACAATTTTCCATCACCACGCGGGTGAAACCGCAAGGCGCAGCTAGTATTTAATAAAAGGAATAACAATGGATTTGAATTGAAATTTATTTGAATCTTAAATTTTAACTTAAGTTATCCAAGTTCAAAGTGGACAGTGTATAAAAACAGCAATTAAGGTTTGTTTGTTTGTTTGTTTCTACTGTTTATTGTGAAATTTCACAATGGGCGAATTTATTGTCATAGGTCAATCTTTTACAACCAATTCTACTAAGAAGTGTTTATATGTATGTGTGCGTGAAACATTTGTTTAAGTATATGTCTTGCTATTGCATTCGATCGACAGAATTGAAATGCAATTCCGTTAAATTTATCCCAATGGAAAATGGTAACCCAGCCGGGAAACGAACCCGGAGCCTTACAATAGACAACCTAGCCACTATGCCGCCTATGTGTATACTAGTGGCTTCTTATATAAATAGTAAGGCTCTAATATAAGAATTTCTTTCGCGACAGGTCGGCAGCACTGCCAATTCGAGGATTCCATGGCCTCCGGTGACCGGCAGTCCCAGCAAGAGCAGTTCCGTCTCCAACGGCTGCGGCTCCCAGCCCTCGCCGGCCACAGACCGCGCCGTCGCGGAGCTGGCCGAGCAGCTGGCCTCGCTGCGCGTTTCCGGCCGACCGCGACGCTCCGTCAAGTACCCGTCAGACTCGTACCTCTGCCACAAATGCTTCCAGAAAGGACACTTCATCAACCATTGCCCTATGGTAAGAGATTATTACTTTTCGATTCCTTTTATGCTCCCGTATTTGCAAAGCGTGTTCAAGGATTGGGAATGACTTGGGTAGGTACTCTATCTGTTGGGGGCTACCTTCATAAGAGTGGATGCTCTACATGTATGATATTAGAAAACACATAACTATAACTACAGTACTATAACTACGAAACTACTACACCAATCATAATTGGTGTAGTAGTTTCGTAGTTATAGTACTTTAAGTCGATGTCGCCGAAAATCCTGCAAAAGAGACAGATGCATCCATGAAAATACCCATTTACTCCAAGGGTTAAGGCTTATTAAGGCTTACGACCTTAGAGTATAGGTACATACTTACGAACGTAAGACGGACCGTGAGGCCTTATCGCTAAAAAGGAACAATCTACGCATACTGGTGAGGGCGCTCACGGGGCATTGTGGCCTGAACAAACACATGTTCAACCTCAAGCTCAGAGACACAAAAATATGCAGGTTCTGCCAAGGGGCAGAGAAAACTCCCCAGCACCTCATGTGCGACTGTGGCCGGCTGATGCGTAGAAGATACACCCACTTGGGTGGTCACTACCTCCAACCTGAGGAGGTAAAACAATCTGGCGCCAAAAGCCTGCTGCGGCATAAAAAGAACAACTGCACAATGATTGCATTGAAATTTCGAATATAGAATATTGAAATATCATTTTGTAAAACAATTAGATAATTATGAATAAATATGAGAACGTCAAAGAAGTGAAAAAAACGCGGAACCAGATCTGGTCGTATCATACTCAACGGATAATTGTTTCAGAACCAGATTTGGTCGTATCATACTCAACGGGTTAATAAGCCTTTGGAATGATTCAACCCTGGCGTGTTGTTCCAGTGGTTGACGGATTGTTTTAAACACATTTGTTTGAGCATTAGGTTTGCAAGGCTTTTTGGTTCAACATACATACAGTAATTAAATAAAAAAGATCCTTTTTCCCGAAAAAACCCAATTATTCGAATATTTGATTATACGAATGGGGTTCGGTCCCAATTGATTCAGATTATAATTATAGTTCTACTGTACCTCAAAAATAATGTTTCATTCATATTTGGGAGAAAACATCGATTGTTTGGTAAAATTAACTAACTACTCTGGACGAAAGATATATTATATAAATATATAATATACACGATTAACAAGATACACTAAGAGAGAATTTATAATATTACTAGCTGACCCGTGTCCACTTCGTTGGGCGGTAAAACTTTTTACCTGTGATGAAATTATGAGTGTGGTTTGGTTAGTACTGAGTGCTATGATTTATTTCCTGACTGCCAAAAGAAGGGTTATATTTTTACTGTGTATGTATGTATTTGCATGCCAATTTGACTATATTACCGTTATTTGTGAGTGTCTACTTGTGAGTGTCTTATTTGTGAGTGTCTTATCTCTTTAACCATTTATGCAGTATAAGTGAAATTATATGCAGTAAAAAGAAAAAGCCTTTTGTTTTAAACGCTTGAGATGATAAATTTACTTATTTTGATAATAATTCATAATTGTTGATAATATGACCAATAAACATGACTTAACGATTTAAATATTTTTTTTAATTTGAAAAACTACTTTTTGTGACTTAAATATAAAAGTTAGACATATGCTGTCGCTGACTTTTTTGTAGGCATTATCAAGCTCTACAACTTTTCTCTAGAACTTAATCATATATCCCTCATCGTTAAGGCAGCGTTAGTTAGAAACGTTTTCGTTGAACCGTTTTTTCCGACTTACATTGGAAATCCGACTACCACGAAAAGGTCTTTTTATTTTTAAGTTTATTATATAGCCTATGACACTCACAAATAACGTGGATTTCTATTGGTAAAAATCTTTTCAAAATCGGTTCAATGGATTCAGAGATTACTTCCTACAACATCACAAACTTTACCTCTTTATAATATTTGTATAGATTAGTATTTATATACCTACCTGCATATTGCAGCTTCCTACATATTGCACCTACATATTGATGCTTTATGTGATAAATTGGGAAGAGCGTGCTATGCACTCTATCGCATCGCTTCATTTCTCGATTTATCCGCGCTGCGCATGTGTTACTTTGCATACGTTCATTCACTGCTAACCTACGGCGCGGTGTTATGGGGGCGAGCAGCCGACACAGAGGGCTTTCGTCATGCAGAAGCGTGCAGTCCGCACAATAGCGCGTGTGGCGCTTGATACGCCAGCTAGGCCTCTGTTTAGAGATCTCTGCATCATGACGCTGCCGTCTATTTATATAATGGAAGCAGAGCTGTTCGTTCGCAGAAACCTAGCCGATTTTGAAGTGAATGGTGTGCATCATCACTATCCAACAAGATCCCGTAACATGCTACGTTCGGTAAGTCATGCATTATCCAAGTCGGAGAGGCTAGCCTATATCGCCGCCCAGCGGTTTACAACAAACTTAGCGAGCACATTAGGCAGGCGCAATCTCTTGACGTGTTTAAGAGACGCCTTAAGAGTTACCTTACAGATAAGGCGTTGTACTCACTGGAGGAATATTACTCTAGTGAAGTCTAAAATGCTTTGGTGGCTAAAGTATTAATTATCTCTTCATTTTGTCTTGTATGTCTTCTTTTTACATTATTCTTGTGTTTTTTCTTCGTTTTGTTTTGTTTATTTTATCTTTTCTTTACGATAAAAAAATGTTTGTTTGCTAATAAGTATGAATGTTCTGAATCTGTATCTGACTTGTATACCAGTATAGTAATAAAATGAATATGAATATATCAATATATACAAAAATACAAAAGCGCGGCGTCGTTTCTCCGCGCGTATTTTGCGACAGAATGACTGGCTTTTACCGGGCGAAATTTCGTTTTTTTCTGTTATTGCCAACACGCTTCGACAAAATGCAAACAAATGACTGTTATTTAAAAAAACCAAAGAAGGTCAGTTTTTGTTTTTGAGAACATAAAATATAACTATATTAACTGTGCCTGCAAGTATTTATTTTTGTCTGTTTCCAAAGAGTTTGTAATTCAATATTACTTTTTTTGAACGTCTCTCTAACATTAGGTAACTGCCATGAAAAATAAACTTTCTCTCATTTTTAACTCGGTTGAACGATGCAATATAGCCGCTCGAATGAACCAGTTTGACAAAGGGCAAGGAACAAATTCATTTATTTTTTTCCCCAACTCGAACGAAACAAGACACTCGAAACTATTTCACAATATTAGGTACGTCCAATAAAACGGCTGAGGGACCTCTCTGCATCCCGGCGTAATTAGTGTCAAGCTGCGACGAATTTACGGCAAACCGACAACACGTCAAACAATATCGGGGGTGTTTCCGCATGTGTGCGGCTCTTTCTTCGGCCGACTCGTGGCGTTTCATTTACATATTTTTTGTACGCGCAACCAATAAATTATAGCGCGACCATGAAAATGACAGGGAGTTGGCAAGTGCTCGAAAAGAGGTACACCGCAAACTCGATATAACGAACTCGATGGGGATATTCAAAAATTCTTTACATCAAGGCATTTGTAATATCGAGGCTCGCTAAATCGAGTCTTATAGGTCTACATAGTAAAAACGCACCATCATTTGTGGTAATGTACATAAGTTGCATTAAACGTAACCCATTTCATAAATAATATCTACACTTAAACAAGGAACACAACTCAAATTAATTGTATACGTTTGCCGTTACTTACGAATAAAGCGTTTTATTATTATTATTATTGTTATAAACCCACAGCAAGTTATGTCATGCTTATATATGATGATATATGTCATGCTTATATATGATGATAGTATGATCAAAGTATGATTTTGACTACAGGATAGGCGGAGAGACTATAGTAGAGAAGAGTGTAGTTCGGGATTTGGGGATAATGCTGGACAACAAATTAATGCTGGATACACACATTAAACACATGGTGGGAAAAGCTTACAGAGCTCTCGGTTTCGTATTGAGAGCATGCAAACCATTCTCCGACATTAATGTGCTCTTCACTCTTTATAACGCCTACGTTCGCAGTATAGTGGAGTTTGCGTCACATATATGGTCACCGCAGTACAATGTACACATTGACCGAATAGAGCGGCTTCAGAAAACCTTCGTAAGGCACTTGTGTCATCGAACCCTCGCTGAATATACCTCATATTCTGACGGCTTGGCAAGGTTCGAAATGCTGAGTCTTCAGCAGCGACGTAAAGTGACTGATATGACGTTCTTCCACAATATACTTTCGCATCATATCGACAGCCCACAAATTCTAAGCAGAATGTCCCATCGCGCCGAACTCGTCACCCAAGGGTATTCAATGTACCCAGACTCCATACAAATCAAGCAAGGAATTCAACTCTGCATCGAATTATGGAAGCCTACGATGAATCGTTTCAGGAACTAGACATATTCTCAATGAGCAAAAACGAGTTTATCAGAGCGGTAATAGACCAGACCTTGAAAGCTTGAACAGATACATACCTGTGCAGAATCACACACTCTCATATATAGACAACTATGACACATACAGGTAGATGTACTTACACACACCCATTAAACACACATCACAATCACACATATAAACACACTCATCCTACTATATCATACACACTCACACATCGAGAGAACATGATAATATAACATAATATATAAATATTATTACACAACATCACGCACATTAACTGTATATTACCAGGAGACTATTTTGGCCGTAATATTGTTATTATTATTTATTAATTAAGACCCGAGCGCTGTTTTTCTCTTTTGTTGGAATAAAATAAAATAAAATAAAATAAATAGTCCCAAGCCGCCCAGATAGGTAAAAACTTATTTCAGGGCAAGCATTTTAAACATAGGCAAAATAAGGCCAAATGTCAAAAATATTTGTTTAAAAGCAGAATAACTATCTAATATAAAATAAGAGAAAAAAAGATAAAACCGAAGTAGGTACATACATATATAGTCAGAATATCACATATAAATAAATTTGTCTTTGTATCTTTTAATATAGTCACCGAGCATAAAAAAGATATTTTATCACTTTATTATATAATAAAGTGATAAAATAATGTAAAAAAAAGAATAATAATAGTCACAAAGAGGTAGTCAAATCGAGCTAGATAGTGGATCGTCCTTGGGTGTTCCAGACCCAAACATCTACGAAACCAGTTCAATCAAATCAAATCGCATTTATTGTCTTCAAAAACTTTTACATAGTTGTTTAGACATTTTATATATCCGCTTAATGTTAAAATAACTTTAAAATGTATACTAAATATTTCATTAGAGACTCACCACGCAATTGAGTTATATTAGATATTTATAACTACAGATAGTCATGCAATTATAATTAAATTGTCCTATAAATAAGAAATATAATTATTTATGGGAGACAATTAGAAATAATCGTAATAATATAATAATCAATAAAATGGTACAAATGTCAAGTTAAATTAAAAAAAATCGAGATGGAAATTGTCAGTAATCTAATTATAATTCGTTAATATTATATAATTCTCTCGCAATAAGGTAGCCTTTTAATTTCGATTTAAATTGGGTGATATTTCCGTTTCTACATACATATACTTTTGATATTCTCAGGCAGTTTATTGTAACACTCCATTCCAACGTAATTTGGATCCCTTTTGAATAATTCCAGAGATGGACGGGGTAATGCTAAATTGTGCCTACATCTGGTCTACATCAGTTGTTTTTTAAATATTGATACACTTAGCTAATCTTTATGCATGCAGGTAGGATATTATATATCTTAGACCCAAGATAAATAAAATTTCTTTTGCCAAATGACGTACCTATTTATTTGCGGAATTGCAATCTAATCACTTATGACACTTCTTGTGTTTTAAGTTTTTTGAGATTTTTTTTTCTTCAACCGTCCTAAAATCATTATAAAACACAGAAGTTAAGTTTGTGATAATGTATACAAACATTACGTACTGTATTTTACTATATATAATACAAATTTCAGTACTGTAGCATGAAAAGTAACAAAATGATTGAATAATACAGCAACCTACTAGGTGAGTACCTAAGCTTACTAGCCTAATCACTATTTGTATAGAAAAAACAATATTTGTGGTCCTGTGGACTCTTTAACTTTGTTGCATCACATCACTCGCGCCTATTCTTAAGAACTCATGTTGAGACGCTAAATTGTTCTAGAAAACTGTTTAACGTTCCCTATACTGAGGTTTATTGTATTTTATTTCCCTATACTGTTGTATTTTACTATTTTTATTATTTTAATTTTATTATTATTTTTATTGGTTATTTTTAATACATATTTTTTCCCATAACGTGATTATAAAGAATTAGGTATCATTACGCATAATTCAGTTATCCAGATTAAAAACACTCGAGATAAAATTAAATACTACTTATTTATTAGAGCTATATTTTTTTATCCTTTTCTTAGTTATATTACTTTGATAAGTTTGCGCACAATTCACAACTTACAAATAACATAGTCGAGTATACCTTAGTACGGGCTCTGGCCTAGTTAGGCAGAAGTTGTATATAACCTTTTTGAGCATTTTTTTAATTTCGGAAATAAATTTATTCTTATTTTGACGAATTAATAATTATTTCATGCAAATGGATCTGTTTAAAAATGTGTTCTAAATTTGTATTGATGAAGGTATGACAGAGAGAAGAACTAGAAGGAGTACTGATTTGCAGGTTATAGGTAGTAGAAGAGTTGTTATCCCCTTCGCTATGAAACTGATAAACATCGATCGATTTGATCTGTTCTAGCAGCGACCACAATCAACATCATTGCATCAACCCCTAGAGGTATGTTAGTAGAGTTAAGTAAACCATTTAGATTTATCCTTAAATATTATTAATACTATTTTCAATAATACGTGGTATGATCAGGAAGTAACGACAATGTTAAGATTTAGCGAGTTTCAATTTATCGATCTGGTGAAAAAAAAATCGTAGGGTGGTAACATCGTTTGTAATATTTTTACCAAACTTTAGGTAATTGATTTTGTACTTTCTTATAATGGTAATTTGAAAGTGACGCCCTATGAGGTCTTTTGCGGTTTTTTCGAAAAATAACGATCATATAATTTGCATTATGTGATAATAACAAAATTAAGTATTGTGAAGTGGTATAGATGTTGAAGAAAGCTTTTCCTTTTGATGTTGCGTCAAATCGGAGGGGTTACGAGTGGTAAAAACGGTTTCAAGATGGCCGCGACGGGACGACTAATGATTATGAGTGTTTGATGATCTGTTCATAATGAGTTCTTGCCATCAGGTGGTACAGTTAATAAAGGGTATTATTTGCAAATTGGAAAAAATAACGCTCCAGCACACACACAGCTCAATTCTTAAGTTTTTTTTGCCAAGAACAACTTGAATTCGATGCCTTAACCTCCCTATTCCCAGATATGAACCCCTGTGATTATATGTGATATAAAATGACGCTGAAAGGGCAAAGTTTTGAGTCCATAGAAGACATAAAAGCAATATTGACATGGCAGCTGGAGGCCATACCAAAGAATGTGCCCCAGAAATGTTTCGAATACTGGAAAAAAACGCTGGCATAAGTGTCTCATAGTCCAGGAAGAACACTTCGAATGTGATTACATCAAAATGAACGAATAAACCAGTACTTCCTGAGACAAAAAATATGTTTACTTTTTGATCAAGGTAGTGTCATTGCTCGGAGTTTGAAATGAAAGTACTTAAGTTATAATTTTATGTGACTGATTCATTCGAAGACGAGGCAGTGTATACATTCCATTCATTCATCCAAATAAGCAGTCATTACTTTGGATCAACAGATGATATCCATAAATAAACTTAAGCAAACAAGACGTGTTCTTCAGTGACTAGGCCTCACCGTGATTAGCAGTGAGAAGTAATCTAGTTAATATAAACATTTCGGTCCTGTAGGTACACATAATGTCGATAACTGAAAACCGCGGGATGATAAATAAATCTTCATTACTAAGAATCAGTAAAGTCAGTTGTCACATCCTGTGACCCGATAATTATGATGACTAATTAGGTTTGTTTTGCAAAATCATGTTGGATTATATAATCACTTCCGTCGACCATGGTCACAGTAAATATAATATAGTTACTGCGCTATGGTCGAGTCGACATACATAAACACATGCAGTATACAGATGCGATAGAAATAACACCGATAATCTATACTAATATTATAAAGAGGTAATGCCTGTAAGTTTGTAAATTTGTATGTAGAGAGTAATCTCCAAAACTAGTAGTCCGATTTCATTTTTTTTTTCATTAATGGAAAGCTAAATTACCGAGTAGTGCTATAGGCTATATTATATTGTAATAAATATTAGTTTTCAAAACGAAATCACGTTATTTGTAAATCGAGTCGAAGAAAATGTGTTGGTGATGTGCTTTATCGGCGTGCGCTGACGAAACGGATTGGTATATTTGAAAACTATGTTAAACAAAAACGTCGGCCTTAAAAAGATCTATAAAATTTCCGCAATGGCATATATACAACTTTTATATTTAAACTACAATAACTGCTTTTATGACTTAAAAAAATAAGTTAAAAAAGTTTCTTGAAGACATTAGCAGTAATATATGAATCCTTATTAAAATAAATTAATCTATGAAATCGAAGACTATCGCGGTTGTTTGACATTATAAATAGGATAGAAAACGAATTTACCGCGTGAAATTTGTAGGACCCGACGTTTCGGTGACGTTGCAGCCGCCGTTGTCAAGGGTAAACTGAAGAGCTGTCAGTCCGTTGTTTTGCGGGTAGGCCGCAAACCGCTGCCGCCACTGCGTAGGTTATAACGGTGGTGGGGGGCCGGGCTCGGAGCGCGGGAATTTTTAAAATCCGTCTTGCACACAACACTCACTGTATCCTGTTTTACGTCTTTGCGTTCGGCGTTCGGCGGCGGGAACATTTTAAGAAGAGGGTTCCACGTAGAAGAGAGTTTGTAGCCGTCATCTCTATTGAAGTTCGGAGTTCTTCTTATTTCAATGGCTTCCCGGATCATGCGAGGAAAGTAGAATTGTTCCTTCGATAGAACAATGGGATTTTGAAACTGCATCCAGTGGTTACTTCCGCTATCCAATATATGTTCGCAGATCGCCGATTTTTCTCGCTGAACGTTTTTAACAGCTTTGATGTGTTCTGTCAGTCGCGTGGCTATGGGCCGTTTCGTTTGTCCAACGTAGGCTAGACCGCAGCTGCATTCGACTTTATACACACCCGGGGTTTGCAGTGGTATTACATCCTTTACAGGCCTCAAAAATCGAGCTATATTTTGGGTCGGTTTGAAGATCGTTTTTATATCGAATCTGTTTAGCATCTTACTTATTCGATCTGTCACGCCCTTGACGTATGGTAAGAATGCTCTTGATCTGCTCGGTTTTTGAGTTTCGTCCGTATTAGATCGTGTGCGTGTCTCGTGATATTGGATACGGAAAATATCACGAGACACGCACACGATCTAATACGGACGAAACTCAAAAACCGAGCAGATCAAGAGCATTCTTACCATACGTCAAGGGCGTGACAGATCGAATAAGTAAGATGCTAAACAGATTCGATATAAAATCGATCTTCAAACCGACCCAAAATATAGCTCGATTTTTGAGGCCTGTAAAGGATGTAATACCACTGCAAACCCCGGGTGTGTATAAAGTCGAATGCAGCTGCGGTCTAGCCTACGTTGGACAAACGAAACGGCCCATAGCCACGCGACTGACAGAACACATCAAAGCTGTTAAAAACGTTCAGCGAGAAAAATCGGCGATCTGCGAACATATATTGGATAGCGGAAGTAACCACTGGATGCAGTTTCAAAATCCCATTGTTCTATCGAAGGAACAATTCTACTTTCCTCGCATGATCCGGGAAGCCATTGAAATAAGAAGAACTCCGAACTTCAATAGAGATGACGGCTACAAACTCTCTTCTACGTGGAACCCTCTTCTTAAAATGTTCCCGCCGCCGAACGCCGAACGCAAAGACGTAAAACAGGATACAGTGAGTGTTGTGTGCAAGACGGATTTTAAAAATTCCCGCGCTCCGAGCCCGGCCCCCCACCACCGTTATAACCTACGCAGTGGCGGCAGCGGTTTGCGGCCTACCCGCAAAACAACGGACTGACAGCTCTTCAGTTTACCCTTGACAACGGCGGCTGCAACGTCACCGAAACGTCGGGTCCTACAAATTTCACGCGGTAAATTCGTTTTCTATCCTATTTATAAATTAATCTATCCTCCATAAAATTAGCCATGTACTGTAATTTTTAGGTAGAATAGTTTTAGAGATATCATGATATAAGTAACGCGGGCAAGCACCTCGAAATACCTAGCGGGGGCTGCGCGAAGGCGACTAGCCCAACAAGGTCAGCGTTCAGCGGAATGCGGCGGGTGGCGAAGAACAAACAGCGAACAGGACGTCTTTTATTATACGAGTATAACTAAAGGTAGCGTCTAAGTAGGCAAATATACGCCATCCTACTCAAATTAGCAACTCGATTCGAAACTATACGCGAAGCAAAGCCGCGGGCAACAGGTAGTACATACCCGTTTAAAAGATAAATATTCATGTATTTGTGACATTAATTTTCGTCAGGAAATTTCTTCATTCGGTCGCCGCGCTGGCCTAGAGGCCCGCGATAAAAGCTATGCAATAGCTTAAAAATACGTGTGGCACTCGGGGACTGTCGCGGTAAAGCTATTGCATAGCATTTTTAACAACTTATGCAATTATAATTATTTATTTATTTTATTTATTTTGTTGTTTCTGATATCAGATAACTGCGCTCTATCGGAAAACGTTGAAATTATTCCGAATCATTTGCGGCTGCGAAAGCAAATGATTCGGAATAATTTAAACGTCTTCCGATAGAACGCCGCGCACGAATTTTTTATTCGATAAAGCAAAAAAAAACGGATAATTGAAAAAAAATCGTAGATAAAAAGATAAATAATTAAATTATCTTTAAAATGGTGCAGGTTTCATAATAATACGCCAGATAGTATTTGCGTAGTAGTCGTTTTTGTGTTCGGTTAGACCTAATTTCACAAATTAATTACACTATGTAATATAAACAAAATCTAAAATATTAATCAAAAGCTAAGAATATGAGGAAATGTTCTTGTTTAACATATATTTTTTTCGAATCGTAAGCAGTACTCGTTTAGACGTAATTATCAGTTTAAAATCATTAATATTCGTTAAGAAATTTCTTCATTCGGTCGCCGCGCTGGCAGGCCCGCGATAAAAGCTATGCAATAGCTTAAAAATCTAAGTATTTGCTTTTTATTTATTAATTTTACCTAATCAAAAACTCTAATATACCTCCACGATAGCGCCCATGAACGCTTCATCCGATCGAGTTGAAATTAGGCATGCAAGTATAATTTGGTCATGGCAAGAGCTGAAAAGATTGTGGTTGAACTCGGTTCACGAGAGGTCGCGCTAGTCATACTTCGATCTCGAACAAGAAATTCGTTACAAAGATGCCTTGTTAAGGCGAAACCATATTGCGAAATTTTGTTTGGAATATCTCTTATACAAGCGACACAAATACTATAGTAGATACCTCTACTTCTACACTAATACTTACTACCTCTACTAACCTGTTGGAATCTATTGGAAATCTGCCATTTTAATATCACGGAAAAAATACAAATATAGTACAAAAATGGCAGCGGGGGGGCGTTCGCGCGGTGGGGGTAAGGGGCTTGTCTGATTTTTAAAAAATCCTTACCAAATTTAAACCCTCCCCCTTCTTTTAATCTGTAATTTAGTGTTATTTCTTTCTTTCATTTATTTTTTATTATTATTAGCTGTTTTATAATTTAAAAACAATATTTTTTTGCATATTACTTAGTTCGTAAAGCATTGTCTTTGAATCACCAGGCACTCTTTACCTATTTAACCATCGATATATTAGCTAGATTTGCCATCAGATATAATTAAGTTGGCTCCATTCCCTTTGCTCGTAAAACATGTGACAGAGAGAACAATCAATTGAACAGTATGCGAAAGAATAGCACTCCAATATTCTTTACGGCAGCTCTCACACCGGAAACGGTCGGCTGTCTGCCAGCGGACTCTGACCAATTTACTACTAGAGTTGTCAACTACAACGGGCGAACCCGTCACCTCAGGAAGTAACCAATCGATAGACTGGAGTAATCTGGTCGCAATTGGAAGTAAGGGCGTGAGTGTAAGCCCGCTGGGTAACACACCTAGTTATCTCGCGGTTAAGGCGTTGGCCTCTTACGGGTATGTGGCGGAGCTTGACGGTGGTCTGTTTTGTCCAAGTCTTCTGCGTTCACTTCACCGGAGAGAGAACGACTAATCGTTAAAACCAAACTACTACTGGCCGGCTTTCAGTAGTGGTTTTGAAGGGGTCATTTTCGAGCGCGAAAGCCCATCTAGGGGATCATATATCGTTGTATTTAACACCTAAAAGGCTCTTCATAATAAATACCCAACTTGAAGATCTTGCTCCATTTTTGACGCGGTTTGTCCATTTTAGTCATTCAACGTGTCATATACAATCACCTCCCAATCGGTCCATAGGTCGAAGGGTTTGTTTATTTTTTAAACTGTAAAAGTGCGAATCCGGCGCGCTTTCTCGGCACGCCTCAAGCATCCTGACCCTCATAAATTTCACTTCTAATTGACTCTGACGGGCCGTGGATTCGAGTGTTCGGCTACAGATTAATTACAGTAGTGTGCTTTTTAGTAACAGATATGACACCAGCTGAAACTCGTCCGATCGCTGCTCTCCTCTGATATTTGCGTTTAGGTTAAGTACGGTCTAGACGTAATGTGGTTTTTGCATTTCACTTTACCGGCCCACCAACCAACGGTTACGGAAAGTATTGTGAATGCGCATTTATTTTCGAGGTGATAAAGACCACTTCCCGACTGAAGTCTGTTTGTGTATCTCTCTCAGTGTGTGTGTGTGTGTGTGCATTCGTCCACGATAGCGCCCAGATGCTTCATCCGATTGAGCTGAAATTTCGCATGCAGGCATCATTTGGTCATGGCAAGAATCAAAAAGATTGTGCTTGAAAACGGCCCACCAGAGGGCGCGCTAGTCATACTACAATCTCGAATTATTGTACTTAGAGACTTTAAATTCGGTTCACAGATGCCTTGTTGGGCCGAAATTTGTTTTTTTTTGGAATATCTTATATACAAGCGATACAAATAATATTTAATTTAATATTTAGAAAATATTATTTAAGAAAATACTACATCATTTTGGAAAAATACAATTTTAATACCCCGCAAAATACCACAAATATAGAACGAAAAGGTGGTTGGCGCTGTTGGGGGGAGGGGGGAATGGCTACTTGCCGGGACAGTCTTGCGGTGACCTAATCGTTTTTTAAATGATTTATTATTTTAAAAAAATCATTTAATATTAGTAAATTCATTGAGGAAATATGCCATTTTTATACTAACAGGATTGAGCAAGCACATACAAATGTTTACCTTAGAACAAGTCCCGGACTATTTAGGTGACGCCCACTGGACTATGCGATTTATTAATTTTCTGGTATTTACTCAATGTTAAAAATATTTTTGTGTAGGTATAGTAAGTTCTGAAAATGTTTACTCACATATTTTTCTACTCCGTCGTTCCTCATTACTGAGGATCGTGGCCACTAGACAACAGTTTGCCTACGAGGCTCCTCCACTTCGACCTGTCTTCTGCATGGCGGGTCGCAGATTGTATTGACCCTGTAACTTCTTTGACGAGGTCGTTCCAAATGGCCGGTGATCTGCCTCTGCTTCTTCTTCCCTCAACTTGACCCCAGGAAAGCATTTCCTCCAGATTCTCTGGGTTTCTCCTGGCAACATAACCGAAGTACTGCAGGACCCTTCTCATGCATACGGTGGAGAGCCTCACTTGTATGCCGAGTTCTTCCAGGACAGATTTGTTGGTGCGACGTGCTGTCTATGGGATTCCTAACATTTTACGCCAACACCACATCTCCAGTGCATCGATTTTGGTGCGTATCCGAGCCTTCAGGGTCCATGCCTCCGATTCATAGAGAAAGATCGAGAAAACCAGAGCTCACATATTATATTTTCATTAATAAATAAATAAATAAATACATAAAATCAATGTTCACTGCCATTTTATCCTGCTAGAGGGCGACGGTGTGACGTGAATGCGTCAGAGTTCGATGTGTGAGGAGCGATCGAGAACATAGATACATTATTATCATAGATACAAGTTATCATGTCCTTGAGGCGGGAAAAAAGAGAATATTGTGGTTTGTCGCCAGGCCACTAATGCTGCCACATTTTTCAGTCACAATGATATCTAAAAACCGAAAAATTCTAAGAAAAGATTTGAAGAAATGGTCATTTATTTGGAGTTTAATTAAACGGTATTATAGCTGGAAATATAGTAGTCATCTGGAAGCAATGTCCGTCTATTTATTATATTTATATATTAAAATTCACAACTTGACGGACTCCATTACGAGCATTACTTCCTGTCATAAATAGCGGTGGGAGTTATTTTACGGTGGCAATAAATATAATACTGATAATACATACAATAGCATCAAGTAGGTAACTAGAAAGCTGGTCTATTTATTTCTTAGGCTGCGCAACATTCTGTCCAAAGCAACCATAAGAATGGTATACATGGCCTTGTGTCAAGAGTATTTTGTCCTACGGAGTCGCGGCATGGGGCGCTACTACTAATGATCATCTGGATAGATTGACAAAAGCGCAGAAATTATTATTAAGAGTAATACACAGGAAAAACCGGCGTCATCCATCTGCCTTGTTATTTTCTCAATCCCATGTGCTATCAGCTAAACAGATATTCATTAAGAAAGCGCTTCTTGCATTCTACAAATCTAGAGATGACCATGCACGAACTCAAAACAATCTGTAGGTACACAAGAATGTCTGCGAGTATCAAATATATAATTCCGTCAGTCAGGACTACATTTGCCCTGAGACATATATTCTACATAGCCCCAAAATTATATAATTGCCTAAGTAAAGACATGAAAAACTATTCTAAAGTAAAAATATTTAAAGCAAACCTTAATAGATGGCTACTTAACAAGGGATATGTAAAATCTGATGAACTTCTTTGCAACGCACGACAATTTATTTAGTATCACTTATCTATCATTCTTAATTAAATTTTATTAAATTTGAACTTTAAATGTATGTATTTATTACATAGCTATATATTTTATAAAATTGGTCTATTTATGTGTATATACAGATGTTGTATATACTTATGCTTATTTGATTCTGCCATCTAACCGGGACTAGCCCGTTCTAGGATGGACAGGGCTCTAATATTACAATAAATTATGTGAAAGTTTAAGGTTCATAAAATTAAATTGGCTTAAAATTTGGTAATCAAATTTAAAAACGCATAACTTACAAAGCTTGTTAGTGTACACCTTTTTCCTAATCTGTGGTTTTGCTTATACTTCAGCTCGCAAATGCTCCGCATGGCTAAAGTTTTTTTGTTGAAATTCTTAAAGAATCGACTTTTACGATCACTCTCAGCCCGCACTGCGGAACTAATCGGTCCCGAAACTTTGTATGTAGAAAGAGAAATGATTTTGCAAGCCATTTCACCGATATTTATTGTGTGTGGATAATGCGGCGTATTTTTCCAAATTACTTTGTAATAAGCCCGCTAAAAAACCGCCTTCGTGGACTTTCAGAAAGCCTTCGACTCGATAGTTACAATATATGTATACTCGATAGTTTGTATAGTCCTATAATATGATATGGTCTGTATATCAAAAAAAAGTGATTAGGTCTGTATTTTGGTCACCGACCTAATGTGACCAAACAAACACCCAAAAAAAACCTATTTTGTACAAAAAAAAATGCATAAGACCTGAAAATCATCTCCATTAAAGTGGCCATCTGCGGACATTCATCTTTGTCCGAGCTATATTATATCATTAATTATATAGGGGTATTGCTCTATGCCGTACTGCGTTTTGGCAGATAAGATTTTACTACGAAACGCAACGTGTCGATGGCACATAGTTCCAAACATGTCACAGAATATTTTTCTCTTATGTTCTCTTATGTTCTCTTATATTCTGTAAGCACTAAGCAAACCATAACTCAATATCTGCTTCTGCCGTTACTAGACTATGCCGATGTCGCATATTTGGATCTCACCGAAAACGGACTGGATAAACTTGAGCGCCTACAAAACTTTTGCATAAGGTACATATTAAATCTGAGGAAGTATGACCATGTTTCCGAGTACCGAGCAAAATTGCAATGGCTTCGTATACGGGACCGGAGAAATTTGCATATCCGTTCACTTCTATATAATATCCTACACAATCCTACATCTCCCTCCTACCCCAACGAGGCTTTTACGCGCTAGTTGAGTCACACCTGCGCTATGGTATTCTTTTACGGGGTAATGCAGCGCACATCAACAGTGTATTCACTCTCCAGAAAAGAGCCATACGTGCGATAGTAGGTATTGGTCCACGGCAGTCATGTCGTGAACACTTCCAAAAACTAGGGATATTGACCGTATATGCGATTTTTGCTCAAGAAGCTCTTTGCGAATTTTATTGCAATAAGAGCTCGGCCATATCCCACGAGGAAGTACATACATCGGCATGACACCAGGAATAAAACCCTGTATCTCCAACCGTTCGTAGCACGTACTGCCAAGTTCCAGGCGACTAGTCGATACTTAGGCCTCAAACTTTTCAATAAATTGCCCGAAAGATTAAAAGCAATTAAAAACATCGATATTTTCAAGAGATCCATCCGAGTCTATCTGCTTAAAATCAACATGTATGCTCATAATGACTTCTTAAAATATTTTGAAAATACATAGCATCGTATCTACCCATTTAATCTAATACATATTATTTACCGTTGATTGTTTTGTTGTAAACTGTTATCATATAGTCTATGTTTTTGTAAATTGGTAAGTTTAAAGCTTTATATTGTATATCATCTCTTGTCTAAATTGAGTAACTAGTTTAAGATTAATTACTGTCATTCCTACACTTGTATTGGAAATAAATACTATTTATCTTATCTTATATTTTACCGGGTTAGAAAGTCATGGTCTCCCACTTCGTTCAAGTCAGAATAATATCCTTCGTTCAAGTCAGAATATTATCCAAAACACAATACCACTTTTTTCCTACTCCTTCTCCGTACATGCAGCTCTACTGTGGAATCAGCTTTCTGCGACTATTAGAGGCGCTAGCTCGCTGTTCACCTTTAAGCAATCATTGAAAAAGCAATTCCTTTCACAATAAATATGAACCATAAATTCTAACCTTTCCGTCACGGAGCAGCTAACCTGGTTAGCTGCTCCGTGCTTTCCGTTATCCCCTCCCTTTCCTTACCTTATTTTGGCAGTTTATTTATTTACTTATTTATTTATTTGTTAATATATTAATATATGTATATATATATATATATATATATATATATATATATATATATATATATATATATATATATATATATATATATATATATATATATATATATATATATATATATATATATATATATATATATATATATATATATATATATATATATTAAAGAAATCCGTTTGTAAAGAAATCCGTTTATAGGATGATGTTTTTATTTAAAATAAAATTAGTAAAAGCTACTTAAAAAGTAGCGAAGGAAATCCCAGCTTGTATTGGGAAATGCTTATGTTTGAATGAGATATACTTACGGATGTGCACGACTTTCGACGGTGCAATGTAAGTTTAAAGGTCCTTTTGCAGTCGACTAACGATCACTATTCATCCATATATCTCATTTTGATAACATTATACAATCTTTTTTATAAACTCCTCTGCCAGAAATTAAGATTGAAGTTTCTTCTTTCATTTCATTGAGCATATGGAGGTTTTTTTATTTTTATTTTTATTTCGATTTAATGGCTCGTTGATAACAAACTCAGCCAATTGTATCATATTTTAAATGTTGGTAGCATTCGAAATTTGAATTATTTCGTAATGTCACTTTCATTTGGAAAACGGCTTTGCCGAAGTGATCAATAGTTTAATATTTAATTTTTTCGCTTAATTCGTCTCAATTGAAGGCATTTTGTGTTGCATAAGGATAAGCCCTATTTATGAGATATATGGATGAATAGTGATCGTTAGTCGACTGCAAGAGGACCTTTAAACTTACATTGCACCGTCGAAAGTCGTGCACATCCGTAAGTATATCTCATTCAAACACACATATATATATATATATATATATATATATATATATATATATATATATATATATATATATATATATATATATATATATATATATATATATATATATATATATATATATATATATATATATATATATATATATATATATATATATATATATATATATATATATATATATATATATATATATATATATATATATATATATATATATATATATATATATATATATATATATATATATATATATATATATATATATATATATATATATATATATATATATATATATATATATATATATATATATATATATATATATATGTGATATGTCCAACTCAAAAATTTATTTAGATACACACACAATGTATATTACATGTTATAATTTAAAATTTAATTTTAAGTATAATTTTTTGCCTACTCTTCTTTTTACACCAGCATGTTGGTTGACTGGGAGATATTGTAATGTAGCAATAAGTCTGCCATTGTACCTTATTTTTATTGTGTAATAAAGAGATTTTCATTCATTCATTCATTTATTCATTTATTCATTCAAAATGGCAGCGTTTGTGGTATGGCAGCAAGGCGGCTAACTGTAAATAGCGCTCTAAATATGACAATACGAAATAAAATAATAATTTAATAATGAACGAATTTCTAAATCATAGCTCAATACTTAATAATTACGCACTGTAAAGATCAGATAGACCAATGAATGGAATTATATCTCCGTGTTATTTCTGTAATGTTAATCTGCCAATATAAAAATACGATAGATAGCACTAACAGTTAAATGTTATTATTGTTATCATTGGTTAAGTTATTGGGTTCTTATAACCTATCGGTCCTTTATAAAAGCTATTCGTTATCAATGTTATTATATGTAGATGGATAAATACATTTGCTATTAGTTTCGCTGTCAATGCCATCAGCGTTACTTGCATGCCACCGGAGTAGAGGGGTCTCCAAATCGTACTATGGAGTTGAGTTATCTAATGCCATATCTTTCTAATCCATCTCACATAGGTACAAGCGACGCAAATATTTTTTATTAAATATTTTTGGAAAAATACCATTTCATTACCACGGAAAATAGTACAAATATGCGCCCGGGGGGAGATCCGAAGATGCGCGGGGGGTGGGGGTGGTTGGCGGGGGCTTGTCTACTTGCCGGAAAAGTCTCGGGGTGACAACCTTTTTTTTTCTTTTCTGGTAAATACACACACATAAGGTCGATGCTTGGTAATTTTCCTTTTAAAATTATTATTTATTTTTGTTGAAATAAAGCTTTTCCTACTATGGTAAATCAAACAATGTCATTAAATAAAATGGTGTCCCACCTGATTGGTGAAAATTTCAGTTTAACGCAACTTCCCAATCTCACGCAAATTAATATCTCTGGTCCTGTATTGCTATGTAAGTACAGTAGGACCTCGCTTATCCGAGGTAGTGTGGACCGAGCGTACCTCGGATAATTGAAAACTCGGATAACACGGACGCTGACGTAAATCGAGGGCGAACATAGAAGTTTAAAATGGATGAAATTATAGTCAGGGGTAAAAACATGACCTGGCTGTGGCCTTTTCGACTTCGGCTAACCCGAAACTCGGTTAATCGGGGCCTAGATAACCGCGGAGTGTATGTTATCAGTCGTTTCTCTTGTTTCAGACTCAGAGTATCAACGGCGGTGGAAAAACTCCATACCAGGGCAAAAAGCGGTGTTTCGGCGAATTCAAGTGCCTCAGATGCGGTAGGATTTGGATGAGTGGCAATTCATGGGCCAATATTGCTCAACAGTGTAACAGATGCTACCTCTGCGTATACCCGCATAAACAGGTTCCATTGTTAATAGCCACTGATTAATAGCTTTCAATCTGCCACGAGTCGTTAGCGCACCGAGGCACGTTCGTGACCTAGGTCAAATGAGAAGAACAATATTGGCCTCTCATTCCATAATACATAGTATAATCTCATTCTTTCTTTGTTCGTGCAGTTCGATTATGAAACCAGCTCCCTCTGAATATCCGAATATCCAATCGCTCTCTGGGTTTGAGTTTCTTCAGAAAAAGATTTCAAGTGTAGTCCTTTACCATTCTCATCCTTATTTTAATTTTAAACGAAATTTTTTGACTTTGCCCCCCGAATTTTTTGACTAAAACATAAAGTCGAGAAAAATTGAGTATGAGGGAGAATCCGAGACTTATATACCTACCGTCAGGCTCGTATCCAGGGGGGGGGGGGGGGTTGGGATTTAACCCCTGGAAGTCTGAAGTATTTTAGTTTCATTGTACGGGCGAATTCAAGTTTGGTGAGTGCCGTGGGCGTTGTTCGATAACCCCCTCTCCCCTCCCACCCCCTCCTTCACACGCGCCGGTTACCAGATGTCCAGGTTTAGACCGAACTGTCGTTATCAGGGCCATTGTCCGGTTTCCAAATCAATTAAAAGCGGACGTATTGTTGTCTGGCTTTTGGTTTATACAATAAGAGGACGGGAACAATGTTATCGCTGGAAGGATTGTAATGTTTAATCCAAATTTGTGTCCCCGAACTTTAAACAATATGCTGATTTTTAAAAAAAGACAATGATTTTATATGTTATTCAAGGGACTTTGGCAACGTTTCGAGGCTCTATAGTTAAAATAATAAAACACATTTTTGGCATGACTAAAATAGGAGTATTTTGACTCATGATTCCCACAAAAAAATCACACCAGGCGCTCTGAACGTATCCAAAAGGGCTGCTACTTGCTTGGAGAAATGATATTCTTTCGATAGTAAACTGTACGAAACAATTCCTTGCCTTAATTTAGCCACAAAGACTCCAATAGAGAGATATTAGCTGGCTTATCTGTTGGAAAGACGATAGAATAAAATTTGGCTGTAAATTAGTCTGCACCTGTCAGTAGGTACTCAAATAAGGCTACAAGTAAATATATTAGAAAGAATAAAAAACCTGACTGACATTACAGAAATTGAACTATTGTATTTATAATATTATTATTACGGTTTTTTTTATTAAATATTTATGGTTTATGCATTTATCCATATAGATACTTTTATATTTCCGGAATGTAATCAGTATATTTCCAGAATGTAATCAGACCTTTCATTTTGACACTAAACCGGATATATCTATGGTAATTTATTGACATTTTGACATTTCGACCACTACCAACATACTATTTGGATATTAAAGGTACCCTATGATATGGAATAACATTATAAAGATTCTAACAATATCACACATTTTTAAATTGGTTCAAGCGTTTAGAAGTTATGATGGAATAATGAAACGGAAAATATACATACACGAATCCTAAACACATTTCATTTTTTGGACAGGCATGTAAAAAGGGTCATTTTATGAAATTCTACATTCTTCCATGACCTTTTGAATGATGAAAAATAGCATTCCAGCATTCTTGAATGATGGAAAATAAAATAATAAAACTATAGTACGCGGCGGAGCACAGAGGTATGGTCCGATGACTGTTTTCGGAAGCCACGCCGTCTCTAATAGCAAATTCTTATTGTCGGATGTGAGTTACGTATACATGTATGTTTTATTCAATATCTACCCCCCCCTTCTTCCTCCCCCCCCCCCCCCCCCCCCCCAGGTCAATCCATTTTTTTAAACTCATCTGGCAACCCTGCCGTAGAGAGAAGGGACGAGCATAGAGGTAAAGAGGTAATAGAATTGAGCGCGGGTGTGTGAATGCGTTCACCGAATAGAAAGGGATAGCTGCATATGATAACCCCCTCTATCCTTGTCTAGTTGCGCATGCGCGTATAATCCCTAGCCTATCAGATTTATGGCGTCGAATCGTTGCCATAGTGTTATATAAACGTTGCCATAGTGACATATTTAAGTGTCTCCCGTGCACGCGACTAGACAAGGATAAAGGGAGTACTATATGCTGTTGTCTCTTTCTATTCGGCTAACGCATTCTCAGGCTGGTCGCGGGGTCTAGTACTTATATGTCAATGTTAGTGAGTCATGATTAATCAATGGTATATTTTTTTCTAGACTCCCCAAACGAAACCTGCCGGTCTGGACGTCAGCGATCAGTCGAAGGTTCATCCGCAGAATCTGTGCCAGAAGTGCATAGAACTAGGTTACTACTGCAGACGATTACAGAATTAAGTAGATATTTAAGTATCAATGCAACTATATTACTCATAGTTATTAAGGTAGAAAATGCTTAGATTTTTTTTGAATATTTGTAAATGTTTAGAAATTGTATGAAATCGAAAACTATAGCGGTTGTTCTGCATTGTAAACCGAATTTACCAAGTGAATTTCGTAGCGCCCGTCGTTTTGGCGATAGTGCAACCGCCGCGCCGTTGTCTAGCTAGCGCTGAGAAAAATATAACGATGTAATAAACAAAAAACGCATGTTTCAACAAGGAAAATCGTTACATTTAAATTTTAAATAACAAACAAAATAATCATTATACAAACTAAATGTTTATTAAATAATAAAAGTAATAGTAATTGATTAAAAATAAATCCAAATACAAAATATTAAGTATTAGAATTAAAAATCTAAATTCCGTCTTGTCTTATACCGATTTTAATTTTTATTTACGTACTCTGTATTTAATATATATAATTAATGAGAATATATTACTAATTCTCTTGATTACTGAGTATTTTTGAAACTGTTTGTTGTGATAATATAATTCTGGATTAATATTAATTATTATTCATTTTCTTTTTTTAAATACGTTCAATTTCTGTAATTTATTACACTGCGAAAATATAGATGTAATATACGAAAATACTCATGTTTCAACAGGGATTACGTATATATAACTCGGACTGTGGTCCATACGTATGAATTTAAATGACGCGTAACAGTGTTGGCGTGACGGTAGTTACCCGTGTCGTAATGTTAAAATATAGTTTTTCATTACGTCGCGACCTTGGGATCTCGCTTCTAACATGACCGCATGTAGTAGTATACGTAGGGTTATAATCGGACAAATGAATCATGTTGAATCATGTAAGAAATCATGAATCATTTAAGGAAAATGTTGATACAAATAA
This sequence comes from Micropterix aruncella, assembly GCA_944548615.1. NCBI lineage: Eukaryota > Metazoa > Arthropoda > Insecta > Lepidoptera > Micropterigidae > Micropterix > Micropterix aruncella. The sequence goes on from OX155963.1 coordinate 1,703,660, forward strand.
TCGAATAACAGATTTAACAACATTCCTTGTAATTCAACAAAATTACGATTGAAACATCGTTATTCTGTATAAAACCGAAATAACAAAATGGTAATGTAAGAAGCAATCCAATATTTTTTTTTCAGCGAGTGAACACTGGACAACGGCGGTTGAAACATCGCTGAAACGTCAGGTGCTACAAGCTTCAAGCGTTAAATTTGTTTAATCTTATTTATAGTATTTGGATATTATAGAATAGCAAAGACTATAATTTGAATACCTATATCCTATCCTACATAATATATCCCATCCCTCTCCTTTCCTATCCTTGCAATAGTTCGATTGTAATTGTAATTTAATTTAATTTAGTGCAATGCAACTTTTGATTTACCTTATAAGAAAATAATGTAGGAAACAAAAAAAAATCGGCCAGCGAAACACTGTATTAAGATAATTAGTCATAATTAATGAAGCGCTGTATGTTTCCCGAAAATAAAATTAATAAATAAATATTATTATAAAATCTCAACTAAATAATATAAAATTTATATAATTTAGATTTAAATTAATTTATACTCATGAATATGAAGTTAGTTTGTTATATTTTGATTTTAATCATATAATAATAAATGTATATGAAAAAATACAATTTCGACTTTCCTGCGCTGTACTTTATTGTATAGAAATAAAAATATATTTGCTGAATCGTAAGGTGCCTTTGATGTATGTTGAATCTTCTTTATAATTTGTTACTTAATATTATATTAAATTGTGTTGTATATTTTCAATGTAATCTTAGATTTACGTTTTTCGACATTTAGTTACATATACGTATCTACGTGTTTAATTTCCATATTCTTATTTGTATCATTGAATATTAAAGTTTATAAATGTCAATTATTATTTCCATCAATGTTTTTTTATTTTACCTATTTATTAAGAAAAATATCGAATATTGCAATCGCAGCACTTTTACTTTCTAATTCATGTAAAAGGAGGGGGTTTGAGATGGGGAGGTGATGGGAGATGGAGATGGGGGAGAGGGGGGGGGGGAGGGGTAGGCAGACCTCTATCTACTATCTACGTTTCAAATATATTTTGATAAATATGTGTTGTTCATTTTATCTAGGTAGCGAATGGTTTTGTGCAGCTTGGGCCATAATATCCACCATGTTTTCGGGTCGGCCCATCTCCCAATTCAGCTCCTATTCAGTAGCCTCGTGTGAAGGACTACCCCGAGAAAGACTCTCGCATCCCAGGCATCACAGCCCGTTGAAGGGCCTCCATCGCTACTGGAGGGATTGCGCACCGTGCGGCGTCAGCCAATCGGGTGTGCACTCTGACTAATTACTGAAGGAGTGTGAAGGCTATGGAAATATACTGTATCCTAAGCATTGGGGGTCGATGTTGATCTGGCAAAGAACGCCCAGGTCTACGATAAATTCATATTGAATTATTGCTGTAATACAACAGGTAGAGGATGCGCAAGCGACGTCGGTCCTGTAACCAGTCGGGAGGACGGAGGTATCCTGAAGGTTAATTTCAGACGGAGATATCCTGCCAAAACTGGTAGCCAGGGGGCCAGGTGGCCCCACTGGGTCACCTTCCTAGTGCCTCGCTGTAAGGCGTTGGACTCTGGCGGGTTGGTGGCTTTGCTGGACGGGATTTGTATCGTCGAAAGTCTTCTGCGCTCACCCCACGGTAGACAGAACGATCATTATCGTTAAAACTTCCTGGGGTCCTAGTCGCCATCTCAATGTTTATTTTGATTATCTTTATGTATTCTATTTTTATACAGGCGTTTGAATACTGGGTATGCCAAATGATGCTTAAGATTTTGTGGATAAAGTCGCAATGAATTCATTGGTAAGAATGGGGAAACAACTGGAGCTGCGGTAGAGAGGCGATACTTGTTCTCCAGGACAAAATACCAGGACGTAGGGGCTCAGGAAGACGCTGACTTTCTTCGATGTAGAGAACCTAAATTAACGTCCAGGTCTAAAATTGCTAACTATGGTTCTTTTTAAATATTGGTGAATATTTCGCTTCGCTTCGATTTCGCCATTAATTAAAATTTTCTGTCATTTTAGTATTGGGTCCTTACATATGAAGTTACTGTTCTGTAAAGGAAATTTAAGACCAAAACTTTGTATGAAAAATATATATTTAATTAAAAGAAATATTGACCCCTATTATCTATGCAGAAGTTGCTTAATTTCTCTGTTGTAAAACTCTCGTGGGCAGGAACCAATGAGCCAAAACAAACGACGGAAACATCGATATAAGATCGATGCTAATATATCGATGGACGGTATAATATGATGCTAATAATATGATGATGCTATGATGATGAATAATATGATGCTAATATATCGATGGACGGAAAGACGAAAAAACGTGTGGTACTCAAAAAACGGGACTGCCGCGGTAAAGATATTGCATAGCATGTTTAACAAATTAAGTAATTATAATTATTTATTTATTTTATTTATTTTATTTCTTCTGATATCAGATAACTGCGCTCTATCGGAAAACGTTGAAATTATTCCGAATCATTTGCGGCTGCGGTAGCAAATGATTCGGTATAATTTAAACGTCTTCCGATAGAGCGCCGCGCACGAATTTTTTATTCGATAAAGCAAAAAAAACGGATTATTCGAAAAAAAAATCGTAGATAAAAAGATAGATAAATAAATTATCTTTGAAATGGTGCAGGTTTCATAATAATACGCCAGATAGTATTTGCGTAGTAGTCGTTTTTGTGTTCGGTTAGACCTAATTTCACAAATTAATTACACTATGTAATATAAACCAAATCTTATATTCAACGCTAAGAATATTAGGAAAATGTTCTTGTTTAACATATATTATTTTTGAATCGTAAGCAGTACCTACTCGTTTAGACGTAATTGTCAGTTTAAATCATTAATTTTCGTTAAGAAATTTTTTCATTCGATCGCCGCGCTGGCCTAGGCCCGCGATAAAAGCTATGCAATAGCTTAAAAGAATAACATGGCATTGAATTAAAATTTATTTGAATTTGACATTCCAACTCAAACTCAAGTTATCTAAGTTCAAATTGGCCAGTGTAAAAAAACAGCAATTACATACAAGACCGGACTGGCTCCTTTGGGGGCCCTCGGCTAGAGACTAAAGAGGGGCCGGGCCGGTTTATGAAAAGGGAAGTCAGGGGTTTTCCATCGGGGATTTTTTTTTAAATTACATGCCCGAAATTTGCAATTCGTCTGGCAACGTTGCTAGCAATACCAGCCTTACTATGCAATATACGGAAATATTTTTACTATATCCCGGCCTTATAGCCACATATTTTTCTTATGGCGGAAACATATTTATGTGTGGCCGGCGTGTTGCTATATACTGCAATTTTGCCCGGCCAGCTTTGGTGCTGATTCGTTTTGCGCCATAAGTGCGTCCCTTTCTGATGCGCGAGGCACGACGAACGACATCTTCGTTTCGTATTTATGTAGGTATATCATAACTAGCTGCGCCCAGCGGTCTCACCCGCGTGGTGATGGAAAATTGTGATAATGATGATAGGAAACCATATATCTTTATAAATTATAGCCTATGTGTTATTCTGATGTGTAAGCTATATTATTGTAAAGTTTCATCAAAATCTATTTAGTAGTTTTTGCGTGAAAGAGTGACAAACATCCATACATACATACAAACTTTCGCGTTTATAATATTAGTAGGATATAATGATTATTTTTTTGATCTTATTTATTTATTTATTTATCCAATTTTTTATAGTTACATAAAAAAAGATTGCGTTCATTTTTTAAACACATTTTAAAAGAATACATATGATGAAAATCGCGAAAGGGCATTAACTTGTCAGGATTACATCACCCCACTAGGATACGCCTGTGTTGGGTGATGGATACAAAGTTCTGTGGTATTATTTGCTGAGCCTGTACGCCTTGCCTGCTGTCCTTCTTCCGTCTCATAAAAAACAAAACGTAATATAATTTAGCATATGTAATATAATATAAATAATATAATAATGTAACATATTACAATATAATATAATATCATATAACATATAAAATAATGTATCATATTTATATATAATATAGTATAACATAATATAATCTGTATATCTGTATATCCATAATATACATCTATATTCCTATAATTTGTGGTTAGAAATAAAATATTTTAATATATCATACTTTCGCATTCATCTCTAGTATAATTTGAGAACCAATGAGACACCCGTCTCTTGAACTGGTTGTCGGTTATGTTTAAGATCTGTCCTGCGTACGAGTTAAATATATTATAGAGTTTAGGTCCGAGATATGCGTAGTGTCGTTGTCTGTATACAGTCCTCATTTTTGGTTGAATCTGTTTGTCTTTGTGTCTAGTGTTGTGTTTGTGCTCTGGTTTGTCTTTATCCGTGTTCCTCATGAGGTCCCTCCGATCTAAGTATAAAATATTACTATCTATTCTAATGTGTTATGTACAATTGCGTGAAATAATTTATATTATTTTTTAGTGTATTTAAATGTTTATATCCATCATTAATAGATAATTCTATTGTGAATTTATTATTAATAGTGAATTCATATGGAGAAGATCTTTCAATTGGTATTCATATCATCGAAAACATTCAGGCTAAGATATCTAAAGTATCACGCTTATTGCAGTCAGGTCGAATCCACATTCTCGTCTTTTTTGTCGTTTTAAATTTTCATACACGTATGATTTCGTCGGCCATTGTTGCCCGATTGTGTAGCCCGTTTACGAGTGAAATTGATGGGCCATAGTTTTGCAGAAATATTGACAAGAATGGCGGGGCTATATATTTCCCAGCCATAAAATGTTGCAGTGATGGTCGGGCTGATATTGCGGCCACAAATTGCCGTAAAAGTATAGCCCGTTTAGGAGCACCATAAGAAATCTGTTTTTTTTAATCTATGCAAGCCAGGTTGTGCCTTCCCGGATAATTATAAAGCTCCACGTGACGCATTATCGAGCGCTTCATTAAATCGATATTCGATGTTGTACAGACCAAAAACAAAAATATAGTTTTTCTCATAGCTCATTTATACTCTCGCCTCGCGCCTCGTCCCGTGTCTCGCCTTGCGCCTCGCACGATCGAAGGAAAATGAGTTTCGGTTTACGTTCACGTGGTGCGTAAGAGCTAGCAACTATTAGTTCGAGCCAAAGACATAAAAACTGGAAAAGCTGATACTTTCAGATCAAACAATATTTTGGCCATGGAATGCCAGGGGACAGTCAGCAGGCTAGGTTTCGGGACAGCTGGCGCTGGCACTAGGAAAGGTGTAGTTTTAATTATTATCCCAAAGTGTTTTGGGAAAGTTGAAGATTAATCAGTAGACCGTGGATGCAATAAATAACTCGAAACATATGGTCAGTCTGCTTCATAATCGAACGCATGGCATCAGCATCTCCATACATGTCACGCATCGGCCCATGACGCATTGATCTACTGTGCCATGCAATATAAGTTCTTTATTGCATCCACTGTCTCCTAATTAATTTTCCGCTTTTCCAAAACACTTTAGGGGTATACTTATTAAAATTACATCTTTCCTAGAACGCCAGCGCCACCTGTCCTGAAATCTTGTCTGTTGACCGTAACCCGGCATTCTATGGCCAAATTACTGTCTGATCTGAAAGTATGAGCATTCCCAAACTGCGAGGTCCGGTTCACACTCTCGTCTCGCGCCTCGCCTCGCCCTCGCGTCGCGGCGTCCCGCCTCGACAATCGCGCGAGAGTGTAAATGACCTAGAAGAGGCAGCAAATTCACCCCTTCCCCCCCCCCTCCCCCTTCGCCAACACACGCGGCCAACCGTACTGTAAATGGCATAAAAATTAGCCCCGCCCATATAGAGATGTGCACCCTGTCGATTAAATATCGGCAATATCGAGCTGAGCGAATTTAGCAAGATGCTAATATGGAGTATTATTTCGATAAATTAGAAAACTGGGCTGCTATGATGCTGATCAGATATTATATCGAAAGGAAATCATAACGTTAGGAGATTGATAGATCTTTTCACTAAGAAAAACAAGACATGTAATTACATTACATTACATTATCGTCGTGTCCAATTGACGGCTAAAGACCGCTCTTGGACGTGTCAAAATAATTGGGTTATGTAGTAAGTTTCGTTACTACTCTATACTAAACATTAAACATACATAGGTAGTCAAGATTTAACTACTAGATTGTCAAAATCAAAAATCAAAATCAAAATGTTTTTTATTCACAATAGAATTTGTATAAAATTGCTTTGTGACGTCAAAAATGAGATAAAATGTACGGTTTATATTATAGGTAATGATATAAAATATTTAACAACAGAAATATTTAAAAGCAATTTAAAGTATAGGTACAGTTAGAATTTAAAATAGTCACAAAATTTAAAATAGTCATAATTAACAACAATAGTCAAAAATAAAAAATAAAAAGTAAAAAGACAATATACCTACACAGTTAACAATTTTCAATAAAATAAGAAAAGAATATTCGATTTTATAATCATTCCAAAAAAAAATCAATATCATTAATAAAATCTACTACTTTGTAGTAAGCTTTCTTACATAGAATATTTTTAATTTTACTTCTAAACTGAATGTCTGATAGACCCTGTATGTCCTCTGGAATTTTATTATAGAACCGTATACAGTTTCCCATGAAACAATTGCTTATCTTACTTAGTCTAAATTTTGTCACTATATATTTATTTTTATTTCTAGTATTGTATTTGTGATTGTCACAGTTTTTTGAATAATGAGATATATTTTTTCGTGCATGCATAATGTTTTCAAATATGTATTGACTAGGTACAGTAAGAATGTTAATTTCTTTGAATAATTCTCTTAGGGAATCACGTCTGCGCAAGTTGTATATGGCTCTAACCGCCCGTTTTTGTAGAATAAAGATTGAGGGCATACTTGCAGCTTGTCCCCACAGTAAGATGCCGTAAGACATAATACTGTGGAAATAAGAGAAATATACTAGCCTCGCAGTATCAACATCGGTAATTTGACGGATTTTCATAACAGCATATGCGGCTGAACTAAGCCTTGTTGACAGTTTGGTAATGTGTGAATCCCATTTTAGTTTAGAATCCAACGTGATTCCCAAGAATACGGTCTGTTCTATGAAGTCTAATTTTTCATTATTTAGAGTAACATTAAAATTATTTCTGCTGTTAGAAAGCGAAAAACGAATACATTTAGTTTTATTTGAATTTAAAACCAGATTGTTAGAAGCAAACCAGTCATGAATCTGTGCAAGAGCAATATTTATTTCGTCCACATTTGTATTTTGTTTAGTTTGAAAATTAACGAGGTGTTATCCGCAAATAGTGTGATTTTAGTTAGACTCTGTACCATAAAGGGCAGGTCATTTAGGTATACTAAAAACAGAAACGGTCCCAGTATAGAACCCTGTGGTACGCCCATTTTAACTTGCGATCCTTGTGACTTTGTCTCATTTATCTGTACTTTTTGTCAAACTATAAGTATAAATAATCAAAATAGAAGCCTAATATTTGAGTTAGTTAGTAATTCGAAAAGATACGTAGTAAAATTATTAATCGTAATATTCAAATTGTCAGTAAAATGTTAAATAATCAAATTAAATCTAAAAGTACAGATATAAGACCATATAAAATAATCAGACAATAATGCTCTACTTTTATAAGTAATTTAAATGGGCACAATATTTGAAAAATCATGGCCCTCAAATTCGGCCAGATTATAGAAATGATGCGACTTAACAACGGGAGAATGATAGTAACCAAAAAGGATATGGAGAGACTCTATACAACGACAAAGATATATATGAATTGTGAAGTAGAAACATAACTGGGTATGATTAAAGAAAATGAAATACGAGAGCTGCTGCATACTGAATGCAGTAAATCAATGAGTGTTAGGTACTTATGGTAGATCAAGTCTAATAGGATCACTTTTAATTTCAAGAGGTTTTCTTAACGAATTATTTATTCACGTAATAACAAATTAAGTAATTGTAAAAACCAGAGAAACAAATTTTGTACGACATTATAATTTTAAAATACAAAAAGTAGTCTTATAATATTAAAAAAAAAACAGCGTGCAATCTCATACAACCAACCCTACTATGAAGTGTCATATGGGGTGTTTTTACTGCACGGGCATTTTTTTTAGGGTGACTCAGTACAACGAAAAAAGCAACTTTTTAGTAAAAAACATTTTTTTGATTATTAGTTTTGTTTTTTTTTATTTTATTTACTAGCATGAAAAGCTGTGATCACAAAGGGCTATCTAGCGGTAGTAACAATGTCGCTATTATTGTTTATATACGTTATATAAACAATAACAGCATTATTCCTGTTGTTTTTTTTTCTAGTTTTTATGTCTTTGTTATTGAATTTTTGATTTTTTTTCAATTATTCGTTCTTTTATAGACTTTTTTATAATTTTATGAGTAATTTGAAATTTAATATTATTTGTAGAAATACCATTAGATAAGTAATTTCTATACCGAGATCGGGTTTTTATTCTATATTACCTGCCGCTAGATGGCGCAGCGCGCTCAAACGTTTCTCAAACCTTTAGTTACCAGTCAACTTCTTCAAATTTTCTTCAAAAAAGCTTCATTGGACACACAAAAGAGTACAATATGGTGGGCCTATTGCCAAGTGGCAATATCTTCCGACCATACCGCCAGGGTTATTGTGACTAAAGGTATATGTGGCAAATTGATGTATAAAATACATTTAAGTAATAGTTATCATAAAGAATATAAAACAGTAACTAGTAACATATCTCAACTAGATATCGAAGGGAGAAATGGAATATATGAACAAGCAAAGGAGGCGGGAGGGGAGGGGGTATTCACGAGTTGAGTAAATGTCTCTTTAGAGATTTTTTAAACCCGCTCAGGTTTTTAAGTTGTCTTATGGGCAAAGGCCCGGAATTCCAGAGTCGAGGCCGCCTGCACTGCGAAGTACGAGGATGGTGTTGAATGGGAGAGAACACGATAGATGAGAGCAAGTAATTATATGAACGATTCTCTTTTGGCATAAAGGCGGCCATTTTAACTGTGCCCCATACTCGGACACGTGATCATACTTACGTAGACCGAAGATGAATCGTACGCATTCATTTTGCAAACGCTCAAGTTTGTTGAGTAGTTTGTCTGATAAATCAAGATAAGAGGAGAGACCGAAAGATCAATGTTTGCAATAAAATATAGGTTATGGTTAGGTACTATGGTTACGGAAATGTCTCAAGCAAACTCAAAACGCATTAGAGCTTTTGATGGACATTATTGTGGATTTTTTATTATATCTTTTTTTTCAACACCATAATTACAATACTGGGAAGTATAACAAGGTTTTTTCTCGATATCAGCATTTTCAGGTTTTACGGTTTATTACCATTCTGATTTAAAATTATCGATATTCCAACAATATCGATTTTCAGGCAATGGCATCGATTTCCCATCGATCCGTACGAAACACTGTCGCGTTATGCATCTCGCTTACACCTAGGTACGTCCAGTCGACCGACCCACTCGTCGACGATAGGAATGACAAAGAAAGAGAGAGATGAAGGATATAATGTAAGCTCATACTCATAATGGTTATAATACTCCATGCATGGCCGGGTCTTCAGTCAGTAGTGGTTCGAGCGCGTACTATTTACGTTGAGAATCTGGTTTCATACTTTGTTCAGTCATTCATGTTTTAGGACGAGAAAGTATTATTGTTATTAGTCATGTCCAGGTGTAACGAAGTTCAGGCATCCGGAGACCAGGTCCAAAATAAGGTCAGTGGGTTTCGTACCTTATTTCTGCTAAATTTTCAAAATTTAGTGTCCAACAAGACCATAAACAGTTTTTTGTCAAAAAAGCTGTTTTTTTAATATATATACATATATACGAGTATATATATCAGATATTGATACCTCGCCTGTTTTTAAAAAAAATATAGTTACTACTAAATTCGATCATTTTAACGCTAAATTACAATACTAAATTCGATCAAATCTGAAATAAAATCGCGTCGGTTTCTTTTTTCATTTCTTTTTGTTTTATTTGTTTTTATGATGGTTAAAAAAAAAACAAACCTAACCTACTAACAATAGCTGTTTATAAATTGTTTTAAAAAACTAACTTAACCTATTGAAATGTAGGTCTTTGACACATCTTTAAATTCTCTTATTTATGAGTCCGTCAAATAGTATTTCTTTATTTTTTCGATTTCTGAGAATGGTTTCTATTCTGCAATAATTCCAAATATAATCGCAGTTTCGGAATTAGCGTGGTGAATATAGTCAGGTGATGTTAATAACCAAAATTGTAGAACTGGTAGCAATACCCAATAAATACCGTTTGTTTTCAGTAACACATTTTATTAGTAAAGGATTTGTTGGTATAAATGCATTATAGGAATCTGTTCTATTTATTTATTAAAAGTAAAGACGAGATATACTTAAACTCCTGCAGCATTACAAAAAAAATGTGTTTGGACCAGTAGCGAAAAATAGATCAACACCGCCTAACTAGGCCTAGGCCTGTACTAAGGCAGGTGTACCTACCAGAAAATATTTTACCTGTGCACACATTTACTTAAAATTTAAAAAAAACTAAAGAGATCAAATTAGATTTTCATAAGTATTTTTAAAAAAACATTCAAACAAAAATCGTAAAATATCATTAGGAAAAATACGTACCCCGAATACGACTGGCAAAAGTACAGAAAAGCTACTTGTACCTTAGCATTAAATTCTATAATCTACTCCCTACAAAATTTAAACAGCTGGAGGACATAAAATTAAAAAAAAACATCAAGGAGATGCTGATAGGCCACCCTTTCTATAATTTGGCCGAATTTGAGGGCCACGATTTTTCAAATATTGTGCCCATTTAAATTACTTAAAAAAGTAGAGCCTTATTGTCTGATTATTTTATATGGTCTTATATCTGTACTTTTAGTTTAAAATGCATAACGTAGATTTAATTTGATTATTTAACATTATACTGACAATTTGAATATTACGATAAATAATTTTACTCCGTATCTTTTCGAATCACTAACTACTTCAAATATTAAGCTTCTATTTTGATTATTTATATTTATAGTTTGACAATCAATAGTTAATTCTTGACTAACTATGTATGTTCAGTAAAGAGTAGTAGCGAAACTTACTACATAACCCAATTATTTTGACACGTCCAAGAGCGGTCTTTAGCCGTCAATTGGACACGACGAAAAAAAAAATAGATTAAAGAAGGATTTAAAATTAAAGAAAGAGTTTAAAATGTCAAAATATGGTTTGATATGTAGTTTGATTTTTTAACGTTTCCCGACTATATTTACCACGCTGATTCCGAATCAATATTTATTTGGACTCAATAAATAAGCGAAATATAGCACCAACATTTCGGTAGGTTGTTAGTTTTTTTAAACATTCCATAAACACCTAGGTATAATATTGTTATTTTTTTAAACAATCTTAAAAGCTAGATTTAAAAAAAAACCTTTTTCTGTATAAATATTTGTATTTTATTCGTCTTGCGAGGCTTTTTTCTATCAGATTTAACATAACAATAATCGATGCAAGTGGTGTTTTTTTAATGAATTAAAAAGGTTCCTATAATACATACATAAAATCCAAGTAATCCAAGTAATCCAAATATCTAATCCCTACGAAGAGGTGAGCTCAATACACTCAAAGGCTACGAGGAATAGACACCTTATAAACTGTGCCTCAGTGAGAACTGTGTAAAAAGGGAACTCAAGTATTTCAACTCTATTCCGCACGATATCTAGATGCGAATGAAGAACTACTCGATAAGCTAGATAGGATTCAAAACGCGCGTATTCGCTTTGTTTATTCCCTGAAGAAGTTTGATCATATACCAAACTTTCGCAGGCAAATAGAGTGGCTTCCCATTAGACGATGTCGGGATTTTCACATACTCATCCTACTCTTCCGTGTACTACAGTCAAACTGTCCTACTTATTTGTATAATCTCTTCACTCCGCTTTCATCCCGTGGCCTTCCATTGCGCTCTCAGGCAATTCTATCACTGGCTATACCTCAGCATTCATCAACTTTTATGTCTAGGTCTTTCGCAGTGCAGGCGGCCCGACTCTGGAATTCCGTGCCTTTACCGATAAGACAACTTCAAAACCTGAGCGGGTTTAAAAAATCGTTAAAGAGACATTGGGCTCGATTGCGTTTCGTCGTGAACTAAAATCGAAAATTAGTCCGTGTGAACGAGACAGGGCAATACGCTAGAGCGGAGTGTGAGATGACCGGTTGTTTCTTTTTCGCCTTAAATCTGCGCGCCAATGTCAAATCTTACACCGTACGAAATATGCTCGAATTTATTCCGACGAGTATAAGTTCGGCAGGTAGTATTTATCGACGATCGTTCGTTTCATATTCCGCTCTAACGTATTGCTCTGTCTCGTTCGATTGGACTAATTTTAGTTTTAGTTCACAAAGAAACGCAATCCGGCCCATTTACTCCACTCATGAATACCCCCCTCCCCTCCCGTCTCCTTTGCTTGTTCCTATATTCCACTCCTTCCTACAATATCGAGTTGGCATACGTCACTAATCACTGTTTTATATTTTATACTATGATGACTATTATGTAAGTGTATTCATTTATTACTTGTAAATCAATTTGCCCACATAAACCTTTAGTCACAATAACCCTGGCGGTATGGTCGTAAGATATTGCCACTTGGCAATAGGCCCACCACATTGTACTCTTATGTGTGTGCAATAAAGCTTTTCAAACAAACATACAAATATCAAATCCATGCAACAACTATAATTAAAGCGTGCATTAAAGCACTGGTTCAACAATAAATGCTGCTACAGCGTAAATGGCCTTTTAACCGATTGACAAATATTATAACACATTTTTATTGTACTTCACAGGCATTTAAAACCTACATTTATTTCAATCTAGTTTTATTTTCTATATTTTAATAATGCCACAATGAAATTTGAATTCAAATTCAATTTCGGGTTTTACATAATATTAACGGAAACTGTAATAATATATAGATATTAGTCGTGATTATATTTATTATTCTCATTAATATGTTTAAACCATTATCATTTTCGGATTCTTTTTCCCCTTACTTTGTACTTCTATTGTTTAGCCAGTTGGTTTTTTAACGTCACCCGACTATATTAACATTACTAATTCCGAGTGTCCTTAAAAAAGCATCTCTGCTGTCCTCCGCTCTTCTACTCCTGATATTCTCTAAAACACAATTATATTTTTAAAAAAATGGCAGTTGGTTATTTTTTGTTACGTGCTAAGTTTTTGGCTTAATATTCTACTGGTACCTAAATTCTTTACTTTCATGAAGGTTGGCTGTGAGGGATTGTAATTAAATCACTAAGTCCGCCTGTTGTATGTTTTGTTTTTAAATATGCAATAGACTATTTCGATCTATCTATCTAACTATAGTGTATATCGTGAATATACATATTCTTGTATATTAAAGAAGTGTGCTAGTCCAAAAGATATTTTAACCGCTCTACCTTTGGGTTTTGATTAAAAGTAAAGTAGGTAAAAAATCGTTGGTTTTTGTTTTTCATTAGATATCTTAATAACAATACTTGTTCACAATATACCAGCCAATTTTTTTACACAATTGACCCATTTATCACCCTATTTGTATTTAAAATCGTAGGAAATATTTAACGTAATCACGTACGCTTTGTGGGTTTCTGGTTTTTGATTTTTTTTGTTGTTTGTTTTTGTACTCGAACGTGCGTTATACAGCTTGTTGCGTTCCAACGATAATATAGCGGACGTATCACGTGCATTCGTATAGGTAGAGCGGTTAAAATAAATGGCACCAAATGATGGCTGAGCCAGGATCGAATTTAAATTAATAATAACTATAATACTTTATATTAATTAAATTATGTGGTATTATTGCAGTGTAGGTTCACGTCTTCTAGATTGTTGATTTTTAAACGTCAACAGACTATATTCACCACGCTGATTCCGAATCAATAATCTTGTTTCAAGGCGTTACTGAAAAAACATTTTCTCCCTCAAAATATCAACTAAGAACCAACCCTCCCCCTATCCCCTCCCCCCTTCCCCCTTTCGTTGAGTTGTTGACTGGATAGAAGCATACGAACTTTGAAATATCTATCATTTTATATAAGCAGGTATTTTTATTATTATTTATCTGTAGTTTCTATGTATTTATTATTATAATATACATATATTATATTAAGCTATTGCATAGCTTTTATCGCGGGCCTAGGCCAGCGCGGCGACCGAATGAAGAAATTTCTTAACGAAAATTAATGATTTTAAACTGATAATTACGTCTAAACGAGTACTGTTAACGATTCAAAAAAAATATATGTTAAACAAGAACATTTTCCTAATATTCTTAGCTTTGAATATTTTAGATTTTGTTTATATTACATAGTGTAATTAATTTGTGAAATTAGGTCTAACCGAACACAAAAACGACTACTACGCAAATACTATTTGGCGTATTATTATGAAACCTGCACCATTTTAAAGATAATTTCATTATCTATCTTTTTATCTACGATTTTTTTCGAATAATCTATTTTTTTTGCTTTATCGAATAAAAAATTCGTGCGCGGCTCTCTATCGGAAGACGTTTAAATTATTCCGAATAATTTGCTACCGCAGCCGCAAATGATTCGGAATAATTTCAACTTTTTCCGATAGAGCGCAGTTATCTGATATCAGAAAAAAATAAATAAATAAAATAAATAAATAATTATAATTGCATAAGTTGTTAAAAATGCTATGCAATAGCTTTACCGCGGCAGTCCCCGAGTGCCACACGTATTTTTTATAAATTATATTTTTTTATGTATGTATGTTTGGATGTACGTATACGTATATTTATGTGTATATGTTTATGTATGTGAGCTGTATTGTTACTTTTATCGGTTGGCTTTAAGAAATCGCGAAATGATAAGCCCGCCGTTTGTACTAAGTTAAAATATAATTTAAGTTTTCTTTACCAATGTAATTATTTTTGTTAGTACAATAAAGGTATTTTTCATTTCATTTCATTTATTCGGTCTCAATAAATAAGCAAGATCCAAGATCCAAGCCAAACCCATACATTTCGGTAGGTTAAGTTAGTTTTTTTTAATAATACATAAACACTTATTTGACGTAAGGCTAGATTAGTTTTTTTTAAAACAACCTCAAAAAACTTTTTAAGCTATTGCATAGCTTTTATCGCGAGCCTAGGCCAGCGCGGCGACCGAATGAAGAAATTTCCTAACGAAAATTAATGATTTTAAACTGATAATTACGTCTAAACGAGTACTGCTTACGATTCGAAAAAAATATATGTTAAACAAGAACATTTTGCTAATATTCTTAACTTTGAATATTTTAGATTTTGTTTATATTACATAGTGTAATTAATTTGTGAAATTAGGTCTAACCGAACACAAAAACGACTACTACGCAAATACTATCTGGCGCATTATTATGATACCTGCACCATTTTAAAGATAATTTAATTATCTATCTTTTAATCTACGATTTTTTTCGAATAGTCAAAGAATAATATCCAGTTTTTTTGCTTTATCGAATAAAATTCGTGCGCTCCATCGAAAGACGTTTAAATTATTCCGAATCCATTCGGAATAATTTCAACGTTTTCCGATAGAGCGCAGTTATCTGATATCAGAAAAAAATCTCTTTATACTGCATAAATAAAATAAATAAATAATTATAATTGCATAAGTTGTTAAAAAATGCGATGCAATAGCTTTACCGCGGCAGTCCCCGAGTGCCACGCGTATTTTTTTAAATGTAAATTTTGTCTTGAAATTTTATGCGTCCGAAGCCTTTTCTTTAGCATTCAATTCAAATTCATATTCAAATTCTTTATTTACAAAAAATCATAGTATTAGTTACAAATGAATTAAACCTAACCTAACTGGATCGCACGAGACGTCCGCACTAAGGTAGGCTCAGAATCGTATAATTAAGTAATGCCTAATGCTAAATAAAAAAATTCGTTGAAGAATGCCGTGAAAAATAAAATCAAGTAAAGTAAAATTTTAGTAAAAAATAAAATTTCAAATTATCTAAAAAGGTATGTGATAATAATAATAATAATATATAATAATCATAAATAATAATAATCATAAATATATGGTAGGTTAATAATATTGTTTTAGGAATGTTAAGTTAGATAGGAATAAAGCAAATTAATTTTTCGGTTTCTTTCCTTCCCTGGGTGATCAACCAGTGGGTTAGTCTTTTTTTGTTTATATTTGTTTTATATTAATACCTTGAGTATAAATGCCGGGTATATTCTTAGTTTTATTGAACAACGACGGTGCCAAGTAAAGAAAATGTCTTTGTGCATGGGAACTATTCAGTTTGGGCACTATGTGGTTACTATTAGTTATCGCTCGTGTAATAATTTTATGGGTTGTGTGCTGGTGCAATTCTTTATGTTTATGATAATAGAGTATTATCGTTTTAGCAAATGTTTGCCGTACGTCAAGAACAGAGAACTCACGAAAAAGTTGCTCAGACGGGTATCTCAACGGTTTTTTGTTGACAACTCTTAACAGCGCCTTCTGAGCTTTAACAAGTGGATCGAGGTGTGATAGTGCTGCACCGCCCCAACCAAGAATCCCATATGATATAATGCTGTGAGCAAGTGCGTAATAGACAACTTTTAGTAATGGTTTCGACATTACGTTACGTAGAAGTTTAAATGGATGAATGAGTTTGCGAATTTTAGCCGCTGTGTTGTAGATATGGTAAGACCAGGTCAATCATCGTCCAAAGTCAAGCCTAGGTATTTAATCGTGCTCACCTTGTCTAGATTAGAACAAGCACAGATAGTTGATGGACTGTCCTTACATGAGTGTACTATGAGGGATAGTCCAGCTGTTTGTTGCATTCCCTTGCTTGTTTTGGAAAACGTCATATATTTTGTTTTTTCTACATTTAGAGATAAAAGGTTACAGTCAAGCCATTCTTTTACCCGTTTGAGACCCATTTGACAGTTTTCAAACACTCCCTGCCAGGATCTGTCTCTGAAAACTAGGGCAGTGTCATCTGCAAACAAGATGGCTTTCCCCTTACACAGAGGAATCGATGATAGTCCATTTATATAAATAAGGAATAGAATTGGACCTAGTACACTACCTTGAGGTACTCCAAATTTGATTCCTGATCTCGAACTAGACGTATCCCTTAGTTGAGTGACTTGAGATCTACCACAGAGGTAATCCTCAAACCATCGCAAAGACGTACCGTGAATGCCTATTAATTGAAGTTTTGTAAGCAAAAGACGATGGGAGACAGTATCAAATGCTTTAGCCAGATCTAAGAATACTGTTACACATTTTTCTCCATCGTCTAATGCCTTAACTATTTCTCCAGTGACGGCTGCAATCGCGTCTTGGGTGCCTCTCGCTGATCGGAATCCAAACTGCATAGGCGTAAGGACGTCGTTGTCCTCAAGGAATGCTAACAGACGTTGCTTGACTACGTTTTCAAAGATTTTAGATAGGCAATTTAGAAGACTAATAGGACGATAGCAACCACAATCGTCCCTGGCACCACCTTTGAATATTGGACAGATAACAGCTTGTTTCAAATGTGCAGGAAAACATCCAGTTGAGAGGCTTAGGTTAACTAAGTGACAGATTGGTATAACTAAAACTCTCTTGTTGGCCTTTATAATCTGGGAGGTAATACAGTCGGTACCTCTAGATTTAGTGGATTTCATGTTCATTATTATTTTAGTAATTTCATCTACAGTAGCGATTGATAGGGATAACTGTCGTGTTAAAGTTGAATTTGTGTTTAACAAAAAATCTGACAGGTCCGATTCACTGACTTTATTGTCAGTTAGTATTCTATTTGCCAAAGTTTCACCTATTCCCGAAAAATAATCATTAAAATAATCAGCTAAAGTCCGTCTGTTGAGATCGTTGGCGGTTATTGTGAGTCCATGGACCTTTAATTGTCTTATATCCGTGGAGTTAATATTTTTACCGAAAGCAATGTCCTTAACAATCTGCCAAGTCTTCCTCGCGTCAGATGATACTTCCTTTAGTTTAACTCGATAGTACGTATTTTTTGTTCTATTAATGATTATTTTCAATACATTTCTGTACCGGATATACTCATGTTGCAAGAGACTATTTCCAGGATCAGATTTAAACTTTCGATGTAGTTTGTCCCTCTTTCTAATGCTTATAAGTAAGCCATTGGTAATCCATGGTTTTAATTTCTTTTTATTATGGGAGATGCTTATCGTTTTAGTGTTTTTCTTAATTAATGCCTCAAGAGTTTGAACAAAAAAGTCAGTAGCCACATTCACATCATTCATTGCGTACATGTCCTTCCATTCAATCTGATCAATATCAGTCGACAGACTCTTGTTATCTAAGGAGGTTATGGTTTTAAGTGGAATTGTTTTATGTAAATGACTACTTAAACTGGCAGATAAGATTGTTGGGTAGTGATCTGTTAATTGACTATCGCAGACGATCCCTATGACATTTTTATGAATTGATGTAAAAATATGGTCTAAACAAGAGTTACATCTGGTGACCTTATTGATGGCCGATTCCAAATTGTATTCAGCTAGATGGCATATATAGTCATTCACCTGACTGTCGGTATTATCAAGAATATTAATATTTAGATCAGCTCCCATTATGTACCTATAGTCCTGATTCTTATATTTATCCAGTAGTTCGATGAGGGAAGTAAGGAATGGCTTGATATTTCGGCTTGAAGGCGACCTATATATTCCTAAGATTGCTATGCTGTTGTTTATAATAACTTGAAGACAGTTGGCATCTATTAACCTAGGTTCAATAGAAGTGTAGGATAACGACTGCTTAATAAATATTGAAACACCGTCATTTTGCTTTCTGTTATTACAAGTATAAATGACATCATAGCCATTTATTGTATGATAGGGTTCATTGTTCTTCAGCCAGCATTCGCTAAGTATTATCAAATCAAACTCAACATCTATCGTAGAGAGTAAAATCAGCAGGTTATCAAAGTTTTTGTTGAGACTCCTAATGTTACAGCTAAATATGTTCAGGCTATTTAATCCATCATACATTATAGACTTACATTTCGATGCCGGAAGTTGCAACGTCGTAATGGTTTGGAAGGTTAGTAAATCATCTACATTAGCCGCGCCTGTTAACAAAAAACATCTGTAGTGAGAAGCATAAATGACTCAATCTGGTTTTAGAAATTGTTTTCCGATAACTCAAATAGGTATGATATCCAAATAAAAATCTGATGTTAAGCTTACATCCTATAGCTTTTGCTGTAATAATTGTTTTTTTAGCAGGTACAATAATAACTTTAAAGACTTTAACAAATAACAATATAGTCATAGTACCCATCATAAAGATAAAAAGTAAGTTAGTAATCCAAAAAATAAGGTTATGAAAAAATATATAATTGGCAGTTATTATACTGATCATAATTCCCATAAATAGTCCATAATATAAATTAAAATGCAAAAATAAATTGTTACAGTATAGACTACGATTTGTAATCATTGCAATAATCAGAACTACGGTTAAAAAATTTAAATATACCTTGAATTGTAGGGTTAGAATGTCATAATAAAAAAACAAAAAAAGTGGCAATATCAACTTCTAACATATAAATACTATATAAATCCGAAAGCAGCAATATGATGTATCGATAGCGAAGAAAATTATTAATTAGAACAATAACCATACTTCCAGTCATAAATCTGCGATATAGATCGAAAGTCAAGGTTATATTAAATCAGAATAGCCAATAAAAATAGCAATACAACTAGCTCTACTCATTAAAATACAAAGGAAATTAGAAATCAGGAATAAATTGTCACAAAACTGATCCAATATAGCAATTAATGTAAAAAGTACAATTTCGATAGTAAGACTGTAATATAAAATAAAAATAACAGTCAGATTTCCATAATGGTGAATAACAGAAGCCATAAAAATAAAAAATACTGAAATAGAAATAATCACTGCAATCGAAAATTTTAAATAAAAAGTTAATAATATCCTTACAGCGTCAAACCAATACATCAGTGATTGAGTGCAATTGTATTGGAATAGGATAAAATATTGAAATAGCAAAGAATATTGAAATAACATAAAATATGAGTATAAAGAAACCGTTCTGAGCCTACAAATAATGCTGACGCTCATGCGTCACATTTTGTTTAATGATAGCATTGATTTTATAGTGTAATTATAAAATCAATGATGATAGTAAGCTATTAATGGTTAAGGTGCGGCCATTCTCCTCCTTTTTAGCTCGAATGATGCCATCTTTCAGCCACAAAAATCGATAAGCCTTTTCTTTAGCAGCTTTCTTCGCCTGTAAAAATATGTATCTCAGACGCGGCGTAAGCGATTCTTGTACAAAGATTGGTGTTTTAGAAGCGGTACCAATATCACTAGTGTTCAGTTTGTCTCCTTTGCGATTGTACTTTTTCACAGCTGTTATGTACGCATTACGCCGATCAACAGTAGAAAAAACAACTGTAATAGTTGGAGGTCGAGTACGAGCTGACGATCGCAGTGGCCCGCTCCCCGTAGCAGAATCTAAGAGGTTGTTATATCTGCCAGGGGATCGCCGAGTAGTGATCTCATTTTCATTAATAGTGACACCGATTTTCGATCCAATGATTTTGACAATATTCGTAAGGTTTTCATTATCGGATGTAGGGACGCCGTCAATTTCCAGTTTGTTTTGATTGTTCTGCTGTTTACTATCGTCTATTTGGCGTTCCAACGTGTCAATTTTGTAGTACAAGTCTTTGTTAGCTTTTTCAAGGCTTTCAATCCGAGGTTTCAGCGGTTGGAGCATTGCAATGACCGAATCTAGTAGTATTTCTTTATTTTTTCGATTTTTGAGAAAGGTTCCTATACTGCAACAAGGTATTCAGGTATATGTTTTGTTTATTATTGAAACGTCATCCCTAGGACGGGTATACCCCAGTTGGGCGGCGCGTGACAAACATATCTGTGAATATTTATTCATATTGACAATGATTCGCCATTGGTTTGGTATGTTTTTGCATTGATTATATAGCGCATTAGATTGCTCAATGACGTACTACGCTTTGGCAGCTAAGATTTTACTACGAAACTCGACGTATTGATAGCACTCACAGTTCCAAAAATCGATTTATATCACTTATTATGTTACGAACGCCGCCACGTGTTTAGATGCGCAACCATACTGTTATATAATACCTTACAGTATGGAGGCGGATTTTAAATGGTGCTCTAAATACGCCTATATGGTTTCCTATCACGAAATAAAATAAAAATACGTGTGGCACTCGGGGACTGCCGCGGTAAAGCTAATAGCATAGCATTTTTAACAACTTATGCAATTGTAATTATTTATTTATTTTATTTTTTCTGATATCAGATAACTGCGCCCTATAAGAAAACTTTGAAATTATTCCGAATCATCTGCGGAAGCAAATGATTCGGAATAATTTAAACGTCTTCCGATAGAGCGCCGCGCACGAATTTTTTATTCGATAAAGCAAAAAAACCGGATTATTCAAAAAAAAAATCGTAGATAAAAAGATAGATAATTAAATTATCTTTAAAATGGTGCAGGTTTTCTAATAATAAGCCAGATAGTATTTGCGTAGTAGTCGTTTTTGTGTTCGGTTAGACCTAATTTCACAAAATTTATTACACTATGTAATATAAACAAAATCTAAAATATGCAAAGCTATGAATATTAAGAAAATGTTTTTGTTTAACATATATTTTTTTCGAATCGTAAGCAGTACTGGTTTAGACGTAATTATCAGTTTAAAGTCATTCATTTTCGTTAAGAAATTTCTTCATTCGGTCGCCGCGCTGGCCTAGGCCCGCGATAAAAGCTATGCAATAGCTTAATAATATAATAACAAAGAAATTTTTAAATCCTAGCTTCTATTATTTTAATACTATTTTCATAAATTTTACAATTTTCGATTTGTTATAAAGGTTTCATTACGTATTAATTAAGAATTTTAATTTTAGATAGACTAATAGATGGCATTTTACATCTCCGATTTTTTTCTGTGATATAATCAGACTATATAAACAATGCGATTGAATGTTATTATTGTTATCATTAGTTAAATTATTGGGTTTTTATAAACAATCAATCTTATATTAAAAAAAAACTTCATTATCAAAGTTATAATATATATCCAAATAAATAGATATTAGTTTCGCCTTCAATGCTGTATTTCGCCGGCGCAGAAGGGTTTCCAAACCGTAATCTAATCTACATATTATATAAAATTGGATGTGTCTGGGCTTATATTATAGACTTCAACGCCATTTGACCGATTACTATGAAAGTTGGCACATAGGGGTGTTATTACTGCACGGGCATTTCTATGGGTGAATAAGTACAACGTAGTTAGCAACTTTTGATAAGAAAAGAAAAAAACAAAAGAAAGTCGACTGTTTATAATAATAATAAAAGTTTGAGAAGCGTATGAGCGCGTGGCGCCATCTAGCGGTAGGTAATAAGTCGTGAATACACTATATCAGCGACATTTTACCAACCGCTAGATAGCGCATCGTGATAATAGCATTTCATACTAACTAAAAATAAATAAATTAAAAAAAACAAAAAAAAAAAAAAAAACATCTTTTTCCAATTTTTTTATTAAAAGCTGCCCGTGCAGTAATACCACCCACGTCTATTTTTTTCATGGAAAAGGTTTTTATGCTATCTACTTTTATGTAGTAACTCGTTACTAAATGGCGCTGCAGCATGTCAAATTATATAGGTACTGTTTCACCGATTGCCATGAAAATTGGTATACATAGGTATTTGAGAACGGATAATATTTTCGCTCTATCCAATTTGTTGCAACTCGCCACTAGATGGCGCTGCAGCACATTAACTTCTATACCGTTCAACCGATCGCCATGAACCCGCCATGAACGCCACCCGGTTT
The DNA here is from genome assembly GCA_944548615.1 of Micropterix aruncella. Taxonomy (NCBI): domain Eukaryota; kingdom Metazoa; phylum Arthropoda; class Insecta; order Lepidoptera; family Micropterigidae; genus Micropterix; species Micropterix aruncella. Next base: position 1,726,673 of record OX155963.1, read on the forward strand.
ACACCGGATAATATTCCACTAGTCAATAATTGTAGCATTCTGAATTGTGTTTGACAGTTACTAACAAATTGATATTAAAATATTTGACGTTAAAACTACTCTAATTATATATTTTACTAATGGTATTACCCGAAGTTGCCCGTGTTATATCCCTTCTCAAATACCTATGTATACCTACCAATTTTCATGGCGATCAGTTGATAGGTATAAACTTCATGTGCTGCAGCGCCATCTTGTGGCGAGTTTCTGCACAAATACGTATGTATACCAATAATTGTCATGGCGATCGGTCGAACGGTATAGAAATTGACGCTGAAATTGAAATGTCATATGTTCATATTCATATTTATATTCATTTCATTAGTATACTGGTATACAAGTCAGATACAGTTTAGCAAACATTCATACATATTAGCAAACAAAGATTTTTTTATCGTAAAGAAAATATAAAATAAACAAATTAAAACGAAGGAAAAAACACAAGAATAATGTAAAAAGAAGAAATACAAGACAAAATGCAAAGACATCATTAAATACTTTAGCCACCAAAGCATTTTAGACTTCACTCGAGTACCTAATATTCCTCCAGTGAGTAAAACGCCTTATCTGTAAGGTATCTCTTAAGTCGTCTCTTAAACACGTCAAGAGATTGCGCCTGCCTAATGTGCTCGCTAAGTTTGTTGTAAATCGCTGGGCCGGCGATATAGGCTAGCCTCTCCGACTTGGATAATGCATGACTTACCGAACGTAGCATGCTACGGGATCTTGTTGGATAGTGATGATGCACACCATTCACTTCAAAATCGGCTAGATTTCTGCGAACGAACAGCGCTACTTCCATTATATAAATGGACGGCAGCGTCATGATGCAGAGATCTTTAAACAGAGGCCTATCTGGCGTATCAAGCGCCACACGCGCTATTGTGCGGGATTCTGCATAACGAATGCCCGCTGCCTGTCGGCTGCTCGCCCCTATAACTCCGCGCCGTACGTTAGCAGTGTAACACATGCGTAGCAAAGTAACACATGCGCAGCGCGGATATATCGAGAAATGAAGCGATGCGATCAGCTTTATTGTACCTTACCATCTAGTAGTAACATACAACAAATTTCCGAACATCAACGGATTTCCACAAGAAAAGAGACCTTCAAAAAAAAATTTCCGATATTCATGACATAAACACCAGAAACAAATCAAAATACATGTTACCTAAAGCAAATTTAAAAATAGCGAGACAAGTCAAGGAATACTCCGGTCCCTATTTTTTTAATATGTTACCTCCATATATTAAAGATATTAATAATAACAATATATTTAAAAAGTCCTTAAAAATGTTTCTTTTAGAAAATATTTTTTACACCTTTGAAGAATACGTACAATTCACCAAGAACGGCTAACGAAAGTATTGTGTAAAATCGAAAATTAAATATGTATAAATAACTATTTATAAGTTTTGAAGACGATAAACTAAACTTGAAACTTGAAACATACAATGTAACGATTTTAAATGAAATGATTATAAATTGTAATTCCTTTTCTAAATTTTATATTTTTTAAATTTTATTTGTTTTAAGCGAATGCGACTAAATATTATTATCATTGTGATTTGATATTTTTAAATGATATTTTATTTTAAATTTTAATCGTTTAAATTACACTAATTTTATTTCTTATTCTTTTAATTTCAGTTATTTCTCATGCTTTCAATTATTATTACCTGTTATTTTAGTATGTTTCTACAATCTGTAAAGATTTTTGAAAATAAACAACTTGAACTTGAACTTGAACAAAGCTGATATCATAAAAAACTTCTCTATGAAAAAATACATATATGTGCCAACTTTCATGGTAATCGGTCAAACGTTGTTGAGGTCTATTAAGATCGGACATACAGACAGACAGATTTAGAAACCTCCATTGTTATATATTACCTACTATGGTGGTACTACGAGGCGTTGCTCGTGTTATGTCGGTGCTCAAATACCTACGTATACCAATTTTCATGAGATCGGTTGAGCGGTATAGAAGTTGATATGCTGCAACGCCAGCTGGAGACGAGTTACAATAAAGTTATAACGCGTAAATATTATGCGTTCTCAAATACGTATGTATACCAATTGTTATGGCGATCGGTGTATACCAATTGTTATGGCGATCGGTTGAACGATATTGAGGTAGATGAGCTGCAGCGCCATCTAGAGGCGAGTTAAAACAAAGTAGATAGAGGGAAAAATAGTATACGTGCTCAAATACCTTCCATATGTATACCGAATTTCATGGCGACCGTTGAACGATATTTATTTATTTATTTATTATTTATTTATTAGTTTCAAATAGTATTCAAGGGCATTACGGATGAATCCAATTCGCCCTTGATTATTAAAGCTAGAGTGTAAGTCTAAAAATAAATGACTACATAACTAAATTAATGCTAACATTGAACAAGAAAGAAACATAAAAATATAAAACTAAATAAAAGACAGATTATGATAAACATGAGATAGCAGGGAGTTGCCTTTTTAGCTGCCAAAGGGATATACAAAAGATATCTATTTCTGTGGGTAAGGAATTAAGAAATGGTATAGAAATGATATAGAAATGCATGCCTTGCAGCGCCACCTAGTGGCGAGTTACAACAACGCTGATATCATAAAAACCTTCTCCATGAAGAAATACATATATGTGTCAACTTTCATGGTGATGGTCAAATCTTTGTTGAAGTCTATTAAGCTCGGACAGACAGACGGACAGATTTACCAACATCCATTTAAATTTATCGGTATAGATGTTAAGTATGCGATGTGATGTTGATTAAAAATAAAAATAAAATGCATGTGGTACTCGGTTTCCGTTATTTTTATTTATATAAAGTTTTCCAAGAATTGGATAACGGAAACGGCATCCGAATACATTTTTATCTCTACGGATTTCCATACCGATGAATTGGAAGGTCGACCATTTTTTAAAAACAGGTATGGGCAACCTTTGACGTTCGCGGGCCGCGATTAAAAGTACTTAGTGCATTTTAAAGTAGTGATAATATTTTTTTCGATAGATATTAGACATGAAATAGGTAATACGGCAATGTTATTTATTATAGTACAATTTATTAAAATAACAAAATGAAATTAAAAAAAATGGTATATTATAATTAAATCTTTAAATTTGCAATTGTTACAAACTACGAAAGTTAAATACACCGAAATCAATGAGACACTTGAGCTTGAATTTGGGAAACAAATCCATCGATATTTGGATTAATTCCACTGATACGAAGACGTAAAGAATTTTCCAAATTATCGTCAGTCAGGCTTTTACGATGTGTTGATTTATTAACTTTCATCAATGAAAAGAACTGTTCGCATTTATAAGTACCTACTGCCAAACGCACAAATCAATCTTCTTGAGAATTTTCTAAGCTGCGGAAAATTGTCTTCTTCTAGATATTTTTTGTAGAAATCACACAAGTCTACTTCCTCAAATTTGGATTTTAGGAGTGAGTTTTCTTGAATCTCGATCAACTCCATTTGTTAGTGTCTTGGAGCATTTTGTACATTACATTTTGTAGGAGTAGCAAATAAACTGAAACAGTCTTCCATGTTTTTGAAGTCGCTAAATCTGTTCGAAAATTGTTCCGACAGTAACTTGAGTTCTTCAGCATATTGAGCATAAGCAATATTTTCATACGCAGAGAGCGTGTTGAAATGGTAACTGTTACCAGACAGCATCTGTGACTCCCACAAGCGCAGTTTGATCTGCAACGCTTTCAAATGGCTGTACAAATCATTTACTAACTGTCCTTGTTTTTGAATTTTCAAATTTAAATCATTCAAATAACCTGTAAGATCGACCAGAAATGCTAAGTCACATATCCATTCTGGGTCACTTAATTCAGATAGTGGTTTATATTTTATTTTCATAAAGTTTATTATCGCATTTTTAAGCTCGTAAAACCGTTTCAACATATTTCCTTTGCTCAGACATCTGACTTCACAATAATATGTTATGTCGTTATATTGAGCTGATATTTCATCCAAAACGCCTTGAACTGACGATGGTTAAGCCCTCGGGATCGAATGAAGTTGATGGTTTTTACTACCACATTCATAACACTCTGGAGTCGAATGGACTTAGAACACAAGTTCTGTTGGTGGATAATGCAATGAAGGACCGCGCCTCGCACTAGCGGTGCTAGGCGCAGGTTGTTGACGCAGTTTGTTATGTCCGATTATTATGGCGATTATCAAAGAGTGAGGCGGCAAACATCAAAGGATTTGATGTTTGCCGCCTCACTGTAAATCTCGTGAGTATAAGTAACTAATGTAATATTTTTTTTAATGGGTTTTCAAAATGTCTCGCGGGCCGGATCATATCTTACAGCGGGCCGGATCCGGCCCGCGGGCCGGTTGTTGCCCATACATGTTTTAAAACATAGCCAATCGTGGGATACTGATTACAGAAGCAGGCAGAATCGAGTGAGTAACAATATCGTCACTTGTATTTTTGCTAGTTTCCCTCGCCCGCCGAGGGTTCAGTACTTTATTAGCCGTGGTTTTTCAAACATGACATAGATTCTAAGAAATATTTTTATTAGACAATGACTACACGCCGAAACTACAAGCTGTGCAATTTATCTATTCATTTATTTCCTTTACAACTTCATAATTATAAATAGGATAGAAAACGAATTTACCGCGTGAAATTTGTAGCACCCGACGTTTCGGTGACGTTGCAGCCGCCGTTGTCCAGGGTAGACTGAAGAGCTGTCAATCCGTTGTTTTGCGGGTAGGCCGCGTACCGCTTCCGCCACTGCGTAGATTATAACGGTGGTGGGGGGCCGGGCTCGGAGCGCGGGAATTTTGAAAATCCGTCTTACACACAACACTCACTGTATCCTGTTTTACGTCTTTGCGTTCGGCGTTCGGCGGCGGGAACATTTTAAGAAGAGGGTTCCACGTAGAAGAGAGTTTGTAACCGTCGTCTCTGTTAAAGTTCGGGGTTCTTCTTATTTCAATGGCTTCCCGGATCATGCGAGGAAAGTAGAATTGTTATTTGGATAGCACAATGGGATTTTGAAACTGCATCCAGTGGTTACTTCCGCTATCCAATATATGTTCGCAGATCGCCGATTTTTCTCGCTGAACGTTTTTAACAGCTTTGATGTGTTCTGACAGTCGCGTGGCTATGGGCCGTTTCGTTTGTCCAACGTAGGCTAGACCGCAACTGCATTCGACTTTATACACACCCGGGGTTTGCAGTGGTATTACATCCTTTACAGGCCTCAAAAATCGAGCTATATTTTGGGTCGGTTTGAAGATCGTTTTTATATCGAATCTGTTTAGCATCTTACTTATTCGATCTGTCACGCCCTTGACGTATGGTAAGAATGCTCTTGATGTGCTCGGTTTCTGAGTTTCGTCTGTATTAGATCGTGTTGCGTGTCTCGTGATATTTACCGTATCCATTTTTCCTAAGGACATCATTGACATGTTCCATCTCCTTCGGAAAATGCTCAGCGTCGCATAGATCGCGTGCTCGATTCACGAGGGACGTTTGCACTGAACGTAGATGGTAGGGATGATGGTGTGAGCTTGCATGTAAATATCTATCCGTATGTGTGGGCTTCCGATATACCGTATGTCCGAGAGTATTGTCACTTCTCCTCGTCACTTTGACATCCAAAAATGGTAGGGAGCCGTCCTTCTCCACTTCATAGGTGAATCTGATTTTTGGGTGTATGTAGTTTAGATGACCCAGGAATTAATTCACCGTTTGAATGTTGCCTTTTAGGATGCAGAAGGTATCATCCACGTAGCGAAGCCAGAGACTGGGCTTAATTTTGGAGGTTTTTATGGCTATTTCCTCAAAATGTTCCATATATAAGTCGCTAACTATCGGCGATACAGGGCATCCCATTGCTACTCCGTCGATTTGTTTGTAATAATCGCCACTCCATAGAAAGTAGCAGGATGTCAGGCAATGTTGAAGCATGTCGGCGTAGCTAATAGGGAGGTCCTCTCCGACCTTAGTTTATCTCTCACCAATGTAAGACACTCCGAAATGGGCAAATTCGTAAATAGAGATTCGACGTCAAAGCTCACCATTATTTCGTCTTCGGCCAGTTTTAAGCTTCTAATAATGCTTAAGAAATGTCGCGAGTCTTTCACGTAAGACGTCGTTTTGCCCGTAAGCGGTTGGAGGACACCAGCTAAATGTTTTGACAGAGGATATGTGGGGCTGTCGATTTGGCTTACAATCGGTCTCAATGGTGCATTATCCTTATGGATTTTAGGCAAGCCATATAATTCGGTGGCTGTACGTTACGTGGTTTAGTGAGATAAGCTATTTCTGGGAGGGAAGTGACAGATTTATCAATTAAAACTCTCGTTTGCCTGGTAATTCTGCTCGTGGGATCGTAATTCACCTTCTCGTAAGTGTTGGCGTCTTCTAAGAGCGTCCCAATTTTTCGCTCGTAGTCCACAGTAGTCAAGTATCACAGTTGCGTTGCCTTTATCGGCCCGCAACACAAGTACGTCCTTATTATCCCGCAGAGATTTTAAGCTTATTCTCTGGGCGGCTGTGGTGTTCGACTGTGGGAGCTTGGCTTTGCGTACAAAGACAGCCACATCCTGTCGCAGTAAGTCGGCCTCTGGCGCAGGGATCTTGTTTCGAGAGATGACTTCTTCAACACCACCGATAATACTTTCCACAGGCAAACGGTTCGGTGTCGGTACATAATTTAATCCCCTGCTAAGAATTTCTGTCGTCGGCTGGTCAATGTCAATTTTCGAAAGATTAATAACTTACAGCGTATTTCGGTACCTCCTTGCGGGAATGCCCTGCGTTTGCCAGGCGCAGAAACTTGGCATTATGCGACTCCTCACATAGCACCGTGGTACGTTCCGATTGGCTGAAGGAAACTCTGTCGCACTTATGAAAATCCTCGCCACTTAATACGCTGCTTAATTCTAGATGAAGAAATAATAATTCTTTTTGCACATTATCGAGTTTGTACCGATTGTTTTGAATTAACTTTCGAAGCAATTTGACACTGGCGACACGGAGAATGTCTGCAGAACCTGGGATATCTTTTCGGGGATGAATCCGGATGAACTGCACCATTTAAAAGATAATTTAATTATCTATCTTTTTATCTACGATTTTTTTCGAATAATCCGGTTTTTTTGCTTTATCGAATAAAAAATTCGTGCGCGGCGCTCTATCGGAAGACGTTTAAATTATTCCGAATCATTGCTACCGCAGCCGCAAATGATTCGGAATAATTTCAACGTTTTCCTATAGAGCGCAGTTATCTGATATCAGAAAAAATCAAATAAATAAAATAAGTAAATAATTATAATTGCATAAGTTGTTAAAAATGCTATGCAATAGCTTTACCGCGGCAGTACCCGAGTGACACACATATTTTTATTATTATATTATATATATATATATATATATATATATATATATATATATATATATATATATATATATATATATATATATATATATATATATATATATATATATATATATATATATATATATATATATATATATATATATATATATATATATATATATATATATATATATATATATATATATATATATATATATATATATATATATATATGTATATATATATATATATATATATATATATATATATATATATATATATATATATATATATATATATATATATATATATATATATATATATATATATATATATATATATATATATATATATATATATATATATATATATATATATATATATATATATATATATATATATATATATAAATAAAAAAAAAAATGAAGTAAAAAATAAAAAAATAATAAATAAATAAAATGAAGTAAAAAATAAAAAAACGAAATTCGAAATTTTAAATTCTTCCATCTGTCAAGTAGCTCGTCTTGTCTTGTTATTTCCCCTGAAATAATAGGAAATTGAGTGAGTTTACGTATAAAGAAGGATTGTAGCTTAATTTTTGAGATAATTGGATGAAGGGTGAGCGTTTACTAGTTGAAAAATGGGCCCAACTTAAACCTACTCCTCTTTCCGCAAGTGAGAGGCATTCATCATTCTCGTTAACACCTAAAGCATTCCCGAATCCGATCAAGGGAATCCTTCGTCACGATGTAAGTGGCTTTTATAATTATTTACTTTATAATCATCTTATTGATCAATTCTAAAAAGAATATATATATATATATATATATATATATATATATATATATATATATATATATATATATATATATATATATATATATATATATATATATATATATATATATATATATATATATATATATATATATATATATATATATATATATATATATATATATATATATATAAGCAAAAACAATGAAAAAAATCACAATCAATCGTCTCTTAAATGCGGAATGACATTTCGAAAATTCGATTTGAAATTCGAATATATCCACTCTTTAAAAGGACGATATACGATTGCTGGGCTCGCTATCAGCCAGCTATTAAATGAAAATAAAAATAAACTACTTCATTTGCTCGTTCCCATGAAATAAGATATAAATCGTAATTTCTGGTCGAGAAGTTTATTATTTACAAGAGTTCAAAACATAAGATAAAATTGTATAATATTGTTAATATTTGATTGGTTTTTTGTAAAATCTTTTTTTAAAGAATTCGTTTAAAGGATGACACTTTGATGAAAAAATAAAAATAATAAAAGCCACTTACATAGCTGGAAGGTTTTCCCGGACTGGACTGGGAAATGTTTATTGTTTAAACGAGATGTATTCTTGGATGAGTACCACTTTCGACGGTACACTGTAGGTTTAATGGGATCCCTTTATCGCTAGCGAACGATCGCCCTTCATCCACATCTCAAAAACAAAGCGTATCCTTCTGCAAACCAAAATAAAATGTGTTTATTAAAGACAACTTTAAGCAAAAACATTAAATATATATATATATATATATATATATATATATATATATATATATATATATATATATATATATATATATATATATATATATATATATATATATATATATATATATATATATATATATATATATATATATATATATATATATATATATATATATATATATATATATATATATATATATATATATATATATATATATATATATATATATATATATATATATATATATATATATATATATATATATATATATATATATATATATATATATATATATATATATATATATATATATATATATATATATATATATATATATATATATATATATATATATATATATATATATTAAACGACTGTATTTCGAATTATATATTTTTTAAATATTAGCAGAGAGCATCAAAAACCATTTCACAATAACTGTTTTGCGACGTGCTCAATACGCAACTACTCAAAAATAACATTAGTATTAAATAAAACCCCTTTTTCAGGTAAAGACGAGAACGGCATTTTGTGAAAATGTAACCATTGTTCACTCTTCTAATTGTTTCCCGACCCAGGTAGGTTGCAGAAATGTCTAATAAAGTTTTATCACTCCTCCGATGAATGAACAAGTCCGACAAAAAAAAGGAATGGGCGCACTTAGTTACTTTCAAAAATACGACACCTCGTTTATTTTGTGGGTAACTGTTCGAAGACTTTTTCACAGTAGTGTATATATATATATATATATATATATATATATATATATATATATATATATATATATATATATATATATATATATATATATATATATATATATATATATATATATATATATATATATATATATATATATATATATATATATATATATATATATATATATATATATATATGTATATATGTATATATATATATATATATATATATATATATATATATATATATATATATATATATATATATATATATATATATATATATATATATATATATATATATATATATATATATATATATATATATATATATATATATATATATATATATATATATATATATATATATATATATATATATATATATATATATATATATATATATATATATATATATATATATATATATATATATATATATATATATATATATATATATATATATATATATATATATATATATATATAATTATTATTATCGTGTTTGGTTGGTTCATCGACCCTCGTTTTAAATGTAAAAATATAAATTGCTTGCCCTGGAACGGGTATATCCCAGTTGGGCAGCACTAGCCAGTTAATGAAAGAGGAAAGTTTTTGCCATTTGTTTTAATATTATACTCATTGTAAATGGTTAATTTGATAATTCCAATAAAATAAACAAATAAATTTGCAAGATTTAAACAGTCCAATCACGCAAGATCTCGGTATTTTTAATTTGTAATTATTTTCATTATTTATATTGCAACTTGGTTAAGTTACGTCGTAAGGAATACCTACGCGAAATTATTAAATAAAATATATTTTTAATCATTTACTTAAACAAAATTAGAAATATATTGAGAGTAACTTCTTAAAAAAACACATCTAGAGTTTCGTCAGCTAAACGACTTCGGATGCTGCGTGTCAGATATCGAGCAGCAGAAAATGCCCGTTCTGCCTCGACACTTATCGGTAGGTACCATTAATAACAGGCATTACTAGGCAAACTGCAGGTATTGTAATTTTGTCCCGCCGGATTCAAAGAGATTAATGTCTTTTCTGATAAGTTTATCAATAAACGAACAAGTTGCATGTGAAGGACTTTCTGTTAAGCAGGCTTTCAAAACCATCTCTAATTCCTCATCAAGAGAGAGAGAGAGATGTGTTTGCGATTGCGGATACTAAAGATAGATACAAGTTATTATCATCATCAACTTTTGTTTACTGGGTCTACTAAAACAACTGCATCTGCAGATATAGACGGACGAGCACCATTAGCTTGAGAAAAATGGTCAATTCGGTTATGTCTATATAATCGTTCGATCAGCTTCTGTCTCTCTTGATCAAAGATTTCGGTGGCAATCTTGCGAGATCGAGAGCGATTTTGAAATCAGTGCGAGATCTTGGTATTTCGAGATCTTTGTATACCGAACTTGCATTCCCTACTTTACACGTCGCAGGGAAAGAGCTATATAGTTTAGGTTGGGTTGAAGATTGTTTTTTAAAATATTGAATTGATTTAGCATCTTAGTTGTTTTATCGGTCGCACCCTTGACTAAGAATGCTCGTAATCTAATCAGTTTCGGATTATTTGCTGTATTGTATCGTATGTTTGCTGTATTGTTAGCTGTATTGTTTAGATTGTTTACTGTATTTTATTGCGATGTTTTCCTCACTCATTCTACTTACCTAAGGACGCCATGCCTACCGTAAATAATGCAGAAACTATGGTTGCTACTAATGTAATGCGGTAAAATTCGTTTTTATTTATTTTATACTGTAAAACAACCGTCATAGCCTCATAACGATTTCGGTATAGGGGTTCCTTTAGCGCCGGCGAACGATCACCCTCGATCCATTCATCACACAAGTAAATATATTTTTAGAAGTATCAAAAACACGACTGATGTTATAGAAAATGAACTATCGTATTTATATTTTTTTTTTGTTACAGTTTTTTTATGAAATATTAATGGTTTATGTATTTATCCTTATAGGTAAGTAGATGTATAATTTCCAGAATGTACTCAATCAGACCTTTCATTTGACACTAAACACTATATATTGATAGCGTCGATTTAAGTTGAAACATCACAATAATCCATGAAAAACAATTATATTTCCATAATGTTGTATAGTATCACACAACGTCAATGCAGCCGCGCCAAACGCCTCAGAATATTCGTCGTAAACAAAAGACGGTGAATCCCCTAGTAAGGAGCCAAGAACCAAACCGCTCTACAGAATCATTACAGCATCATTTCGTAGCGTTACTGTCTTTTAATCAATAGATGGCGCCAGTAGTCATCTTTGAAATTAGAATTTTTGAAAATTCCTCTAACAGTATTTATGTTAATTTAGTGATATATAGACATTTGGACATTTAGACAACTACTTACTTGATATTTAGAAAGTTAACCCTTTACTGGAAACATGATTTTAAACCACGTAATAGGGAACTTCGGTCTGTGGGACCGCTATTTTGAATTATTGATTATAAAACACACATTTTATTTAAGTACCAATATCAAAAGCCTGGCATCTTATGAACAGGAAAGAGTTAGGTATAACAGTTATATGTATTGTCTATCTTATTATAAATAACACTTATGTCGTATTCGGTGCACATTTATTGCAGACCTTCATAGAACACTCTAAACTTATAGGATCCGAACATTTGATGCATTTATAGCCTGTATTGCGCTTATTGGTGTATAGACAGAGTTTGCAAGTCTTTATTTTTTCATGTTTGTCTGCACTGAAAAAAATCGTTTTACTAAACAGTTTAGCTATTTCGCTTTTAACTGAAGTTTAGAAAATAGCACCTAAACTACGGCTAGATTATCAAACTCTGTTTAGTTGTGGTTACATTTTATTTTTAGCTAAAATTTGGTTTTGTTACCAATTACTAAACGAATAGCAACTACTTACTAAACTGCGAATTTTAGCTAAAGTTCTGTACCCTTAGCTAAATAACTTAGTTAAATGGGTGTAAACAAACATTCCAAAATGACCGTTACATTATTTAGCTGTATTAGCCAAACTTCAGTTAAACTAGCTGAAGTTTGTCTATTAATAACTAAACTACAGATTTTACCTAAAGTTTGATAGGTAATAGCTAAACTACTTAGGTATTCCAACTGACCCAATTCAGCTGTAGCTGGATTAGCTAAAGTTCTGTACCCTTAGCTAAATAACTTAGTTAAATGGGTGTAAACAAACATTCCAAAGTGACCGTTACATTATTTAGCTGTATTAGCCAAACTTCAGTTAAACTAGCTGAAGTTTGTCTATTAATAACTAAACTACAGATTTTACCTAAAGTTTGATAGGTAATAGCTAAACTAATTAGGTATTCCAACTGACCCAATTCAGCTTTAGCTGGATTAGCTAAAGTTCTGTACCCTTAGCTAAATAACTTAGTTAAATGGGTGTAAACAAACATTCCAAAGTGACCGTTACATTATTTAGCTGTATTAGCCAAACTTCAGTTAAACTAGCTGAAGTTTGTCTATTAATAACTAAACTACAGATTTTACCTAAAGTTTGATAGGTAATAGCTAAACTACTTAGGTATTCCAACTGACCCAATTCAGCTTTAGCTGGATTAGCTAAAGTTCTGTACCCTTAGCTAAATAACTTAGTTAAATGGGTGTAAACAAACATTCCAAAGTGACCGTTACATTATTTAGCTGTATTAGCCAAACTTCAGTTAAACTAGCTGAAGTTTGTCTATTAACCCCTCAAATGTGAGGCGTCCCTTAAGGGATGCCTTGGCAAAATGTATACAAAATGTATATAAATTTATATAAATATAAATATAAATGTAAATGTGCGCCGCTTTATAGTAATCCGCTCTATAGTAATGCTATAGCTCTATAGTAAACCCCGCTCTATGTAAATGTAAATGTAAATGTAAATATAAATTTATATACATTTTGCCGTAGGCAACCCGAGCTAATCGCCATTCATTTGAGGGGTTAATAACTAAACTACAGATTTTACCTAAAGCTTGATAGGTAATACCTAAACTACTTAGGTATTCCAACTAAACACTTCAGCTCTCTTTGCCGAAGTTTATTTATCATTTGCTAAACAGTTCAGCTAGTAGTTGAGTATATAAGCATGATTTTCTTTTGGCGGCTCATTATTCCTAGGCATTACAAGTGAATAAACGTGAGAGACGTCGTATTTACTACGTATTTCAACCGTTTGGTTGTCGCACGTCGCGTCGCCAAAAAGTGGGAGACGAAGAAGAACGGGTCGTCGGTCGTTCGATCCGGTTATTTGCTTGACACAGCCAGTCAGTGAGAACCACAGACACGCGGAAATTGGCGACAGCAACGCGGCGACGTTCATTCGACTACATTTCAAGAAATCGCGAATCGCGAGGCGTTTCGGCGGAAACGCGTGAAATATTTCGCCGGCACGTTTGTGACTGTAAAACCGTGCAGCATGCTCGAAGAACAAGCCTCGAAGCAAATCGAACGATCGGCAAAATCTTGTGTTGTTGTGATTCAAAATGGCGGATCAATCGGTGGAGGACCTACTGGATTCTTGGGGAATGTCAAAATATAAGGACAATTTTAAAAGTAAGTACCTACTTCCTAAGTCTTTTATAAATATTCCTTTTAGCATACTATTCTGTGTTTTCGCGTTCCATTCTTTAACGTCACCCGACTATATTCACCACGCTTATTCCGAATCTGCAAAATCTTTATTCGGTGTCAATAAATAAGCGAGAAATAGGCAGTAAAGCGTCAAACCCATACATTTCAGTAGGTTTGGTTAGTTTTTTACTTTCCCGGGTACCACTGGTAGGGAAAGTATTGTGATCGTGCGGGAAAAAAAATTAGATAACGACGGATATATCCATTTTGAGACCCCAAGACGATTAAGACCATTTCCAGAAAAATGTCTGTCTATGTCTGTATGTATGTCTGTATGTAATCTCTCACGATACTGCCGAGCCGTTGAACCGATTGATTTGAAATTTAGTATATAGGCATAGTCTCACCTGGAATGCACCCATTAGTTTTTGTCTGTCAACTGTCAAACCAAACTGTCACTGTTAAAAATTGACAGTAACTATATCTCACCGAAAATTACTTGTGATATATCATTTTTTTATTAAAAAAATAGGTTTGTTTTTTATAGGCTTTTATAATTTCACCTGTAGGTATGTACCTCACTAAGTTACTTTTCTGACGACTCAGCTTACATTATTTTACCTTTATTCTAGAGGAAGGTGTCACGTTGGAGGCGCTGCATGTTCTATCCAAGGACCACATTAATCGTCTCGTGCCGTGGGTCAAAGTTAAGGGTACGGAGTATAAGTCACACACAATACTTACCGAGGATGTAGATGATTTAGGAGGTGTTACTTTCATGGTAATTAGAAATATTTATATGTATAGCGACGAAAGGGTAATTTTTGAATGTGCTATGTTTAATACATTGGAATTTGATGATCATTTTAATAGCTTTGAAGTTGCGGTTCCCGATAATGAGAAAAAAAAAATAATTTTCTATGATTCACTTGCATGCCATGTTCCAAATAATATTACAATCTTGTCTAGCGGGCAGAGATTTATAACACTAAGGTCTCAGTTGTAATTTAAAGGTGTGCATGTTTCGAATCACATAATTATTGTATTGTCTTACCAGAGAAAAATAATAGCGAGCAACAACTTTTTCTGTGAATAATATGTTTGTTGCACTTCCAGATTGTTTGGTGTTATGATATGAAGACTCTGTGGCCGACAAGCTTCATCTCTGACGTCCGATGAACCTTGTAAAATTTAAACTGCCCTTTGCTAGCACAAATTCGAAAAAATAATTTGATAAGGTCCCCGGACGTCAGAAATGAAACATGTCGACCGTACGTAAAGTTGCCGATTGAATTTGTAATACAAGGTATGCAAAAAGATGTACTGATTTCATTCGACCTTTCATAACAAACCGCTTTTACATACTGTACATCAATATTATTAATGTTTTTAAGTTTACGCTGTTATTTGGCATTATGTAATATTTTAATTTTAGGGATTACGGAATTGTACTGATTTCATTCAACCTTTCATAACAAACCGCTTTTACATACTGAACATAAATATTATTAATGTTTTTAAGTTTACGCTGTTCTTTGGCATTATGTAATATTTTAATTTTAGGGATTACGGACTTGTACTGATTTCATTCGACCTTTCATAACAAACCGCTTTTACATACTGAACATAAATGTTATTAATGTTTTTAAGTTTACGCTGTTCTTTGGCATTATGTAATATTTTAATTTTAGGGATTACGGAATTGTACTGATTTCATTCGACCTTTCATAACAAACCGCTTTTACATACTGTACATAAATATTATTAATGTTTTTAAGTTTACGCTGTTATTTGGCATTATGTAATATTTTAATTTTAGGGGACTATCAGTGTATTTGATTTACATAAGTCGACGTTTCGCCTGCTATGTCACAGGCTTCATCAGGTACCAGAGTACGGGCACCGGGGTGTATCTGGTGCCCGTTGTACCAAACATCAAACTAAGTTGGAAGTTAGGTACAATGGGCACCAGACGTCTGCTCCAGGAATTCCCGTGGTTCCTGATGAAGGCTTTGACGTAGCCGGCGAAACGTCGACTTATGCAAGTTAAATCCACTGTTAATCCGTAAAATAAAAGAAGTGAGCATTGTGATTGTATAAAACGGCTATATATGTGTAGGCGGAGCATCGTGTTCTAATTACACGACATATCGGCACCTTTCTGTAATAATGTGAGTTAAAAAAATAAATACAACTAAATGTTTATTTTCTTTGATTTCAGTCTCCTCAGCTGAAAGCAACGAAACGTCTAGTGAGATGTAGCCAACAAGTGAATTTTGAGCCCTCACTTACAGGCCTACTCGCTATTGTGGGCGAGTAAGCTTGGTACAGTAGTGCCCAGCTGAGAGTTCCCATCTGCTGATGTAGTAAGGACATAAAATATGTCCTTACTACATCAGCCAATAGGAATTCTCAGTTGGACAGTACTGTATGTGGGGCCCAGTTCATTTGGCTACATCTTACTAGATGTTTAGTTGTTTTCAGCTAAACAGCGTAGCTGTGAAACCCAAACAATTTAGGTACACTTACAAACGTAGTTTAGCTACGTATAACTGAACAGTTTGGCTATCTACTAATAAACACTTTAGCTATCTATTACTGAACACTTTAGCTATCTATTACTGAACACTTTAGCTATCTATTACTGAACACTTTAGCTATCTATTACTGTACACTTTAGCTATCTTCTACTGAACAGTTTAGCTACCCACTACTGAACAGTTTGGCTATCTACTACTAAACACTTTACCTATGTATTACTGAACACTTTAGCTATCTATTACTGAACACTTAGCTATCTATTACTGAACACTTTAGCTATCTATTACTGTACACTTTAGCTATCTTCTACTGAAGTTTAGCTACCCACTACTGAACAGTTTGGCTATCTACTACTAAACACTTTACCTATGTATTACTGAACACTTTAGCTATCTATTACTGAACACTTAGCTATCTATTACTGAACACTTTAGCTATCTATTACTGAACACTTTAGCTATCTATTACTGTACACTGAAGCTATCTACTACTGAACAGTTTATCTATCTGCTACTGAACAGTTTTGTAAAATTTTTGCTCTTTTCGTTTAGCTGTGGTACCTAATTGTTTAGGTGTCACCACAGCAGCTAAACTGTTTTGTAATTATTTACTGAATCTTCGGTAACTAGTTACAAAACAGTTTTTTCAGTGTGTCATGGTCATCGGTACCTCCGCAAAAGGCCTCACAGACCGGTACTAATAATGACGACTTTAAACCAGTGCTAAAACAATAAAACAGACGCTCTTATAGACATGATCGTCGGGTGCGCCAACACATCGGGAACTAATAGGAGACTACTGCCAGCGGAGGGTCGCTGAGGGGCGGGGGGACGGACTGGAAGCATTTCTAAGAAACCATAGCGGTCTGTGAGACCGATGTTCCTGGTTAAGGGTTAAGGTACCCTATGATACTCGAGATGACATAGCGATTCAATCACACACTTTTTAATCGGTTCAAGCGTATAGAAGTTATGGTGGAATAAAGAAACGGAAAACATACATAGATGAACCCTGAACACATTACGCTCCTTTTTTGACAGACAGTCGTCTAATAATTCCAACATATTATTTTCTACAGACATAACAGTTTTTTAACAGAAAGACGAAATAGTATGGCAGTGCTAATAATAGATATTAATTTTAATCACAATTTTGAAGTAATCACTTTTTTGTTAGGCATGCAGTCGTGTAAAAAAACAAAGCTAATACTCCTTGAAAATAACATCAACAGATTTGCGATGAAATCAAACGCACAACAAAGAAAAACAATAAAAACGCACGTTATTACATCGGCGAATGCCGTCTCTGATATTGGACTAGCTGACCCGTGCCCACTTCGTTGGGCGGTAAAACTGTTTACCTGTGATGAAATTATGAGTGTGCTTTTTCGGTTAGTACTGAGTGCTATGATTTATTTCCTGACTGCCAAAAGAAGGGTTATATTTTGACTGCATATGTATGTATGTATTTGCATGCCAATTTGACTATAATACCGTTATTTGTGAGTGTCTTCTTGTGAGTGTCTTATTTGTGAGCGTATTATCTCTTTAACTATTTATGCAGTAAAAGGGAAATTATATGCAGTAAAAGAAAAAATTCTTTTGTTTTAAACACTTGAAACGATAAATTTACTTATTTTGATAAGAATTCATAATTGTTGATAATATGACCAATAAACATGACCTAACGATTTAAATTATTTTTTTAAATATAAAATACTACTTTTGTGACTTAAATATAAAAGTTAGACATATGCTGTTGTAGACTTTTTTGTAGGCATTATCAAGCTCTACATTTTTTTCTCTAGAACCTAATCATATATCTCTCATTGTTTAAGGCAGCGTTAGTTAGAAACATTTTCGTTCGACCGCTTGTTCTCCGACTTAATTTGCAAATCCGACTACCACGAACAAGTCTTTTAATTTTTCGGATTAATATATAGCCTATGACACTCACAAATACCGTGGATTTCTATTGGTAAAAGAATTTTCAAAATCGGTTCAGTAGATCCAGATATTACTTTCTACAACCTCACAAACTTTACCTCTTTATAATATTAGTATAAACTAGCTGTTGCCCGCGGCTTCGCTTCGCGTAAAGTTCCGAATCGATTTTTTAATTTGAGTAGCCTTTTTGACGGTACCTTTAGATATAACTTATAGTGCAAGACGTTTCCTCAGATTCAAGCTACCTATCTCCTAGACGTGCGAGTCTTGTTCCTCGCCAGCCGCGCCGCTCTCCGCTTTACGCTGACCGTATTTTGAGGTGCTTTCACGCGTGACTAATTTCAAGATATCTCTATAACTATATCACAATCCGTCAACCACTGGAACAACACGCCAGGGTTGAAACAATCCAAAGCGCTAATTAAGGTTTACGACCCTAAGACGGCCCGTGAGGCCTTATCGCTAAATAGGAACAATGTACGCATACTGGTGAGGGCCCTCACGGGGCATTGTGGCCCAACACATGTTCAACCTCAAGTTTTGAGGCACAAAAATGTGCAGGTTCTGCCAAGGGCCAGAGGAAACTCCCCTGCACCTCGTAAAAGATACACCCCTTTGGGTGGTCATTACCTCCAACCTGAGGAGGTAAAACAATCTGGCGCCAAAAGCCTGTTGCGGTTCTTAAATGACACGAGGCTTAGCGCAGAACTATATTAGGTGGCGAACACAATAGATCAGCAATGGTCGCAGTATTACAAGGCTCATAAAAACCTTAGAAAAGCCCCACACAACAAAAATAAAAAATTTAAAAAAATAACTATCACCCAAAAACTTACAGTGAACGGGGTATACTGTCCAGTAAATAACTAATTATATCTCTATTATTATATCTATAAATTAATCCATTATCACCCGTGCTAATAGATTAATTTATTTTGATAAGGATTCTTATTTTATAGCTAATGTATTCAATAAACACTGCCTCATTATTTTTCTTTTTTTTAAGATATAAAATCAGTTATTGTAGCTTAAATATAAAAGTTGTATATGTCGGCAACTTTTATATAGATCTCTTTGAGGCCGATATGTTTGTCATCTTGTTTTCACATATATCAAACCGTTTCATCTGCCCACGTCGATAAAACAACTCACCAGCTCATTTTTCTCCGACTTCATTTGCAAATATCGTGATTTTGTTTTAAAAACCAATATTTATCGCAATAAAATATAGCCTATATCACTCGCCAATAATGGAGTTTTCCATTATTGAAAGAATTTTTGAATTTGGATGAGTTGTTTCGGAGATTACCCCCTATATACAAACTTACAAACATTACTTCTTTATAATATTAGTATAGATTACATTTACATCGGGAAATTAAGGAAATTAATTTTTACCATTAATAAAAAATATATTTTAAGTTGCTGGGTTGTTATTGGCCAGCCATGAAATAAATTTAAGAGATTTTGATATCGACCTTTGTGATGTTAATAATGGAATTACTTCATTATGTATTACAACTAATCCGTATCTTACCTATATACCTCTGGTAGAGGAGTTATCGGAAAATGATTACGAGACTCAAGACTCAAAGCTCAATTTGCACGGAAAAACAAAATTCGTTGCGGCAATAACGTAAATAATACTGAGGAATGAGGTCGGCGCCATTATCCGCGATGACTGATTGGCGGATCTATGTATTTATAGATAAACAATACCTCGAAGCTGTGGTTTTATGGAGAAACATTACCATGTTTCTTCCATAACAATAAATAATTGTTCTTTGAGGGTATTTAACGACACAGTGGCGTAGCTACTAAAGGTGCCTTGACAATACAATACAATCAACTACTCCAGTAGATAGGCATTCCTACACTTGGATGCGTCACAAAATTAAATGCTAAAATTTTTATTATTAAAAATATAACTATCGTGATAGTTGTCATGGCTGTAATATTATATTCAATATTACCTACATATAAATAATCAAAATATACTAATGTGATTTAAGAGTCAGGGAGAATAATATATTAAAATAGAAATGCAAATTCTATGTAGATTAATCAAAAAATATATGTTTTATTGTCAATCCAGCAATATGCCTTCGTATTTTTTTTAAATGAATAGATGTATAATAAATTATGTGAAAATTAGAATGTCAGCTATCATAATACCATTATGTTTAAAACTTTACGCATTTCATTAATCATCAACATGGAAAATATACTCAGAATTTTCAAACTCCCTTATACCATAAAATGGGTTTCTTACCAAAACATGTATAATTATCTTTTTAAATTGGTCCTCTCCAAGGCTTTTTTGCTCTGGAATCTTATTATAGAAGGACAAATTTTGGTGTATAAAACTGTATCGCACTTTGCTAAGTCACTGTCGGTTTATATGGAGATTGGATTTATTCCTCGTATCGTGATGATGAAAATCACTATTCACCGGAGCTTCTGTTAGGTGTCTACGAGCGTACATAATATTTTGGTAGATGTAAGAAGAAAATAAAGTCATTATTCCTGATTTTACAAATAGCGGCTTACAAGAACTTCTTGGTGAGACTCTATATAAACTGCGTAGGTACCGCTGTTTTCTGGAGGAGAAAAATTCTTTTTGAGTTTGGTGCCATTCCCCAAAACAGTAGAAACTTGACATCATCGATATACATAATATATCGATTCTTTAAGGGCTCTCTAGACGATCAAGCATGCTTGTCAAGCATCGCGTCGCGAGTTGGGAGGGTATAGTAAACCGCAGGAAATTGAAAATATATTTTTTAAATATATACTAAAAATGCCTAATTTTGTAGTTTTATAGGTACTAGGGATAAGTCTAATTAACGTGACTCCCTGGTATAAACTACAAAATTATGAATTTTTGGTAAAATATATTTGCATAATTCCTGCGGTTTACGATACCGTCCCAGCCCGCGACGCAATGCTTGACAAGCATGCTTGATCGTCTAGAGAGCCCTTTACACGGGCAATTTTTTGATCAATAATTACCCGGCAACAGTCGCCGGAGGTAGTAGAGCTTAATGGGGCAATCTGGATCAATTCCAAATTGCTTCAATTGTTTCAGAAATAATTTCAGCTTATAATATCGCTCAAAGATGCTCCATATCGATCAACTTGGCGTGGCGGAATCTAGCAACAATTGCTGCATGTTGGTATCGCAGTAAATTGCTTGATGTAGCGTGATGTCATAATTGTCCAATATTGCCTATGATTGAGCAATTTCAGTTGCCCGTGTAAAGGCACTTTAAGGTGCGAGGTGGTGCAATGCACTAGGCCGGGGCTTGGGGGCTTTTAGTTGTTGCTCTAACTAAAATAATATGATTAATGACGATATCTTGATTATTCAAATAAATCTCAATTTTGTCAAAAACGCCATCTAGACGCCAGTAAAACTATTTTTTTAAGCTCGAAAGTCAAAGAACAAATTTGAAAAAAACATGGAAAAAAAGGTGTCGCTTTAAGCAAAAAAGGGAAGAAATTAAACAAAAGTTAGCCAAACTGGCCAAATTTTTAGTCCAACCAAAATCTCCAGAACTTGTAACTACTCATACCACGTCTTAATTCCAGTGCGTGTACAGGCATTGATAGCTTCGCAAATATCAACGCACGATGAAAATTGAGTAAGCATGCTTCGTTTTTTTTTATTGTAATGTGCACAACTAATATTGATATATTCCACCATTTTTATTAGAAATCAAACATTTTTTTATATCTATTCAATTCCTTTTGTTTTGATTCAAGGAGTTGGGTACCGGGGACCCAATTTTTTTTCGCACTAGAGCCTTTGACCACCTAGCTAGCCAGACCTGTCCTCTTGTCCCCTTGTCCACGAGCCTCTTGTCCACGGCACTGTTTTATCAAGTCTCCTGCGCATGGTTTTTCGATACACAAAAACATCGAAACAAATGGGCGTGTCCATACACATTTATGTATGCAAACAATAATGCTTTTGTTTCCCGTGCCACTTGAAAAACATTCCCCGCGCTGGTGGAGGGGAAGGCTTTGTTTCATTTTTAACCGCTGCACGCATGCGCAGAACTGTCAGTCAACACGGTTTTTTAGGTTATATAGTCTTGCGATAAGAAATCGACAAATGAATTATTCGAGTTGTTTCTTCTCCCCGATATTACGTCTATATTGCTAAAACTAAAAGTACGTCTTGCCAAACATGAAACATGAGACAGCTTGTGTATGAAAACGGTTGTCTTTGTGTATTGTTTCGAAAAAAACACGAGCAGGAGACCCGGCTTTAGGTAAATACATTTTGTAAACAACTTCAAGGTGACGCAATAATTATCCGCCTTGAAAACGTCCGATGCCGTGGGCATTCTCTCATACATTTTCATACAGATACAACACTGATACAAATTTCGCCGTAAATAAACACGCCTTGCCGAGGGGAAATTTGGTGGTTCCATAGTGGTTCTATAGTGATTCATAGTGACAAGGTTCCATAATGATTCATAGTGACAAGGTTCCATAGTGAACTGACGACACGGCGAATTAGCGGCGGATTTTCACGGCGAAAAATACGTGTGTGGACAAGTGGGCTACAGATACCATAAGAATTGACATTCGTGACAGTTGTTTGGAGAAATTAAACTTTAGTATGGATGTAATTTCCAAAGAACACTACCATGGAGTCTCAGAGACTCCTACATTCAGACGCAACTTTTGGTGGGAAAATAATTCCGAATTCAGTATTTACTATTCAATTTATTCATTCAGAATATACAATAAAAGCATGAATTATGAATTAAAGCTAATTATCGCATATTAGAATTCGTCAGTTGCTACTATTAAAGCAAAAATATTAATTCGACAATAGCGTTGACTAAAGTCGGCTTTACAGGACAAATAAAAAAAATAAAAAAATAAAGCTAAATCCATGCACATGAGTATACATATAAACTAGATAATTATTATAAGAATATTAATAGTCATCTTAGGCACGTTATACAAAAAATAATCACACAATAGGACATGATTATAAGGCTATTTTGTATAACTTGTCTCGTTGGTCTTCGGTTCAGAATTATTCCTAGATTTGAGTTATTGTCCAAAAATAGCCTAAGAGGGAAGTTTTTAGAAAAAGTTGCCTACAATCAAGGAGATTAGCTTCTTTCTAAATTTCATTAGTGGGATGGCGATATGGTCTACGGGAAATAATTTTTAATATAAATTTCTGCGCAACTTGCTCTAGCAGGGTTTTACCACATCCACCCCATCCAATTATGCCGTAAGTAATAAGCGATTCACATAAAGCATAATAAACAGTTTTTAGTGTTTTGGAATCCAGAATATTCCTCAGTTCTTTGAAAACATATCCAAGGATTCGCACCTTCGTAGCCACGTTATGTATATGAGAGTCCCAACGGAGAAAGCAATTATCATTTGAAATATTGTTATCATGGAGAAGTTTGAGGCAGTGCGCACTGTTTTTTGCGCGTAATTATGTAGTTGAATACGCGTCAAACTCGTTTATTGCGTGCTACTCTGACGCACTTTAAATGCGTCTGCCAAGGCTTTGGCGATCGCAAATCACAATCTTAAGCAAACTGACCAATTTTCACGTCTGCAAAAAAGGGCCACAATTGTATTCGGTTTTTCGGCATTTTCCAGCTCAACTCACCCAAAAACCCCCCTACAAAATACATGTCCGCTACTTAAAGTTAGTGACTGTCGACATCATATCGACATTTGGTGACTGGGAAAATCAGTACCGAAAAAAATCGCTACCTCCCCGACTAATTGATGTAAGTTCGACCCATAGCCCAGTCAAATAGGAACAAATTTCGACCTTTGACTAAAATAATTGGTAATAGCTTGAAATTTAGCATAGATGTTCTTTGATGCGTAATGTTAAACTATTCTTGATAATATTTGATCCCTACTCTATCTGTTGAGCTTGAGCCGCCATCTTGGAAAAATGGCGCCCCGGTTCAGTTTTTCGCTTATATCTCGCTAACTTTAGCGATATCGGAAATATGCTTCATGTAAAAAATATAGCTTATAAAATTCTCTACACAAAGTGGAACTTTTAGTGTGTTAAACAGTATGATCTAATAAACATCTATGCCAAGTTTCAAAACATTATCAGTTATTTCCGTCAATCGGCGAGCTTCGTTCCTATTTGACTGGTAAAGTAACGTAAATACCCCGCTCCGCCATGCGATGAATTATAATTCCTTTTATACACTTTTTACCAAGGGTGTCCAATAAGATATATTATACTGTAATCTAGATAAGTGTGGCTTTCAGAATATATTTTTTGTATACCCATATCTCTTATAATTAAAAAGTACACCTATGTAAAAAAAAAGTTGAGTGATTTTTGAATATAACCAATTATTTTGTTTTTTTTTTACGAATAGATATTTTTTTTCTCCAAAAATGAATTCATCATTATTGAGTTATGCGAGAATCATATCCCACATCCCTAATACCTATAGTTTGGGTGATATAGGGCTTAAAGTGAAGCGCGGCGGCATCAAACTTTCTCCACTCCACTCCACTGGGTTAAATCCACTCAGAAACATCTATAAAATAATTGTGCTAAATATGAGCCTTAAATAACAAAAGGCAGGATTCCCATTCCAAAAGTTGCACTTATTCCCCAGCTTGAATTTCAGTTGTCAGTTGACTAGGCTATTTTCATATTATTCATATATGATATGTAAAAATGAACGTAACACTTTTTGTAGAGAATTTTATAAGCTATATTTTTTACATGAAGTATAATTCCGATATCGATAAAGTTAGCGAGATATAAGCGATAAACTGAACCGGGGCGCCATTTTTCCAAGATGGCGGCTCGAGCTCAACAGATAGAGTAGGGGACTTTTAGTATGTTTAACAGTACGCATCAAAGATATTATATGCCAAATTTTAAGCTATTACCAATTATTTCTTCTAAAATTCCTTTTTGACTGGGCTACCAGCCTAAATATGATGGCCTCCAAATTTCATAAACATCGTCCGAATTTCATAAACATCAGGGGAACACAATCGTCGAATTGTGAAACGTTTTAGCATACAAGATGGGTCATGAACGTGGCATAATTTGATCGATTGATTATGGTTCACGACCACGAGTGATTTATGGCTTTGTTATGGTATGCGAGGGATTTCGATGGGGCATATTGACGCCTCTGAATTGGAGATCGAGAGGGATATCAGACATGCGTTGAATGAAGGAGACAGATCAAGTGCTATAACAAACAAATTTATTGAAATTTGGACAGGACAACGTCTGTCGTCGGGTCAGCCAGTTAAAAATAATTTTAATTTTTCAAATTTCAAATAAAAAATATTAAATAAAACATTATCACGGGAATTAAAAAATAAATAAATAAAAATTATACCGGGCAAAAGAAACCTTAGTATCCGCGAGCTATGTTTGGACAATTGCAAGTAATTATAGTGGTTATAAATTTTTAAAAAATATTTTGAATAATATCTTGCGATTTACTAGCAAAATAAAAATATATTAGATTAAACATTTACAAAAAAAAATACCCTAAATCTTTGAATTTTGTTTCAAAAAAATTTTTCGGGAAAATAGACTTACTGACCTAAAAATAAGAGTAAATTTAAAAATATTTTTTTTTATAGAATAACATAGAACGAACACATATTTAGATTTTATAATGTTTGTAGATTGGTATAGAACAAAATGCAAAAAATTGTGAATTCGATTTTTCATGTTTTTTTTTATTTTTAGCTATTAGTTTGCAAAAAACAGTATAGATGAACCAAACAAACTTCTAAAATGAAAACTTAAATAAAGCTTAATTCTTTGAGTATGGCAATCACCAGTTTGTTATGGTAATCGCCTGTTTTGCGGTAGGATTTGAATAATGCTATGTTTACACGGGTTTAGTACTTGTCACAAACTAGAGTTGCCAACTTCAACCCGTCACCTCAGGAAGTTTTAACGATATTAGATTGTTCTGCCTTACGTGAGGTGAGTAGAAGAATTGGGACTAAAACAATCCTTTGTCTAGTTACGCCACTCGCCCTTCAGAGGCCAACGCCTTACGGCGAGGCACGGAGAAAGGTATCCAGCGGGCAGCCTCGCCCCCTGACTACCTACCAGTTTGGAAGGATATCTCCGTCTGGAATTAACCACCAGGATAGCTCCTACCTCCCGACTGGTTACAGGAACGATGTCGCTTGCGCGGTCCTCTCCCTTATGTAGCGATTATACGGTGTCTACCGAATCTATCGCGGACCACGGCATCCTTTGCTCGGCTGTTCACCCGGGATCGGATGGCCGATTAGTCGTTTCAAGAGCAGTTGCCGTAAGGTTAACAACTGCCCCCGCTAACAACAGTCCACCGTCTAGTTACAGTTAACAACAGTCTACCGTCTAGTTACGCCACACGCCCGTAAGAGACCAACGCTTTACCGCGAGGTAACCAGGTTAATCATAAAGCGATACTCTCGCCCTTACTACCAATTACGACCAGATTACTCCGGTCTCCCGTCTGGGTTCGAGGTCGCTTGCGCGGTCCTCATAAGGGATTACGAGGCAGTGATACGGTGTCAACCGAATCTATCGCAGACCACGACATCCTTTGCCCGGCTCGTCACTCGGGATCGATAGACGACGGGATCGGGTAGACAGGTTCGAGGTCGCTTGCGCGGTCCTCTCCCTTACGTAGCGGTCTCTACCGAATCTATCTCAGACAACGGCATCCTTTGCCCGGCTCTTCACCTGGGATCGGGTAGACGATTAGTCGTTTCAAGAGCAGCTGCCATAAGGTGAACAACTACCCCCGCTCTATTGAAAACATTAGTGTTTCCAGACTACCCCGGCTATTAGTCGGAATGCACATTCGATTAGCTGACGCCGCACAATGCGCGAACCGTCCAGGAGTGCCCGAAGGTTAACTCCTAGGGGAGACTAGCCTGCAGGCCAGAGTCCTACCCGGGCTCGCACTTCTGCGTGGAGGCCGCCGGATGGGTGTTGAGCGTTGACCGACCCTATACAACTGGGTATACAACTGCAACAGGGCCCATTAGCCCCTCAAGTACTTGTTACAGTATTACTTGTCGCTAACCTGCTCAGTGATAGTGATCAGTAACCGTTTACACGTTGGTATATAAAAAAAGGAGAAATGGATCACCACCGCCGCCTTATTTTTGAGGAATAAAATAAAAATGCAGCATTTAAATTCCTGTATGAATTTTATACTTTTACTGTTCCACCTTTCTGCAGTCATAATCACAAAATAAACTTGTGTGTTCACTTATCAAGAAACGCGTGAGTTCACTTATCATTTCGATTTGTCACTAATACTTGCCGCAGCTATTCACACGAGTCACCAAGCGACAAGCGCTTAGTAATTTGTAGTGAGTAAATTGCTGGTGGATAGTCGCTTCTCGCTTAGTAAATGAGATCGCCTTGTATTCACTTGCACTGGCAGTTTCACTAATACTAAGCACTGACATGCTGAATCAGCATGCTTATGACAAGTACTAAGCATTAGCTACGAAGCCCGTGCAAACCTAGCATTAACTGGGAAAGAATTTTATCACAACCATGAAGAACAATGACAGCTAGGAAAAGTTATTCGCTCCTGAAAGTGACTCACACACAGACACACACGCACGCGCGGACACAAACAAACAAACAGACACAGGCACGCATGCACACACACACGACATGACGGTGTTGAGCCTAGAAGAGATCTGAAGAATAGACCTAAGAACCTTGATCTCTAATTTTTTTTCCATTTCTCATTTTAGGCGAGTATAGTGCTCGATCCGAAGCCGTGGAAACAACTCCGTGACATATCGGTATTATAATTTTGATGTGAAGTGTCATTTTATATCTTTCTTTTTGATAGACAATTCAAATAACACTTATTGTTTACAGCCTGAAAGGCCCAATTATTCGCCTTTTCGACCTGCTTCCAAGGAGGCGTCCCCCGTACCCACCACTACGGGCTATGAAGCATCTACGATAAGCCCACGAGCTGAATTTAAGATTGACGGCAGCGATCAGTCTCTGGTAAGTAGAAGTTATTTTGCATCAGCACATAGTCGATTATTATTTAAAAAAAACGACGAAGTAGCAATGGGATGACCTAATCGGATATTTGTGCGGATCAATTGCCGAATAAATATATTTGTTGCTATAAAAGATTAGATACTATTTGAACATGTAAAGGAACCGGAACATTGGGCCCGATTGCGTTTCTTTGTGAAATAAAACTGAAATTAGTTCAAGCGAACGAGATAAAACAATACGTTAGAGCGGAAAATTAAACGAACGATCGTCGATAAAAACTACCTGTCGAAGTTATATTAGTCTGAATAAATTTGAACACATTTCGTGCGGTCTTAAAATCAAAAATCAAAATCAAAATGTTCTTTATTCATATAGACACAATTAAATATTATTTTTAATTTATGTTCTTATGATGCGTCCAAGCCTTACTCCCAAGCTGTTTTGTCATTTACATAATCAGATATTGTATGGTATGCTTTTTTATACAATTTTGCTTTGATGGTAGCTTTAAACTTATTTACAGATAGTTCTCTAATAGTATGAGGAAATTTGTTGCATTGTCCCAAAAAAGAATTCCTTATTTTGTGGAGACGAGTAGCACGTACAACAAGGTTATGCTTATGTCTAGTATTAACATTATGAGTGTCGCTTTTTTTTTAAACTTGTCAATATTCTTGTGGACATACACCAGATTTTCGTATATATATTGTGATGCAACAGTAAGAGTATTTATCTTTTTGAATTTTTCTCTAAGTGAGACTCGAGGACCAAGTTTATATAGCTCTTACAGCACGTAGATTCAGATGCTCTATCTTTGGTGGGTAGTTTTAATGCGAAAAAGTGACAACCGTTTATTTCACATTCCGCTCCAGCGTATTCCCCTGTCTCGTCGACACGAACTAATTTCCGTTTTTATCTCACGATGAAACGCTATCGAGCCCATTGTGTATAAAGGTAAATTCAAGAATCAGAATAAAAACGGATTTGTCACCCCAAGACTTTCCCGACAAGTAGAGAAGCACCCACCCAGCCAACCTAACCAAAAGCAATAAATTATTAGGCTAAGAGATTTTTTACTATGCAATAAAATGTTAATGTTTTTTGGGATTAATAAATATAATAATTAAATAAACAAATATCATACAGAAAATAAAACCGATTTGACTAGTCAATTTCGAGTACATTGGTATTTTGGTGTTTTAGTTTTTTTTATTTATTTAGCCATTTTACATAATTAATTAAGTACTAACTATTGAGTAAAACTAGTAATGGAGTAAGACATGAGTAAATTCCTTAACCAATGAGTAAGAAAAGGTACAGGTGTGGATTTTACAGCCTCTCTAGCTAGATCTGTTGTACCAAATTTGGTGGTCCAAGAACAGCCGTGTCTTAAAAAAATTAAATATAGCTAATATAATAGTAACATAAGAATAATTTCCTGAGACATTTATGAAATTATTTTATTGATAAAAATACAATAATTTGCCTCGTCGCGATTATGCTATAGTGCCAGCATAGGTATACCCAAAATAGTTTGAAACCAGCAAATTTTGATGTTAACATTATTATAAACTTCATAAGTGAGTTAACCATTTTTGGTTAGACGCTTACAAATGCTAAAAGTGTATCTAACCAATATTGGTTAGGGCGCTCCGCGCTGCGTAAAATGCCAACTTTTAAATATTTATTCATTTTTATCTTAATTGTTTGACGAGATAAGGTTATAATATTTTATATTTCAAATTTCAATGCGATCATTTTACAGTTATTCTTTTAACGATCCGTATAGTAGTTTAAAAGTTATGGTCGTTTTTCTCAAGGCCATCGACTTCACGCGCAAAACTGTCCCGGGCAGAAGTGATGACTAAATTTTTACCCCGCGATAAGAAGGGACATAATTTAAAACTAAAGGCGATAGGTTTCTCCATTTTGAAGTAGGTATTTATGTCCGCGAGGCACGCTCTTAATTTTTCGATTAATTTAACATACATTTTTCATACAAATTTTTGTTCTTAAATTATAGGTAATATTAACAAATATGTTTGTCATTTAACCGCCATTTGCTTTATTTATTGAACAGATTTCAAACACATCTGAAAGCAACGTCGCAGAGTCAATAAATTCTGATGGATTTATGAATATTTCGAAAGAGGCTATCGAGTATTGTTTAGCCCATGACGTAAGTGATTTCTAAAAGAAATACATTTTGATTATTATATATTTTAAACACATAATATAATATTATACGCAACATAATCTTACAAACATATGATATAATGATTATTATTCGTTGTTATAAGAAATACTTTAAACACTCAGGTAACTAGTCGGAATCCCATAAAGAAATATACTTTTTTTTCCTTTTGAGAAATTGACTATCATTTGTATCTTACTTGCTCGGACTTATACGATTTTTCGATTAATTAAACATATTTTTTTCATACAAATTTTTGTTCTTGAATTATAGGTAATATTAATAAATATGTTTGTCATTTAACCGCCATTTGCTCTATTTATTGAACAGATTTCAAACACATCTGAAAGCAACGTCGCAGTGTCAATAAATTCTGATGGATTTATGAAGATTTCGAAAGAGGCTATCCAGTATTATTTAGGCAATGACGTAAGTGATTTCTAAAAGAAATACATTTTGATTATCCTACTAATATTATAAACGCGAAAGTTTGTATGTATGTATGGATGTTTGTTACTCTTTCACGCAAAAACTACTAAATGGATTTTGATGAAACTTTACAATAATATAGCTTACACATCAGAATAACACATAGGCTATAATTTATAAAGATATATGGTTTTCTATCATCATTATCACAATTTTCCATCACCACGCGGGTGAAACCGCTGGGCGCAGCTAGTTATATATATTAGAAACACATAATATGCCATTATACGCAATATAATATTATAAACATATGATAGAATGATTATTATTCGTTGTTATAAGAAATACTTTAAAAACTCAGGTAACTAGCCGGAATCCCATAAAGAAATATACTTTTTCCTTTTGGAGAAATTGACTATCATTTGTCTCTGGCTTTGCTCGGACTTTTTCATAGGATAGTACCTAAGTACATTGTACATACATATTGATATTATTGAAATCGTACTTATTTTAGGAACTGATGGCGCTATCCCCTACCACATATGCTTTATCAACAGATCGCGGTGAATTATCTGGAGAGTGGAGTTTCTTAGAAAACGTAAGTACCTACTTAATTACATTAAAATGAGAATCGCAGTCATGGTTGCCTACGTTCGATATCCGACAAGGTGAACAAGTAGGAGAAGTAAATCGGTTGTGTCATCCCAATACTTTTCCGCACAAGTAGCCAAGGACTGATTTCATCTGTATATTAACAATATGGCGGGTTTGGGCTAAGTGCCAACAGATGGCGTTAATATAATATTTAAACTTTCGGAAACCAGCTTACGCGCGCAAAAATGGGGCCGCACTGTTTTTGGTCGTATTTGTATATACATACTAACAATATCGTTATTACGAGTTCGAGGTCGCTTGCGCGGTCCTCTCCCTTACGAAGCGGTGAAACGGTGTAAACCAAATCTATCGCGGACCACGGCATCTTTTGCCCGGCTGTTCACCCAGGATCGGGTAGCCGATGGTCGTTTCAAGAGCAGTCGCCGTAAGGTCCGCAACCACCCTTGCTCTATCTGTAGGAAACAGTGCTACTTCGAGACTCCCCCGACTGTTAGTCAGTGTGCACAATCTATTGGCTTACGCCGCACGGTGCGCAGACCGTCCAGGAGGGCCAGAAGGTTGACTCCTCGGACTTCATGCGTGGAGGCCGCCGGATGGTAGTTGACCCGTGAGTGTGACCAACCCTAAACAGAATGGGTCTTCGTGAACAACTCAGCAAGGGCCCTTTAGCTCCCAAAGCTCCCAAGAGCCCATTAGCTCCCTGTCCATGGACATGGACATGGACATGGACATGTACATGGACATGGACATGGCCAGGGAGAGATTATCTTTCAGGTGATAAGTCCGCTCTTACATTAAGTTTTGTCATGTATCATATATTTTTTTTTTGTCATTAGGATTCGTATAAGGAAGAGTTTCAGATGCCAGGTGAACTCAGCGAAGTGATGTCATCGACGTCAGGTGTATCCAGTAGAACCGCTGGGAGTGGATCCAGTTGGGAGCACAATTTTCTTGAATGCGGAGATGCTGTAAGTAGCCTGATGTTCAGGGTATTTCCATTTCAGCTTTGCTCTTTAGTGGGAGTGAGTAAGGGAGATGAGATAACGAAAACAAGTGCCATTTTACTTTCTAAAACAGCTTCGTTGAAATTTTGTGTTAGGAATAATTTTGATGCACGAACAAATGAACGAACGAATTGTGCCACACCAGCCGGGAGCGCTCCTAAAACATTATACCGAAAACACCAGGACACACTCAATAAAGTTGAGGAGCACCTGGCTTTAAGAAAGGGAAAGAAAAGTAAATAAGTCCACTGAGTACACTAGCCATTTAGAGCCGCTATAGTAGTTTAGGTTGGGGATCCAGGGTCGCGAAGCGCGTGCGTTTTGTGTCCATCTTTTTAGATTCTTCTGTTCTTATGTGATCCAATTGTTTATTCCTCTTTACTACTACTTCCTTATTCACTGCCTCCATTGTATATATTCCTTGCGCTTCTTGATATATTCTGGCTTTGTCTTGTGCCAATTCCTCTTACTCCTGTTTTGTTTGGTCAAAGTATGCCATGATTAAAAGAATCATTCCATGTGTATATCGGCCTTGCTACTCCCGTTTCCTGCTGAGTATCTCCATGTGGATGATGAGGTGGCTTTCTGCAAAGGATATGACTGTAGTGATTCATTAGGTCTCTTTTTTTGTGATCGTCTTGCCTTCGAGAAGATTCCATATTGTTGTCCTAGGCGGCAGTATACGTTCCGTCAGCACAGTATACCATCCAGTAGCTTTTATTAGAACAAAATTGAAATCGAAGCGAGCTACAACACGAGTCCTAAGAGCTCGCATATGGCCGCCGTATGTCTGCTACTCCGCCAACACAGATGTTCAAACATTCGAGATATTCGCCAACATTCGCCTGCGAGTAACGCTAACTAAAGGGGTTCGCCGAGACGTATCCCTCTGGTCAGCTTCCTTTCACCCTCTCCCTGCAATGCCCTGTCGCTCGAGAGTGCGTCTACTGTTCTCTCGATATAATATGCCGTCAGTATGTCCCTTTCGTTATTTCTTAAATATCGGTTGGTTGGCCCTTGTTAAAGCTGATGCTTTCAAGGCGTGTAACTGGAACTATTGCGACTGTATCAGCCTGATAGTTCTCCAATCTATATTATTCCATTTAATTTTCATGGGTTCTTGCAGCTCAAGTCGCGGTTCAGCTCCCATCCGTTGGCCTCCTCGAAAAGGGAATAAACTAGAAGGGATGCTGTGAACGTTGCCTGCGGCTGTTCCGTACAGTCATAGTGAGTTGGGTTCGGAGCTTCCGATCCGGAATAACACCACGGGCGAACTGGGCGGTTAGCGGCGTCAGCCAATCGATCCGGCAAATAACCGGGGAAGTCTGGTAAGAATCGGGGGATAGTTGTTGACCTGGCTTCATCAATCCTGATAAACGATCCGTTGGCCCTTTTGAGCTCAACGGGCTTAGGGTGCCTCGGTCCGCAATAATTTCGAACTGAATTACCGCTATCGCTTTGAATCTGTGACCAGACTGGAGGATGAAAAAATCCGTAAGAATCTGGTAGTAAGGGAGCGAGGTTCGCCCGCTGGTTACTCTTCCCACTGCCTCGCTGTAAGGCGTTGGGCTAGCGTAGCTTCACTGTGGCTTGTATTGTCCGCAAAGTCATTTACGTTCACTCCATGGGAGACAAATTGGCTCGAAGTCGTTATAACTGCCTGGGGTGCCGTGTTCACACAATGTATTATAAAATCCCCCGTATTCTGTTTAATTAGAAAAGTTGGGATAGTTATGATTGTATAATAAAGACGCTTTAAAGTATCACATACCTATGTAATAACGTCATACGTATTGTGGAGATTACTTCAAAAGTATGTAATTCAAATAGGAGCAGCTTTCACCGATACAAAGGATCTCAACTCAAGCCAAACCTGCTACGTTCAACGGTTCTACTGGGTCTGGAAGTCAAGAAATTAATATTGGATGGCAGCAAACAGTGTCTGTATGTATTCCTTTTAATTAATTTAACGTCTTTAGCATTAGTGAGTTGGAATTTTATATATTTTGTTTTTTTTTTGCGCAAGACATATAGAGGGTTTTCTTATAAGGACTGGTCAATTTTGACAGTCTGTGGCGGTCATGTTGTTTTGGAGGCGTCTATTAAATCCTTTATTTATTATTCAGTCACTGATGCCAAATGACCATGGCAAGTTTCACGATTGAGCATCCCGTTAAAACTTTATTGTCTAATAAGTGCTCTTTGTTTCATGGTTATTGGTCGCGAAAATGACGTAAATTGGCCGCAAAGATCGTGCGATTTGACCCCGCTAGACTTGTGAGGTTTTCTGAAGTAGCAGGTCTTTACCAATAAGCTGCAATCGTCTTTGCCAAACCCAGGCCCTCGCTCGAATTCGGCCGGATCTATGCGGCAGAGCCATTGAAAATTGGAGCCATTAAAAATTGGGCGTTGGGCTAGCGTAGCTTGACTGTGGCTTGTATTGTCCGCAAAGTCATTTACGTTCACTCCATGGAAGACAAATTGGCTCGAAGTCGTTATAACTGCCTGGGGTGGCGGGTTCACACGGTGTATTATAAAATCCCTTGTATTCTGTTTAATTTGAAAAGTTGGGATAGTTATGATTGTATAATAAAGACGCTTTAAAGTATCACATACCTATGTAATAACGTCATACGTATTGTGGAGATTACTTCAAAAGTATGTAATTCAAATAGGAGCAGCTTTCACCGATACAAAGGACCTCAACTCAAGCCAAACCTGCTACGTTCAACGGTTCTACTGGGTCTGGAAGTCAAGAAATTAATATTGGATGGCAGCAAACAGTGTCTGTATGTATTCCTTTTAATTAATTTAACGTCTTTAGCATTAGTGAGTTGGAATTTTATATATTTTGTTTTTTTTATTGCGCAAGACATATAGAGGGTTTTCTCATAAGGGCTGGTCAATTTTGACAGTCTGTGGCGGTCATGTTGTTTTGGAGGCGTCTGTCAAATCTTTTATTTATTATTCAGTCACTGATGCCAAATGACCATGGCAAGTTTCACGATTGAGCATCCCGTTAAACATTTATTGTCTAATAAGTGCTCCTTGTTTCATGGTTATTGGTCGCGAAAATGACGTAAATTGGCCGCAAAGATCGTGCGATTTGACCCAGCTAGACTTGTGAGGTTTTCTGAAGTAGCAGGTCTTTACCAATAAGCTGCAATCGTCTTTGCCAAACCCAGGCCCTCGCTCGAATTCGGCCGGATCTATGCGGCAGAGCCATTGAAAATTGGAGCCATTGAAAATTGGGCGTTGGGCTAGCGTAGCTTGACTGTGGCTTGTATTGTCCGCAAAGTCATTCACGTTCACTCCATGGAAGACAAATTGGCTCGAAGTCGTTATAACTGCCTGGGGTGGCGGGTTCACACGGTGTATTATAAAATCCCTTGTATTCTGTTTAATTTGAAAAGTTGGGATAGTTATGATTGTATAATAAAGACGCTTTAAAGTATATCACATACCTATGTAATAACGTCATACGTATTGTGGAGATTACTTCAAAAGTATTTAATACAAATAGGAGCAGCTTTCACCGAAACAAAGGACCTCAACTCAAGCCAAACCTGCTACGTTCAACGGTTCTACTGGGTCTGGAAGTCAAGAAATTAATATTGGATGGCAGCAAACAGTGTCTGTATGTATTCCTTTTATTTAATTTAACGTCTTTAGCATTAGTGAGTTGGAATTTTATATATTTTGTTTTTTTTTTGCGCAAGACATATAGAGGGTTTTCTTATAAGGGCTGGTCAATTTTGACAGTTTGTGGCGGTCATGTTGTTTTGGAGGCGTCTGTCAAATCTTTTATTTATTATTCAGTCACTGATGCCAAATGACCATGGCAAGTTTCACGATTGAGCATCCCGTTAAAACTTTATTGTCTAATAAGTGCTCCTTGTTTCATGGTTATTGGTCGCGAAAATGACGTAAATTGGCCGCAAAGATCGTGCGATTTGACCCCGCTAGACTTGTGAGGTTTTCTGAAGTAGCAAGTCTTTACCAATAAGCTGCAATCGTCTTTGCCAAACCCAGGCCCTCGCTCGAATTCGGCCGGATCTATGCGGCAGAGCCATTGAAAATTGGACCTCTCGGATCCGTGCCATCGTGCGAAGCCACGGCGGACAATTGCAAGATGTGATATACCATACATAATGGTACACATGTGCCTTTTAAATAAAAAATAAAAAATCGTTAATACCTCACACACAGCTTGATTTATTGCACAGACTGTCAACATCGACACGCCCTTACTGGAAAACCCTATACGAGCTTGTGACCGCTGGTCGTATTGTGAATCGTAAAACTGTTTAGTTGTATAAGGTTACACAATAAAATTGTGACAACTATGTATCACATAAACATTTACTTAGTCGCTTGGTATAACGCATAAAACAAAATAAATAAACAACAGGGATTCATTAAATCTATAAAAAGCAAATGTGAACTAATATAGCTCCCAAATCACTAATATAGCATTGGTGTTATAACGGATACTAGTAGCCATGATCGAAGATATAGTAGTGGTAATTACAGCTATTATACGTCACATTTGATTTTATGAAATTTATGCGGTTTTGAAGCCGCTAAATCTGTTAATTATGCATATTTCCACTCCATCATAACGTATGGCTTTCTGTTTTGGGGAATGCCACCAAACTCAAAAAGAATTTTTCTCCTCCAGAAAAGAGCGGTACCTACGCAGTTTATATAGTCTCTCCAAGAAGTTCTTGTAAGCCGCTGTTCGTAGAATCAGGAATCATAACTCTATTTTCTTCCTACATCTTACCAAAATATTATGTACGCCCGTAGACACCTAGCAGAAGTTCCGGTGAATAGTGATTTTCATCATCACGATATGAGGAATAAATCCAATCTCCACATAAACCGACAGCGACTTAGCAAAGTGCGATACAGTTTTATACACCAAAATTTGTCCTTCTATTATAAGATTCCAGAGAAAATGAAAAGCCTTGGAGAGGACCAATTGAAAAAGATAATTATAAATAATTTGGTAAGAAACCCAATTTATGGTATAGGGGAGTTTGAAAATTCCGAGTTTATTTTCCATGTTGATAATTAGCAAAATTTGTAAAATTTTAAACATAACGGAATTAAGATAGCTGACATTCTAAGTCTCATATAATTTAGTATACATCTATTTATGTTTAAAAAATACGAAGGCATGTTGCTGGATTGACAATAAAATTATTTTACGTTGATTATTCTACATAGAATTTGCATTTCTATTTTAATATATTATTCTCTCCTATTTAATGACATTAGTATATTTTGATTATTTGTAAGTAGGTAATATTGAATATAATATTACAGCCATGATAACTATTGTAATAGCTATGTTTTTAATAATTAAATTTTAAGCATTTAATTTTGTGACGCATCCAAGTGTAGGAATGCCTATCTACTGGAGTAGTTGATTGTATTGCATTGTATTGTATGAGGCTTCCAATAGCGTCTTCTCTAAAAACTCATAATTAACTTTCGTTAACACTCAAAAAATGCAAAATCGCAATAAGCAAGACTTTTATATTCTCAGTTGCATAATAACATTTTTTTTCTCTTCTTTAATGCTAAAAAGATTTTACAGATTTCCTGCTTCAAGACAAGCTCCTTTATTTGTTGAGCTGTGCATGCTAAAACTCACATTATCACAGTGGTGGATTATACGTTGTTTCGGGCTACTTTTACGGAGTTCCTTTATCCTTTCCAGAAGAACACCAGGCTCTATATAGACAATGGAGCAATATTGTTTTCTTCTTCAATATGGTCGGTAAATACCACGGAACACGTGACCAATACAGTACAGGGATGGCCATCACAGGATACGTTAAGCTATTCTACCATCAATACATCTAATGTGAGTAATATAATTATAATAATATTATACCTGTAGCATAATATATAAATACACATTAAGCATTCCCTAATAACATTTGCAAGAGATTTTGACAGTATTTATGTTATAAGTAATCTTGGATTTCAGCCATAGGAGTTGCTAGAATTTGACAATGAGGTAGCCAAACGTCTATTCATGATATCAAGAGCCCGTGGCTCAAAAATAAAAAAAATCAAAATGTTTTTATTCACAATAGAATTTGTAAAAAATTGCTTTGTGACCTCAAAATATGAAATACAATTTATGGTTTATATTATAGATAATTTGTCATTCAGCTTACATTTCAAATACTTTATAGATACTGAATAGGTACATTATATAATTATGATATAATGTAATATTTAACAACAGAACTATTTTAAAACAATTTAAAATATAGGTACAGTTAGAATTTAAAATAGTCATAAAATTTAAAATAGGCATAATTAACGACAATAGTCAAAAAGAAAAAAAAAGAGAAAAAAACAACATACCTACATAGTTAACAATTTTCAATAAAATAAGAAAAGAATATTAAATATCGATTTGATAATCATTCAAAAAAAAATCAATATCATTTATTAAATCTACTACTTTGTAGTAAGCCTTCTTACATAGAATATCTTTAATTTTACGTCTAAACTGAGTGTCTGATAGACCCTGTATGTCCTCTGGAATTTTATTATAAATCCGTACACAGTTTCCCATGAAATATTTGCTTAGCTTACTTAGTCTAAATTTTGTCACTATATATTTATTTTTATTTCTAGTATTGTATTTGTGATTGTCACAGTTTTTTGAATAATGACATATATTTTTTCGTGCATGCATAATGTTTTCAAATATGTATTGACTAGGTACAGTAAGAATGTTAATTTCTTTGAATAATTCTCTTAGGGAATCACGTCTGCGCAAGTTGTACATGGCTCTAACCGCCCGTTTTTATAGAATAAAGATTGAGGGCATACTTGCAGCTTGTCCCCACAGTAAGATGCCGTAAGACATAAACTGTGGAAATAAGAGAAATATACTAGCCTCGCAGTATCAATATCGGTAATTTGACGGATTTTCATAACAGCATATGCGGCTGAACTAAGCCTTGTTGACTAAGCTCTTTCTTCGCTATATATTTAGTTTAGTTTATTGATCCATATATTCATATACAAATTACAAAAATCCTTATTCTTAGCTCTGTTCTATCACCTAGCTCTGAAATAAGATTCATCTCTTTGACATAATAATGGTTTACTACCCCACTAGGAATAAACCTGTGTTGAGGTGGTACTAATGTCGTTTATTATTTTTTCTAAAAAGATTTTAAGTCTTATCTATAAAGACAACATAAATTTAAATTAACATTGCTGACAGTCTACTACTATCCACATTTTACTCTTATATATATTACATATAATATCTTATAGCCTTACTTACACCATTATCTAATATATTAGTGTTTGTGTTGTCAGATGGAGCCTCAAAATTTTTTATCAACTTTACTTATATCCATTTCATTTTAACTTGTGTATTTCTGTACTAATATAGTAATGCTAAAAGCACCTTTGACGTCTTACTAATTAGCAATAAAGTATATTTTATACTCACATATGGAGTAATACAAGAAATTTTGTATTTGGGATGTTTTTTTTTCATTAAATTTACTTGATAATTTATAGCTTTCTTGTGAGTTAATTCTCATTATTATTCATTACCCATTCACGACTATTTTTTTGTGTATATATAAATATATATAGACGGTTTTTTTTTGTCTATAATGAAAAAAGCTTTTTCTAATATGGTACGCAAAGAACATCGTGGTTAAGGGTTTCAGAAACATTTAAGGAAATGCAAATGAAATTAGAACCCTCACCTGATTTATATCACAGAATGTTTGACTGATCTTAGAAAGTTCTTAATCGGACTTGATTATTTTTCTAGCAAGCATATGGTTCATTTTATCTATTAGTTCATTTTCTTTTTTATGTTTCTAATAGGAACATGGTGATTATTCGGGAGCGACAACGTCAACATCATCTTTGTCGTCGTCGTCATCGGGAGATGATAACTGGTCTCCGCAAGCACCATATAAAGCTCCCAATAAGCTTAAAGATAAGCCATTTTGCTGCTTATGCAAGATCTACGGACATCTGACCAGTGAGTGCTCAAACGTAAGTAGCTTTTTCTCATTAATCGTTAGTGATTTTCCGGGAAGTCTGTCATCATGTATGCTGATGACACCAGCGTCATCACTAAAATCCCCCTCGAAGGACCACTGGAAATT
Source organism: Micropterix aruncella (assembly GCA_944548615.1). Classification (NCBI taxonomy): domain Eukaryota; kingdom Metazoa; phylum Arthropoda; class Insecta; order Lepidoptera; family Micropterigidae; genus Micropterix; species Micropterix aruncella. The sequence goes on from OX155963.1 coordinate 1,767,867, forward strand.
TATATATCTAGCTCTCACGACGATATGAATGGTAGGTTCTCTATAAATTGCCTCGTCGTCAGTTTGATTAAAATCCAAGTGTTGCATTCTAAGCTGCGTGGTTGTGTTGTGTACAACCTCAAAATTTCTTTTGTGACCATCATAAGATTATTGGGTTTTTAATTGATTTGGGTTGTTTAAAAAGGGGCCAACCTCATAACTGCTTCAACCAAACATTGAGGTTGACGTGCATTTCATCGGCTTTGGTGAGAGTCCATGCTTCAGAGCGTAAGACAGATCTAAGGAGTGTCTTGCAGAGCGTTGCCTTCGATCTTCAGGCTAGCAGACGGGATTCCACTGATGACTGGAGTCCAAAATAACACTAAATTGCATCCATTAAACGACCTTTCACCTCTTCACTTATGCGGTTGTTGCCGGTAATAATGAGCCAAAGTACATGAATTTCCCCAGATTCCAACAGATTCAAAGCTATAGGCACCAACGACAAAAGGTGGAGCAGATTTCACTCTTTCAACCTGAGCAGCCAGTGCTTAGTTTTTCTGTTCTATTTTTTATATGAAATGTTCCTGTCCTGCCTCTAATGCTCATTTGTATATGAAAAGGGTAATATAAAAGTGGGGTTTTAGATCAGGGGTGCCTGATGGATCTGAAAAGGATGCCGGGCAGTGGCAGGAGGGGGGAGGGGGGGGGGGGAGAAAACGATGAAGAAAAACTAACAATTATTATACTTCTTATATTTACTATTTTGATACTTTTATGACATTTTTTATTGTTTCTTTGATTTCCATGCAGAAATATTGTATATTAAAAATATACATAGCTCTCTCTACATGGTTTCAACATGTAAACGGTTCCGCTCTTCATATCAATAGGTGGTTTATCATTTCTCCACGGAATACAGCCTATATTTTCAATAATGTTTTTTTTTAACCTAGCTTTTATAGGCCTTTTAGACTATTCTATAATAAGCAGTAATTTTTACTATAGTAATAAATATATTTACTTTATTATTGATCAATTATGGATGCAGACCAATTTGAAGGCAAATCGCTTATTTTTAATTCTGTCTCCATGCCATCAGATAGGCCTGTTTGTCAGTGTTTGTTTTACAGCTCATAAAATGCAAATAAAACATTAGATTCCATATCTTCTGTTTGTTTTTTTATGTTGCATCTGTTTTTAATTAATTAGAAAACCCAATAAGCACTCTGAAAACCAGACTATTCGGTCTAAAACTGGACATCTGGCAACCTTGTCAAAATTACATTTTTCTCAAAATCAACACGGGAAGAAAACATTTTTTTTTGTAGCCTATCCATACATAGTACAGAAAACAACCTTTAAATTCATTTAACTAATGGGTATTTGTGCCCCTCACGCCCACTTAATTATTAAATTGGTCTGAAGTGTACCTATTTGAGCTCAGCCAATCGGCCTTTATGTCATTGTTATACTGGGCGTGTTGTATTGGCCAGCTGCCACCCATGAAGCAGCAAATTTTAATGGAGTAACGGTCAGTTTTTGATTTCCTTGCTTATAGATGCCTTTTAGATTTTTATATAATAAGCAGTAATTTATTGTAACTCATAAATACAATACTCTTAACTCATAAATACAATTATATTTTTATCGATTAATAACAGACGCAGACCGATTTGAAGCCAAATCCCTTAGTTTTAATTCTGTCTCCAGAATTTTTTTATTTTTTTTTATTATTTTATTATTATTAAGGAAACTTACAGCTATTACAGTAGAAAAATCTGAATTTTATTTATATATAGAAATATAGAAATACTCATATAGAATACTCATATATAGAAATACTCATATAACATCAGATATAGAAATACTCATATAACATCCGTATCTTTGAACCTTCGCTTTGTTTGTTTTATTTTGTGTTGCATCTGTTTTTAAATTAATTTTAAAACCGTATAAGCGGACTGTCCCGTCTGAAAGCGGGCATCTGGCAACCTTGTCAAAATTACATTGTTCTTAGAATCGACCGAACTAATTTATCACGAAAAGGAAACGAGGAAATTTCAGTTATCTGGTTTTAAGGGAATACAGAGTTGATATTTTACATTTTCTGGCATACTTATCTCAAAAATGCCAATTTTCGAGTTATCAAGTTATAATTGTAAGGCGACGATATCATGTTAGACGACGGGATCCAACGGTCGCGACGTAATGAAATAACAATATGAGTATGTGTTATTTCACTGGACGAAAAGTAATACAATACTAGACTATATTATATTGGACTAAAAGTTATAAAATCACCCTGCAGGTATCTAATATAGGTAGAATTATGTCCTTCACATTATGTATGTAGTTATCATCATTCCTAAAGTAGTCTATGGCGGTGAACATGCAATCTAATATGATCAATGATGATAGCAAGGAAAGCAAGATTGACCATTACTCCATTAATATTCCCTGTGTTATGGTTACCAACTGACCGCATCTCCCCATCTCCTCTTATGTAGTTTTAGGTTAGTATTTAGGTCCACTATTAGTTTCCACATATCAAAAATGGTGGACGAGTTGAAACCATCCAAACGCGTTTATCTCAGAACTACTAAATTCGAGTTATCGAGTTATAATTGTAAGGCGACGATATCATGTAGTAGTAAACGTACGGTTATAGTCGGGCACATGGATCATGTTAAAACTACAGTATACCTTTGTTTCCTTATTAACCGTAAGGAAAATGTTGATTTATACATCGAGTATTGAAGTTTCAATAAAATTCCTTGTAAAACAAAATTACGATTGAAACATCGTTGTTCTGCATAAAACTGGTATACAGAACAACGGTAATGTAAGAAGCAATATGAAATGGTAATGTAAGAAGCAATCCAATATTTTTCTCAGTGTACAGGAACCTATTTTAACCTTACTTAGTCGTACTTTGTAAGGACGCAAGTCTTGTTTGTTCCGCGTTATGCGAATGAATATACGAATTCGTTAGAGTAGTACTGAAAACCGCGTTGAAATTCGTCCAGTGTTTCTTGAGTTTGTGGGAATCAAACAGAGAAGCAGACTGACAGACGAATGTTGGTGGTTTTATTTTATATATTTTTAGCTAAGCTCCACAAACCCACTTCCTGTCGTAACCCACTTATGCTGTACCCTTCAAAAGGTGTTATGGTGAACCAATCGTTAAATGCTCGACGCGTTCATTGCTTTGCAAGTAAGTAACAATGGGTTTTCCCATATAGTTTCAGTCGTGAACAAAGTGCACCGGTCAGGAGTTTATGTATTATTAGCGGTCTGCCTCGCTCACAGAATAGCATTGTTTCATGTTTTACCCACAACAGATGCGACACGAACTCTTTCAAAATCGAGATTATACATTTTTTTTACAAAAAAACAATCGACTCCAATTTTTTTTTATAAATGCAGCAGACATGTCATGGTAAAACTTAGAACGGGCTATATTTTTTTAATGCGTATACAAAATTTCGTGTCTGTGCTGTTGCAGCAGCCATGTCATGGCGAAACTTAGAGCGGGCTATCATAACTAAATGCGTATACAAAATTTCGTGTCTGTGCTGTTGACCGTTGAGGAGTCCCCTCTTTGGGGGCCAACCCTCGGAGCTCTAGTCCTGTTTTAGTAAAACTTAGAACGGGCTGTCGTAATTAAGTATATAATAACTTTATTGTGCTATAAAAACATAACTTAATGAATATTACACTGGTTTTATAACAAAACAATTTATGCACAAATGCAATTGAATGCATATACAAAATTTCGTGTCTATGCTGTTGACCGTTGAGGAGTCTCCTTGTCGGGGGCTAACCCTAGGAGCCGCAGTCCTGTTTTAGTGAAACTTAGAATGGGCTGTTGAATACAAAATTTCGTGTCTGTGATATTGACCGTTGAGGAGTCCTCTCGTCGGAAGTCTACCCAGGGTGTAGAATCAGGTCATGCTTACCAAAAATTTGTCATTGGAATTAAAACAACATGTAAATTTTCAACTTCGTGTGATAATATTTGAGGAGTTCCCTCAATTCCTCATGGATCCCATCATCCAAACAGGATTTCGATAAAAATGGGACCAATCTGTAAGTATATCATTTCAAATAAAAAATAATTTTCCAAATCGGTTCATAAAGGACGGAGTTATAAGGAAAAATTAAAAAAAAAAGGATACAACCGAATTGAAAACCTCCTCCTTTTTTTTTGAAGTCGGTTAAAAAATAACAACAAAGATTCGCGTGAAACGTAAGCACTTAGTATACATTATTATAAAAATGTTTTTGCATACGCATTAGAGTCACTCTGTAATGTTACAATCTTTTTTAGGTCGCAACCCCCTTTTTGATAAGAGAAATAAAACTTAGATTGTTTCCTCCTTAGACCTCTCTTAGATTCTTTCCTTTTCCACAGCTGTAACTGAAGCAATATAATAAATAAAGATTTTGTAAAAACAAAGGCAAAAATCACATAAATGTTATCGTTTTTCACTTTCGGAGCTGTACCTAACTGTTTCCATCTATTATCAATATAGTTTTGTAAAAGCATTAGCACAATACATATTAAGTATATTTCTCTTCCGAAGCTGACAATGTTTGCATATTATATAAATATATATTTTTTAATATATCCGGTTTCATATTTTAAGATAGCCTGCGACCCCCCGGGGGTCTCTTCGCGACCCCACAGGTGGTCGCGAAGAGATTTCAACCCTATTGGTTGAAAATCACTGACTTAACAGTTTGGATTTATCCGATGTGCCACGGTTTTCCTTGCGGTCCGACCAGTGATGCCAAATGGAACCTGTCAAGTGTACGACCGTCCTAAATTCAGTCAAGAACTAAGTTAAAACTTTATTGAAAGTAAATAATTGAAATTCCAAATTACTTTTTACGTAATCGCTCGCCGATGCCTCTGTACGCCTAATCTATGCCTCGGTCGAAGTTGTTGTCGATTCGTTGGGCTTTTTGTCCGTTAATACCGCAGTCGAGCGAAATTTCCACACAAATTGTATTGTTATGACTGAGTTTACGAACCAGATCGGATGTTTGTCCGTTTAGCTTCGAGTATGTAACATCCGGTACGTGTAGCCACCGGCTAGTGTTCTCTAAATTTAGAATCAATGATGCCTTTCGAAAAGTAGCGCTTTTGTTCGTGGGCCGAGCCCGAAAAGGCTCCAACTATTCTTCACAGAGTGTAATATGATGTAGGAAAATTATATTGGAAACCGTGGATTGAATGATCAACAAACTCCAGGCCACCTACAAAATCTGGTCTTACGTTTGACATGACTTGTATCAGCCCACTAACTAAAGCAGATTTACACCACCATGCAGTTCCACTTTGCAGGTTGTAAAGTAGTGAAAGCGTGTAAACCTGAACCCCATCACAATGATATAGATGAAAGTTGAAACATAACTATCTGTAGATAGATGACAATAAATACATTTAGTTGATTATGTTCAAAACAATTTATTTTTTGGTTTTAGTTCATAAAAAAGATACAAATTACATGTCACAGTTCCCCACTAAGGCTAGTGCCTTTTCAGTGGGTAACTAACAATAATGCGTTCATATCTGACTTATATTATCTATTACCTATTATACTTATATTAACTATTACAACTTTTTAGGTTAAGTAGATGTATTGACTAAACGATGTAAACTAACCTATATTTCCAATAATAACTAGCTGAATATACACTTATAAATATTTACAGTTAATAAATGATTTTTCACTAAATTAATATACCTGCAATGCAAATTATATACCTACAAATAATAAAATAATGCAAAATAATTAGAGTTACAATTTTATATGTGCATAATAAGGAACGTTTTCAACCTACTTAATTTATTTGTTTAGATTTATTTATTAACATATTTAAATATTTTCTTATGTATATATTTAATATTTGTCTCTCATTTATAAATTTATTACCTATTAATTTTTAAGAATGAACGTTATATCGGAATGAATGAAAATAAAAAGAAGAAGAGTTAAGGCACTATGTAATAAATACTATCACTCTAGAACAGATGTACAATCTAGTGGGGTGATAAAATCCACAAAAATGTAATATTATATGCTTCGCAAAAAAAAGTGTTAAAAATGTTTTTATTTATACCTTGGTTTTTGCCAAAATCTATTTCTTTTTGTATTGGATAATTTTATAAAATAAATAACAATTAGTGACATGATTTGTTGTATCATCATTAAACAATCCAGCCATTAATGTCTGCCTGCAGTTGCTTACTAGCGTATCGTCAATGTCCTATTCTTTGATGTATGTAGACTAAGGAAGAGATGTTTACGTAAAATAAGCGAAGTGCCGCCGATGAAATGGGAAGTAAATTTTAGAAAAAAATGTTCTTATACAACACATTTAAATTGTGACATATCTAGCATTTTTTTCATTTAAAATATATTTTTTTTTTTAAAAACCTTAAAAGTTTCTTCTGCGTCTTCTCTTGCGAGTTAATCGAACGATTTGACCCGTAAATAGATGAAAATAAATGATGATCCGAGCGGTATAGGGGAGATGGGAAGGGGGGGGGGGGGAGATGGATGAGAAGGGGTTAGAGATGAGAAGGGGGAGAGATGAGAAGGGGGGAGAAATGAGAAGAGGGAGAGATTAGAAGAGTATAGCAGCTGGAGCAGCTGTGGCAAAGAAAGACGGCGCGGCGTGGGACGCCTGGAGTAGGCGCATATTATGCAAGAAAGTCACTGCAGTGACGCGCCCGGTTGTGACCCGCGATCTGTTCTATTTGACCGGGTGGTGCGAGTGGTAGTGTTCTACCTTCTTCTCTGTTCGGAATTTGTGCGTGAACTGTTTGTTTTATTTCTTCGAGCATACATTTCTTCGAGTAAGCTATCGTCTAACTGCTAATCACGTCAGGTGCCAACACTTTCCGTTGTGCGACGAAGGATGGTACTCAGAGGCGTTGGCTGTTTACAGTCCCAGTCAACCTTTGAGCCCAGATTTCATCAGTGGCAGTGAAAATGCGTAAGACCTGCTCACGATTTCATTTTAGTCTAATCAAAGCTTTAGATTGATGACTCATAATTATTTACTAGCTTGTAGTACACATCATCCATTGAAAATCATCATCATCATCATCATAAAATCGTTGAACTTATTTTATTTTAATTAAATTATATGGCTTTATATGAAATGATTTACCTATTTAGTCACAGGAACCTGCAGATGTAGTTTTTTCCACGCGTAATTTAATTAATTCACTTGATGATTTTGTTAATAATGGTAATTAATTACATGTTGCCAAATTTATACGTCTTATTGGTATTATCAAAAAAATACTGAATTGTATTTTGCATCTCTCTGAGATGAAGGTTTAATAAAGTTTTTATAAATAAAAAACCTTTACGTAATAAATGTATTGGCCGGTCTGCAATCAGTGGAATGGAAATAATCTGGATCTCATTTACGTATACTCATTGAACAATGGAAGCATTAAACAATATTAAAACAATATTAGTAGCAGCAAGCTTAAAACAATATTACATTGTAACAACAATAGACACATTGTAACGATATGTTCGTCTTTGTCAGCAAGCTGTATTTCCATAGCGATCATTAGTTCAAATTTATAATCTATGTTATGTTTATGTAAGCTATTCAGTTTAAATACTGAATAAAGCAGAAGCATTTCCATAAAACTAATAAGCTTGGCTGTTTTAATTATAACAATGAAATACCGAAAAACGGTTATATTTTTAATATTTAATTATGAATAGGTATATACTCAAAATTCAAAATTCAAAATTATTTATTGAGTTCAAATTATGAGTACATTCAATTTACAAAAGTCTTAACCTAACTAGGCTGCCGCCTGTTCCAAGGTAGACAATTTATTTTAATTATCCTAAGAAATCTATAATATTATATTTATATAAATAAACAAAATCATACATAATGTAACAGAAATATCTTAATTTCCTTATAAAAATTCGTAGGAAAATGTCATGAAAATTGTCAATATTATTGTATTTTAAAACATGATAAAAATTAATATATATTCTTATATGTATTAATAAGTATTAATATGTATTATTAATACACAAAATAAATTCAGAAAAATTAAAATAAAATTTCATTTAGAAATAATCAATTTATATTACTACATATACAATTATGTTTTTATTATAAAGATTCAATTATTTAATAAGGTGTTCAATGTCTGCATTTGTACAATTTAAGAGGTAGGCACTTAAACTATTTTTAAATTTATATGATATTTTAATGTCTTTAATGTTTGGTGGTAGGCAATTATAAAGTTTGGGGGCAAGATAAGAGAAACTGGATTGGCCAAAAGCGGATTTCCTGAGTGGTATTGCAAAATTTGTTTGTGTCGATCTTCTTGTTACACGAGATTGCTGGCTTTTTTCCTGTTTTCCTAACTCACTCTGGAATTTAGTGAGAGTTACTATCCAGAAATCTACAAAAATATATTTTTAATTAAGAAATCTTGGAAGCGTTTTAAAATTTGTATGGTCCATATTGTTTGTTTGTTTGTTTGAAATGCTTTATTGCACACACAATATAGTACAGTAAGGTTGGCCTATTGTCAAGTGGCAATATCTTCCGGCCATACCGCCTGGGTTATTGTGACTAAAGGTTTATGTGGGCAAATTGATTTACAAATTATAAATGAATACACTTACATAGTAGTCATCATAGTATAAAATATAAAACAGTGATTAGTAACGAATGCCAACTCGATATCGAATTGAGGAATGGAATATAAGGACAAGCAAAAGAGACGGGAGGGGAGGGGGGTAATCATGAGCTGAGTAAATGTCCCTTTAGAGATTTTTTAAACCCGCTCAGGTTTTCAAGTTGTCTTATGGGCAAAGGCATGGAATTCCAGAGTCGTGCCGCCGGCACTGCGAAAGACTTGGACATGAAAGTTGATGAATGCTGAGGTACCTATATAGTATAGTATGTAGTAATAAATTATCCTGAGAGCCCAATGGAAAGCCATGGGATGAAAGCAGAGAGAAGGGATTATACAAATAAGTAGGCCTGTTTGACTGTAGTACACGGAAAAATAGGGCGAGTATGTGAAAATTCCGACATTGTCTAATGGGAAGCCACTCAATTTGTCTGCGTAAGGTTGATATTTGATCAAACTTCTTTAGGGAATAAACAAAGGGAATACACGCGTTTTGAATCCTTTCTAGCTTATCGAGTAGTTCTTCATTCGCGTCTAGGTAGGTCATATCAGCGTAGTTAATTATCGGCTAAACAAAAGATTGTACCATTTGGCGTTTAATACAAAGAGGTATGAGATTCTGAATCTGTTTAAAAAAATGGAGACTTGCAAAGACTTTACGACTGACCTCACTTACTTGAGGATGCCAAGATAAATTATCGTCAATGAGCAGGCCCAGGTCTTTTACAGTGCTGCTGTAAGGGACAACGACGTTGTCGATATTGATAGGAGGGAGGTATGTGTAGTGGGAATGAGGAAATTTTTATCGAAAGTAGTTACAAAAGCAGGTTTAACAAAACCTACATTTGGAAATACTTTACCCCAGTAGTTAGCTATAAGAATTGGACACAATGCACATCAAGTGTTTTTTTAGCATTATAAAATACACTGACAGTATTTACCCTTATTTGCAATAATTTTAAAAATATAAATAAATATACGTAAAATATAAATAAATAATATTTATTATTTCTTCCATAGGAGTTTCTGAAGAACTCAAACGTCACACCTTACCAGGGCCCCAAAAGAGTATACGGCGAGTATCAGTGTCGAGTTTGTAAGCACAAATGGGCAAGCAACGCGTCTTGGGCCAACAAGGGCCAGCTTTGTGCTAAATGTGGCATTGAGACCTTTCCGAAAAAACAAGTAAGTTTTATTTTATTTCATCCTAGCTAACCCGTGCCCACTTTGTTGGGCGGTAAACATTATTACTTGTGATGAAGTTATGAGTATGGTTCGGTTAGTACTGAGTGCTATGATTTATTTCTTGACTGCGAAAAGGAGGGTTATATTTTTACTGCATATGTATGTATGTATTTGCATGCCAATTTGGCTGTATTACCGGGTTTCAAATGAGTGAATGAAATGATTATAATTGAATAAATTACGTTTATTTTAATTTTTCATAACTTCTCTGTATACTATATTAGATGTAATGTACCAAAATATATTGTCTTATAGGAGTTCCAACCCGAGATAAGGTCGCGGTTCCATAACTATGTCGTATTATCTCTTTAACCATTTATGCAGTAAAAGGGAAAAGTCTTTTGTTTTAAACACTTGAGACGATAAATTAACTTATTTTGATATGAATTCATAATTGTTGATAATATGACTAATAAACATGACCTAACGATTAAAATTATTTTTTTAATATAAAAAACTACTCTTTGTGGCTTAAATTTAAAATTTAGACATATTATGCTGTCGTTGACTTTTTTATAGGCATTACTAAGCTCTAAAACTTTTCTCTAGAACACAATCATATATCTCTCATCGTTAAAGCAGCATTCATGAGAAACCTTTACATTCGACCGTTTTTTCTCCGACTTACTTTGCAAATCCGACTACCACGAAAAAGTCTTTTCATTTTCCGGATTATTGTATAGCCTATGACAGTCCCAAATAACGTGGCTTTCTATTGGTAAAATAATTTTCCAAAACGATTCAGTAGATCCAGAGATTACTCCCTACAACCTCACAAACTCACAAACTTTACCTCTTTATAATATTAGTATCCTATAAGAGTTGGCACTCTTCTTATGCTGCGCACAGACTGCCGAAAGGTAACATGCAATGTAACATGAAAGGTACATTTCCTCATTGTGGACGCAGGGCGCATGAACCGAACATGTACCTACTCGCATTTGTTTCTGAACGTAGCGTCAGTCTGCTGAGAACACGCGAAGAGAATGGAGTGTGACGACCAATTTTGTGGATTCCATAAACTTTCTCGTGTTCTGTACGCCTCGATTAATTGTATTTTTTTTCACTCCACGATTCGTCCGTAGCTGTATCAATACCTGGTTCAGTTCGTGTTCGCGCGCGTCTCAACACAGATCGTCCACACTGGCGCTCTGAGCACACTGCACGCCCCTTTGTGTTCGTTCGAAAAACCGACAAATCACAGGTCGCACTGCGCGCGAATTAAAATGCTCGAAGCGTGGGCATGAATTGCAGTTCGCGCGCGCTAGGCGTCCAGACTATGAGAATTTGTAACAAAGTGTGTTTGTTACATTGCATGATATATTGCACTAACGTGGACGGCAAATTCTTTCATTTCATGTTACGTTTCATCAGTCTGTATTAGTGATGCCACGAATGTCATATTTTTCACATTCGCGGATACGAATGCGAATGCGAATTTTCGGAAAGCGAATGTGCGAATGCGAATGAAATAGCGTTTAGGAATAGCGTTAAAAAAACAAACTTGTCATAATTTTTATTTCTTACAATAGGAAAGAACCTGAAAAATTAGAGTATATTGAGGCGAGAGTATAGAGTATATACGACCTTTTAGAGTATATTGGGGCGCGATTAACTGCATAAGTCTTCAAAATTCTACGCCTTCAACAAAAGGGCAAGTCTTGTAATGCTATTATCATTTTGCTTATTCGGCAACGATTTTTTGGGATAATGGATGTTTGGTGTCCCATTGTGTCTTTTTCATTAGAGTTTCTTCAATAGATAATTGTCTAGTTACCTCTTTTAATGAAGTTTCTTGTGGTTTATCCATTTTAAAAGTCTGGGTCTCCGCTTCAGTATGGATCAACATTTCGTATTCTTTGAATGAATACCTAAACAGTTTTCAAATGTGTCCGCAACGCCGAGGTAGTGTACCCAATTGTGGAATATTTTTTTTCACAAACATTGCATTTCGCGTGGTCTCGATCTATAGGCGTAAAAAATTGCCATATTTCACTTTTATTTACCGGTACCATGGCAAAAACTGTCAAAATAACTCAAAACAATTCAAAACTCATTGAGCTTCTTGTTTATTCACGTAAATTGGTCGAATTTAAATTTTTCAACTCATTGCCAGCAGAAATTAAAATACTTCAAGAGGTTGCATTTAAGAAATGCATAAAAAGAAACTTAGCCATGCATGCTCTCTATAATTTGGATGAATTTGACAAGGCCGTTTTAGTTTTTAAAAAATAAATTAGCTTTTATCAAATTTGTTCTGTATTTTGTCACCGTAGTTTTGATTTTATTGTAAAACTTGTTGTTTATTAACTGATTATTTTAAAATTTCTTGATTGACTATTTTTAAAACTTATTGATAGATTATTTAAAAATGTTGTTTACATTTTTTTTTTGTTATTTGAGTGTAAGATTGAATTTTTATAATTGATCCGATGGTGTCTTGCTTTTACATATAAAAAGTATATGTACACGTAATGAAGTTGTAATAACCTCTAGAAAATGTAAAATGACGTATTCCACAGTATGTACTTTTTGGAATTAATAAAATATGACTATGACTATGACTATGACTATTACTTTTTATTGGTCGAATGAAACATGTGATGCCTGCCTGCGTGCGCTGCACGTGCCGAATTGACGAAAACTAAAGAGAGTAGAGACGCGCGGCTCGGTGAGCGTGAAATTGTATTTTGTAAAATTGTATTTTTCAAAAAAAAATAGCAATTTTTTCAATATGGCGGACTTTAATTATTATTTGTGTCGCTTGTATACGACGTATTTCAACCAATGTCACAACGTCATTTCGGTCCAGTCAAATATTTCGAGATTGAAGTATGACTAGCGCGCCCTCTGGTGGACCGATTTCAAACACAATATTTTCAACTCTTGCCATGACCGAATGATGCCTGCATATCGAATTTCAGCTCAATCGGATGAAGCCTTTGGGCGCTATCGTGGCATAGACATGGCGTGACATAGACAGATAGGCAGACAGACAGACACGCAGACACACAGCCAGACACACAGACAGACTTCAGACTGGAATGGTTTTAATTGTCTTGGGGGATGTCAAAATTTATACATATCCGTCTTCATCTGGACGAAAAAATTGCGCATTCACAATACTAAAAAGTAAAGTAAAATCAGTTAAAACGAAGAGAAGAAAACAAAAGAGTTTGAAAACCGAATGCAGCACATAAATTATCGCTGTTCTTATAGATAATACCTAGAACAGAGAGGCATAGTATGCCGCTTCATCAAGACGAAATTCGGCAGGTAAAGTAAGGTGAGATACAGAGAGTAAAGAGAGGCAAAAAACTAAATAGCATAATTCCATTTGTTTATTTGTAGATTTTGTTTATTTAGATGATACCTTGGCTAATTTGTATAAAATCTAGCATTCGTAAGTAATTTTTCATTGTAAGAATGGGACACGATAAAACAAAACAATTTTTCGTTTAGATCGTTTTGATTGAAACCGGAATATTTAGATCGTTTTGATCGCAACGGTATTTGTAAATTATACCGTTTTGATTGCTACTGGTGTTATAAAAACAGAAAATTAAAAGATTTATTCTATTTTTACTTTTTTTTATTTCTACATCGTTAATTTATTCTATTAAATCCATAATAAATAAATAGGTAAAATTTTCTCAAAATAATGAATATTATTTAAGAAATATATCAATATGTCTTTTTCACACTTTTTATTCACCATTTACACCAAACCATTTTGCACAGTAACTCATTTTACCGAAGCTATCCTCAAATGTGAATGTTGCCATATGTAAATTAGGGATAACACAACAAAACCCAGTAAAGGTACATAGTAAATATATTTAGACCGTTTTGAAAGAAAACATTTTAACGGGCTATGATTTAGTATGAGATTTAGGTCACTTTGAAAGAAATTCATAATAATTTCATATAATCAACCATTTTCAACTAGCGATAAATCTTTTTGAACGAAATTGGTGATTTCTACCTCATTTTTCAAGAGTTTCTAGTTCGTTTTGATAGCAAATAGTTTTACCAATCGATAGAACGGATCAGGCCGTGTCGATTAAAAAAAAACATGTTTGGGTCCAATACCGATTTAGATCGTTTTCGCCGACTTTTCAGGTTTTAACCTGGTTTCCCCGATGATGAATCTACTTTTCAATTATTTTTTTTGTTTCTACAGGTACCGTTTGAGAGAAAGGAAATGAAAAGTGCGGCGGCACACAAAGGGTATCCTCTGGCGATGCATCCAACCCATCTGTGCCCGAAATGCAAAGAACTCGGTTACAATTGCATGTTTTACAAATAACATATTCGTAATTTTTGACAATAAATTGATAAATTTTGTTAATTTTTTAAATCTTAAAAATATATCTAATTTTAAAATCGTATCATTATACTTCAAAATAACGTACATAAATAAAAACAAAAAAATATATACTTTTTAACTTGTTTTGAAATGTCAAATGTATATAAATGTAACAACTCTAACTTACAAATGTCAACGGAGTGCCTGTTATTTGAATTTGAATTTTTATTACACATGTTATAAAAGTCATAACATAAAACACAATTGTATAACATAAAACGTATTATACAAATTTGTAATTTTGATAAAATTTTATTTCCATTGATAAAGGTGTTTTAATTTTAAAATCCTGTAGTTTTAAAATCATACTTCGAAATACCGTACATAAATAGACAGAAAAATATTAGGTTTGAACTTGTTTATAAATGTATAATGTATATTAATGTTACGTTAAAGAAAAAATATCTATATATTTAATCATGCTTACAAAATATCAACCTTATGCCTGTTAGCGTGGAAGCAGATTAAAAAAACGTTAATTTTATATTATTTTACTAACCAAAACATTAAAATACGTATTTTACTAATTTTAAATCTAAAGAAAAAATATCTATGTATTTTTAGCGGTCCTTTTTTTAAATAGTCGATAGGAATTTATAATTTAAATGCTTATTTTTTTAGGTTTAATGTTTGTCGGTTAAGTTTAGAAAGTTTTCTAACAATAATGTTATTGTCACTGTTTCTGATGCAAATGTTATTATATATTTTTTTATAATGTACCTTTTTTTGACTAAATACATAATATCTACCTACTCATATTTTAAATTGACATTTTTATGTAGGTTTTATGAAAACCCCAAAATACATAAAAATATATCTGCTGTAAAATCCGTTGTTTCATTTTTAAAAATTAAATAAATGGTTTATGCATTGTAAAATTGTACCACATATAAAGGCCTACGTGTTTGAGAATTTAGGCTAAAATGATGGGGTGACGGGGGGAGAGGACAGGTCCGGGGATTTTTTGAAAATTACATGCAAGAAAACCTCATTTTCCGCTATGTTGGTACCTAAAAGTATTTGAGTGGAAGCAATATCTTTATAAAAAAACATGATTTTCTGTTGTAGTTTACTTATGTTTACAATGGAAATAGGAACTTAGTTCACCGAAAGAGACATAGAATTACGTTAAAACTGAATATAAAGTGAACTATCGTCGATTTTCCCGTACCAAAACTATCTGTCGAACTTATAGACGCCTGAATAAGTTTGAACAAATTTCGTGCGGTGTTAGATTTAGCTGCTTTAACTTCGGTGGGTAGTTTTAATGCGGAAAAGTGACAGCCGTCCATTTCACATTCCGCTCTGACGTACTGCTCTGTCTTGTTCACATAAAGTAATTTTCGATTTTAGTTCAAGAGAAACGAAATCGATCCATCTTAACTTGGTACACACTAGAAAAAATAGTAATCCATCACAAGTGGTCAATTTGAAAATAGTAATCCATTACTTGAAAATGACAGTGAGAAATATGTTTAGTTTTCGGCAACTTATAAACTGCTATTAATTTTAGTATAATATTTTGTTGTTGAATACAGAACATAAAGTATTTATCACTCCTTTTATCGCTTACTTGTTGAAACAGCAACTGCACCAGGTTCCAGGCGGTAGATTAGTCAATGGTTTAACTTTCTAAATATTTTGAAACAAGACATGTAACCAGAAATAAATCTAGTAAAATATTACACATAAATGGGATTTCAAATTTGGAATATTGACTGATCAAATTTCTTTTAACAAGAAAAAACCAGAAAAAAATATAAACCACTTTTATCGGGGCCAATTTGGGGCCCACTTAAGTCGGGGGCCCTCAACGATCGCTGACCAGCCAATTTGGCCAGTCTGATCCTAGGGGGGGGGGGGGGAGGGGGTGAATTTAGTGTGCTGAATGCGTATCTGCAAAGAGGAATAGGTTTTAACCGCCAAAAAAAAGGCATGCACGACGCACATGTTTGAGGGATTGACGAAAATTATCCATGAATTAGGATGAACCCTTAGCAAATAAGCATATAAATATTCGAGGTATTGAATCATTCAACATATCTGTGAAATGGAATGGAAGAGGATTTATTTATTTATTTTAAAGTATTATCAAATACTATTTTCATTGCTACATTATATAGACGATAACCAATGGCGAAACAATCACTAACTCTTCGTTGTTATACCTGTTCAACGCCGCCCAACTGGGATAAACCTGTTCCAAGGCTAGCGTTTCTAAAACATTTTAACACAAATTGAGAAGGATAACTAAAATAAATTAACTAACGTATAAAATAAATCTAAATAAAAAAAAATTAAAAATATATATCAATAATGGTATATATGTATTTATTTTCATAATTGGGGTGTTGAAAATAGTCAATATTGAATAGTCAAGTTAATTTAAAAAAAAGCTGAAATATAATGAATAAAATAAAATAAAATATAGATATAATATAGTCAAAAAGAAGAATTTGCGAAGAATGTATACCTCCGAAACGGGTGGAATAGAATAGCACCTTGAAATTGTATGAAGTACTACCCTTAGAAGACAAGCACACAGATGTTAGAAAATAATACAACATAATAGAATAATCGTTTACTAATAACTAACGCAGTTGTACAGGTGTAGTTGTAGTTTGAGATATAACAAAATGTGTTTGTATAATCTTACGGTTAAAGCGTTCAATATCAATACATACTTTCCTCCTGGTCGGTTGGTGGGCCGGAAAAAATATCATATTAAAATAAATACTTTTTTTAATGGTATTTATTAAAAATATTTGTAATAAAGCTTTACAAAGTTGCCATTGAATTAAGACATAGAATCTACCAGGTATTTGAACATTGTTTGCAAATCAAAGAAAGTAAAGATTGTTAATTTTATCAACACCACTAGACCACAGTCTGTTCTCGAGTGATATAAGTATTATAATTTATTATATAGTCCACCTTTTTTCGTTAGGACAATTTACAATTTAATTTATAAATTAGAACAAAAAAAAAAGAATGTTAGATTTTAAAATAGTGATAATAAAAAGATAGGTACCTACATAGGCATTATTATGATATCGTCTTATAATTATAATAAGTATAAAGATTTTGTAAAAAAAATAAAAATAAACAAAATAAATACATTTTTATTTCTTAATACATATGTCACAATACAGTCATAATGCAATATCAAAGCAACTTGAAGTAAAAGCAAGTTTAAATCAAGTCAAGCAAGTCTAGATTTTACATTTGTTTTACAAAATATTCACGCGATTCAAATTTAGACTATAATAGTAGAAAAAAAGAAATAATACTATTACAGCAACTCATAATCTAAGCACTAAATTAATAATGAATTAGTCAAAGCAACACAATATAAATATAAATAAGAATGGAATACTTGGAACTAAATATAACATTTTAGCAAAAATATAGCCACGTTTACTATATTTTTACAATATTTTAGATACAGGATATTAAATAATTTTAAAAAATTCTTAAGGTTTTAATAATATTATATTATATTGTGTCATTTAAATATAGAGGTTATCAAGACTTACCCTTGCGGAAATAAATTTCAAACTCTTTAGGACTGTAAAAAAAATCTGGGAATAAATGGTCTTGGTCTAAATATGTTGGGGTAAGGGGGAGTCCTACCCGGTCTCGCACTTCTGCGTGGAGGCCGCCGAATGGGTGTTGCCCGTAAGTTTAACCGACCCTGAACATATGGGTCTTAGTGGCCAAACTGCAACAGAGCTCATTAGCTCCCCCTCCAGATTAGCAATAAAACACAAAGCAGACCATGGTAGCTCCGTTTGTATTTTATTTATCATATAAACGGCATATTACTCTTGGAGAACTCGAGGGTTTTTGGTGAAAAGTAGCGGATATGAAGTACCTGGAATTCGGCTGAAATATAAACGAAAACCGCATGGAGTCTTGATACTCAAAATGTCAACCCTTTATCAAAACTGACGTGACAATTACCTACCTAATTTGCACTGAATTTACTAAAATACATTATTTAATTAAATTAATTCCTAAAACGAGCTGGGACTCGTTCTTAGTTTTCCCTGCGCAGTCCACGCGAGAAACGCCTCCTGACACCACGCCATTTTGCATCCGGATCCTGCCTCGACAGGCGGCATCCGGTTGCAAGGGGATGCCACCTGATCTATCAGCGATGGCTATGCTTGAGGCTATATTTCATCGAATATAGCCTCAAGCATAACCAGCATAAGCAGAAGAGTATCTCGTACTGGACACGGCTCGAGTCTGTGGGAATGCAGACTGATGCGTCTCGCCTCGATAAGGAAAGTAAGGAAAAGGTAACCGAGAAGCGGGACCCGTTGACTCGCCTCGTGAGAGGGGTACCGGGTATGCCGTCGCTGTCTTGGGGGACGTGATCACTCGAAGAATGATACTTTGGTCGTATTTTCGCCGGTTTATATAGGCCGAGAAATTATGCAATCCAAATTATTCCTAGTAAAAGTATTGTTTCATCATGCCGATTCATCGCTACACTAGGTAGAATAATGGCTGAATTTGTGTCAGTGTATTTCACTGGAAATCAATGCATTTGTTGATTGCATGTAACCATACTTAAGGGTCTTTACAATACTATAACGTAGGATTGTAAGAGAGCGTAAATAAGTTAATGGTAAAAACATATTTTTTTAAATGCTTTGCCCCGAGCCAACCCTGGGCGCAGAAGCCATATCATGGTGAATCTTATAACGGGCTATCATACTTGAATGCGTATAAAAAAATTCGTGGCTGTGCTGTTGACCGTTGTGGAGTCCCCTCGACAGGAGCCAACCCTGGGCGCAGCAGCCATGTCATGGTAAAACTTAGAACGGTCTATCATCATTGAATGCGTATACAAAAAATCGTGATTGTGCTGTTGACCGTTTAAGAGTCCCCTCGTCGGAAGCCCACCCTGGGCTCAGCAGCTATGTCATGATGAAGCTTATAACGGGCTATCATAATTGTATGCGTATACAAAATTTTGCGTCATGTGCTGTTGACCGTTGAGGGGTCCCCTCATCGGGAGCCAATCCTGGGTGCAGAATCAGGTTATGCTTACATGTAAAATAAAACATGTAAAATTTCAACTTCATAGGATAAGAGGAAGGGGTTTCTAATTCTGCTTGCAAGATTTGACCTAAACAAATATAAGGTCAAATACAAGGTAAATAAAAGCTTGTAAAAAATAAACATGTAATCACATAGTGTACATTAGTTTTGAAATGGCCGTCGTAGCTAAAAAATACAATTTATTAAAATTCGAAATCATTTTTATTCAAACTTATCTAATTGGACACTTTTTAAATGCATTTAATTATCATTTTTTAGTATTCGGCTTTTAAAACTATAATGTTAGTTGAATAAAAAATATTGTATATCGTCACGAGTTAATAAAATTCGTTAGTTGTCAAATACAACTTGTCAAATACAAAAGTAGAAAAAATCGAAAAATCTTATTTCATATTCCATTGCTGCTGTAACCACAGTTTTAGATCTAGAAGCAGTAGTTCCATTACAGGCATGGCAGGAAGTTGTCTCTGTAACATAAATAAGGGCAGATATGTGAAATACAGATGGATAATAACGTATCACCTGCTCTCTATATGTCCTGAAGAAAATATTAAATTTTAATTTTTCAGGGAGTTTTCCTTATCGCACCAATTATAAATCTGAACAAAAGCGGACTTATTGCTAAACAAACAATGGGCCCAATTGCGTTTCTTTGGGAACTAAAACTGAAATTAGTTCAAGCGAGCGAGATAGAGAAATACGTTAGAGCGGAATATGAAACGTACGATCTTCGTTAAAACCTATCTGTCGAACTTATACTCGTCCGAATAAATTTGAACACATTTCATGCGGTCATTCAAATGCTTTAACTATGGCGGGTAGTTTTAATGCAAAAAGGGACGACCGTTCATTTCACATTCCGCTCTGACGTACTGCTCTGTCTCGTTCACATGAACTAATTTACGATGTTAGTTCAATAGAAACGCCACAGAGCCCAATGTCTTACAGACAAACATAACAATATCATATTATTAGAAAAATCTCTACTAGATAGACAAGACAACGGAGCCACTCTGGAAATACTCGGGTTTTCATAGAAAAAAAAACCTGCATATGAAGTTTGTAGCACCCGACGTTTCGGCGATGTTGCAATCGCCGTTGTCCAGGGTAGACTAAGGAGATGTTAATCGTCATCCCCTGTTTTGCGGGTAGGCGGCAAACTGCTGCTGTTACTACACACGCCCCACCACAATCTGCTAGATATATAGATAGATAGAGGGATATTTTTTGTTGCACATTTAAGGACACACAGGCGGACTTATTGCTTAAATTACATTATCTTATAGCTAACCTTTGCGTAAGTGAAAAGATTTAGGTGTCAGTAGAGTAAAATAAACAAAAAAATATATACCTAACAAAAAATATTCACATAACAAATATGCCATTTTTAAAAAATAATAATTAGGTTTTAGAGAATATTCGCAAGGAGAGGTGGACAGGAAAGGATAGGATAAGACGTAGTATAACAAGGAATTTAGATGCATGGAATGCTTTTTCAGAGACACTTGAAATGTAGAAACCGTTGGTGCGTTTCTGATATTGGACTAGAGCTGGCCACATAGTCTAGATGCATGAACGGGGAAGAAATATGCATGAAAAGAAGAATTGTGAGAAGTATATGGTATATAATAACCTGAATAGTAATCGTTATCAGGACAACGGATGACGATTGACAGTACTTCAGGCTACCCTGGACAACGGCGGTTGCAACAGCGCCGAAATATCGGATGCTACAAACTTCAAACGGCAAATTCGTTTTATTAATTTACTAACTGACCCGTGCCCACTTCGTTGGGCGATAAAACTTTTTACCTGTGATGAAATTATGAGTGTGGTTCGGTTAGGAGTGGTATAATTTATTTCCTGACTGCCAAAAGAAGGGTTATATTTTTACTGCATATGTATGTATGTATTTGCATGCCAATTTGACTATAATACCGTTATTTGTGAGTGTCTTCTTGTGAGTGTCTTATTTGTGAGCGTATTATCTCTTTAACTATTTATGCAGTAAAAGGGAAATTATATGCAGTAAAAGAAAAAATTCTTTTGTTTTAAACACTTGAAACGATAAATTTACTTATTTTGATAAGAATTCATAATTGTTGATAATATGACCAATAAACATGACCTAACGATTTAAATTATTTTTTTAATATAAAGTACTACTTTTTGTGACTTAAATATAAAAGTTAGACATATGCTTTCGCTGACTTTTTTGTAGGCATTATCAAGCTCTACAACTTTTCTCTAGAACTTAATCATATATCTCCCATCGTTAAGGCAGCTTTAGTTAAAAACGTTTTCGTTCGACCGCTTATTCTCCGACTTACTTTGCAAATTCGACTACCACGAAAAAGTCTTTTCATTTTTCGGAATAGCCTATGACACTCACAAATAACGTGGCTTTCTATTGGTAAAAGAATTTTCAAAATCGGTTTAGTAGATCTAGAGATTACTTCCTACAACGTCACAAACTTTACCTCTTTATAATATTAGTATAGATAATGTCAAACAACCGCTATAGCCTTCTATTTCATATCCTTCATATGGCTAGGCACATTCGGAGATTAAAAAGTTTGGTATAGAGCAAATGACAAGAAAGGTATATTTAATAATATAGTTTCTTTTGATGCAAAGATTTTCGGATTAGTTTCAAATTTCTACAAAAAGCCTCGCTTTACTATTCTACCATATAGTAGAGCAATTTAAAATATAC
This sequence comes from Micropterix aruncella, assembly GCA_944548615.1. Classification (NCBI taxonomy): domain Eukaryota; kingdom Metazoa; phylum Arthropoda; class Insecta; order Lepidoptera; family Micropterigidae; genus Micropterix; species Micropterix aruncella. The sequence goes on from OX155963.1 coordinate 1,789,950, forward strand.
CTAAAATAGGTCATATTTTAAAATATAATATTTACAATAAAATCTTACGTTATACTGCATTGACTGGTCCGTTAGAAATTCCTGTAATTAAAACAAAAAAAAAATTATAGTGACTTCGTGAGAATTTTATTTGGTTAGCTTCTACTCGTTATTATGAAATTTCAAATGAGCGGGTTACTATCATACTCTTACAGCCGGGTTTATTATCATACGTTATATTATCATACTCTTACAACCAACCCCACTATGAAATGTTTATGTTAGACGCATGTTAGACGCATTTACACACAATATGTTACGTCAAACACACATGTGTGTCTGGTTATTGCATTCGATCAATAGAAGTGAAATGCAATTCTGATAATTTTATGGTAGCCCAGCCGGAAATCGAACCCAGTCCTATACAATAAAAGATCAGGCGATCTAACCACTATGCCAGAATATTTTAGATTCTATTATTAGCATATTTCCTGTGGGATAGTTATACAGATCTGCCTTAGGCTATCGTTTTGAAAGTACCTTTTGAATCCACGTGTCTAAACTACTTTATTTTATTTATTTATTTGAGCGCATAACCGCGACTACAAATGGTTTTTTACAGAATATTTTTTTATACAGAAGTACAGCTATAATAATGTGCTCACCATGTTGCATAGCAAGGTATACAAAATTAATATAACAAATTTATAAAGACTGAATTTCTCTTTAAAATGATATATAAATTTAGAGAAAAATATATACAGTAGAACTCCAATTATCCGAATTCCGACTATCGAATCGCTGATTACCCGAAATTAGGACGGAAGAAAAAATAATACGGAGACGAGCAAACCTTCAATTTTAAACTTAATGTCATTGTTTGAAAAGAATATGGGTTTTCTTCAAGAAAATCAATGAAGGCAGCAACAAACAAAGATTTAGAAGATGCCGTTTTCAAGTGGTTTTTAGCAACTTTCTATGCGAAACCCAATTTCGGTTACGATTCTTTGTGGAAAAGATAAGATCTTAGCTGAGAAGCTTGGTTGATCATCCTTTAAAGCAATAACGACTGGCTCTATGTCTTTAAAAATAGTTTTTTACTTCCATTTTCAATATACATACAGTAATTAATTAAAATGTATTTTTTTTGGGACAAATCCGATAATCCGAATTTTGGATTACCCAAATGAAGTCCAGTCCAGATTGATAAGGTTAATTGGAGCTCTACTATACCTATATAACTTAAAATTAATAGATGAGAAAAACGAGACAGAGAATCATTTCAAGTAAATTCAATAATATTACCCAATAACATTATTATCACCTGATAATTTCACTAACCATGAGATTACTGCATACATGCGCATTGTGTATACATATAATAATATTATTAATTATAAGAAAAGGCGAGCTTATTACCTACAGGCGATATTGTAGAGCTAACTGTACTGATTTACGAACATTGATAATGACATTAAAATTAAAAGCTTCATTTAAATTAGAAACTTAAGCTAAAATGTAAATGTAAATGTCTAAACGTAAATGTGGCCGGGACGATGCTTCAAGAAGAAGACGAGTAATCATATTACGATTTGTGGTAGCCCTTAAGATTCCTGACGTCACTCGCTTCGATTTCAGTTTTGTTCTAAGAGAAGCTACTGTCTGGTATTCTGTGGTGTAGCGTTGATTTTATTTTAAAAGTTATTGTTTATTAACTGAATATTTAAAAAAAAATTATTGACTATTTTTTTTAATTTATTGATAGATTATTTTAAAATGTTGCTTATATTTTTTTGTTATTTGAGTCTGTTTGATTTGATTTTTATAAATGATCCGATAGTGCTTAGCATTTACATATAAAAAGTATATGTACACGTAATGAAGTTGTAATAACTTCTAGCAAATGTAAAATGACGTACTCCAAAGTATGTACTTTTTGGAATTAATAAAATATGACTACATTACATTACATTACTTTTTCGTCGTGTCCAATTGACGGCTAAAAACCGCTCTTGGACGTGTCAAAATATTTGGGTTAGGTAGTAAGTCTCGTTACTACTCTTCACTGAACATACATAGGTAGTCAAGTATTAAATACTAGATTGTCAAACTATAAATATAAATAATCAAAATCAAAATAGAAGCCTAATATTTGAAGTACTTGGTAATTCGAAAAGATACGTAGTGAAATTGTTCATTCATATTCAAATTGTCAGTAAAATGTTATGCATTTTAAACTAAAAGTACAGATATAAGACCATATAAAATAATCAGACAATAAGGCTCTACTTTTTAGTAATTTAATTGAGCATAATGTTTGAAAAATCATGGCCCTCAAATTCGGCTAGATTAAAGAAAGGGTGGCCTATCAGTACCTCCTTGATGTTTTTTTTTAATTTTATGTCCTCCAGCTGTTTAAATTTTGTAGGGAGTAGATTATAGAATTTAATGCTAAGGTACAAGTAGCTTTTCTGTACTTTTGCCAGTCGTATTCGGGGTACGCTTAAAAGGGAGCTACCGCGGGTATGATGCGAGTGAATGTCTGCATTATTTGCAGTTTCTGCGAGCTGCTGTCTATAATACATTAAACACTGGTATAGGAACGCTGAATACATAGTCATTACCCTTGCCTTACTGAAATATTCTTTGCATGAGGTCCTAGTCGTTACCTGATACATGCTGCGCAGTGCTCTCTTTTGCGAAAGAAAGATTCTTTTGCTGGTTGCGGCATTTCCCCAAAATAGTAGTCCATAAGTCATTAATGACTTAAAATACGAAAAGTATTCTGATATGGCTGGCTGACTATGACTATGTGTACTAATAATATAGGTATGTTGATCATTGTATGCAGTCAAAATTATGGAATATATACATTTAATATTATATGGACTTCCGTAGAGATATAATACTTCTTATTGTTGAAAAATATCCACGTCATTAAACTTACTGTTTTACTGATTAAACATCCTATAGAAATAAACTATCGATAATGACATTAAAATTTAAAACCATCAATCAAATTAGAAATTAAAGCTAGGATGCAATGCTAAACCTGGATTCTGAATGCTAATTAAAATAATATGAAAATGAGACATCGGATGCAACTTCACCTATTAGGTTGCACATTTTAAACAACCATTCAAGTAGACCTAATATTTGTACGTTGAGTATGATACCACCAAATCTGGTTGTGAAACAATTATCCGTTGAGTATGATACGACCAGATCTGGTTCCGCGTTTTTTTACGTTCTCATATTTATTCATAATTATCTAATTGTTTTACAAAATGATATTTCAATATTCTATATTCGAAATTTCAATGCAATCATTGTGCAGTTGTTCTTTTTATGATTGGTGTAGTAGTTTCGTAGTTATAGTACTTTAAGGTCGATGTCGCCGAAAATCCTGCAAAAGAGACAGATGCATCCATGAAAATACCCATTTACTCCAAGGGTTAATGATTTGCTCTCGTAGTCCCCATTAATTTATCACGTGAGCTCTTCATTATTTAGCCATAATCCCTAAGTATAAGGCCACCAATTTTAGGGCAGTCATCTCCCTTACATTTATTGACATGAAATGTATAGATGTATATGTAAATGAAAATATATAAGAAATGTAGTTGCATACATTTCTTGTGTGCAGAATATTCATTTTCATTTACGTCGTGCCCAATTAATGGCTTAAAACTGCTCTTGAACGTGTCGAAATATTTGTGTTAAGAAGTAAGTGTCATTACTACTCTAATCTTTATTTAACATGTATAGGTTCACAAGAATTTAACTATTAGATTGAATAAAATAATATCTAAGAGACTTTGGAACCTACTAAAATTTATTCATCGTAAAATCCTATTACAAAACAAATTAAAGGCTAATTAATTAAAATAGTCTATAATTCGAATGGGTACCTCGGCACCTTCTAATAGTAACTCATCATAATAGCTAAACTAGTCAGTAAAAAGTTAAATACTCAAAATAGAAGCCTAATAATTGAAATAGTAGAAATACTGAATATTTCGTATATTTTTAATATAGTACGGGTATATTTTGAAAACCAAAAAAGAAAACTTGAGAGTATACCCTATAATTCTGACTCCTGACCACCCTAGAACGGGCTAGTCCCAGTTGGGTGACAGAAACAAATAAGAAAAAGGTTAAGGTTTTGCCATTCGGTTCCTCTTATTTTTGTAAGCTAATCAATAGTTTATAATAAAAATAATAAAGTGTTTGCAGTTAAAAACTTTAAAAAAAATATATATATATCATAGAATTTAAAGAACATTTATTGCATATTTTTCTGCACAAAGATCAAAGTAATAAATAGGTAAAAAGGAAATATATTTGTTTTTTTTGTGTGGATTGCCTAATATAACGTGTTTCCAGCTTTTTCCATACCGTTCCAGACCTGCTAGACCCCAAGGTTAAGATTGTAGTAAACAATACATGATAAAACATCATACCTCAGCAGCAATTGCGATTCTCATAATAGAATCACAACATAGAAAGCCGTCGCGAGTCACTCCATACAAACGGACAACCAGGAACTGTAAAAAAAAATATATATTATACATACGTAACATTAAATTTAGTACTTGTTAGTGATGCCATTAGTTGTGTAATGTATACATTTGGTAAAGGTTAGCTAGTTCCCTGAAAAATAAAATCAGAAATTCCGTGGAGAAAATTTCGAGATTGTGGGTATTCACCAAAGGCAGAAAGAAAAAAGGCAGAAAGAACGTCTTTGGGATAATTAATAGTGGACATTTTTAATTCTAATTTACAATTATCAAATTTCACGGCGAATTTTCCGCTTACATCACGTAGATGTCGACACTGCGCCCACTAGTGTCACAGGAGCGTTTTCAAATCTGAAACCAGACTATAGGACAGAGAAATCCGTCCAAATCTGATAGACAGCTCATTTCAAACTAGATCAAAAACTTAAATTGCTTTCGTATAATATTTAAATGCCTTTAGAAATTTGAAATATATTACGAAGAGTTAGTTAATGTTTCGCCATTGGTTATCCTATATCAGTGATTCCCAAAGTGGTCCAGGTGGACCCCCAGGGGTCCACGGGAGACTCGACGGGGTATATACGTTGGAGTGAAAAAAAAATGGGGGTTCACAATTTATAAGTGGGGGTCCACAAAAAAATATCTGGTTTCGATAGCAAAAAACAACAATTTAGCTTGGCTTTACCTTTCAATGTTTATTTAGCATTCATTTTCGTTTTTTAAAATCCCCCTTAATTTTTTCGAGTACTGTATTTTAAGAAGGTCAGCAATCGTTACTTGTAAAAACTTGCATATTCGATATTCAGTAAAACGCGTGTCGGGACTTGAGCAGCTTGCAGATTGAACGTCACAAAACGAGGAAATTTGCAGTTAATCCTTACAAAACTGAAGCCAAATATTGATAATTTCCTGTCAATCCATCAAAGCCCGTAAAAAATATGACTATTTATTTTTAAATTGTTGATTTGCATTGTTGAAGTTACGGTACGTTATTAATGTTTAATTTTAATTCTATTAAGTCTGTAATCATATTATTGTAATAAAATATACTATTTTTTCCTTTTATTTTTACCACTCCGAATTTAGGGTTGGAACTTAACCGCGACGCAATTTTCTATCGTCGGATCTAATCTTCACATTTTTTGACGAGTTTTGTGAATATGGTAGAATTGTAGCAGCAGAGGGTCCACCGAAACCAGTATCATTTTGTAAGTGGTCTACGAGAAAAAAAAGTTTGGGAACATCTGTCTATATAATGTAGCAATGTCAATAATACATATTTAATAGTGACTATAAAATAAATAAATAAAAAAATACCCTTTTTTAGCCAAGCTGCATATTTTGTTAATATTTTATTGCGATCATTTCCTTCTCCTCGAGACATTATTTGGAGACATTATTTTTAAGTTCGCGGTTGGAGTTTCTATTTTGTCGTTATCCATCGCACTTTTTATTGGTTTCTCTTTAGCAAAACCAGCCTGCAGCAATTTCTTGAGCAATTAAAAAGGGGTCTTTTGTTGCTATTTCCGTGTCCTTTTCTGGTTGTATCGATTGACTGCATTTTTAATGTGGATTCATAATTTTAATTCTACCACGAGTCCATGACGAGTTTTTAATGGACAGAAAAAAACATTGAATTAAAATTCTAAGGGGAAAGTGTACAATAAACTTTTTGATCCGACTAATAGTATAATTGTCATGAATTATATACAGTTGGCCGCTTTTAGCCAATGCAATCGTAAATGTCTCATGATTACGAACGCTACTGGTGAACGATCTTTTCCCAAGTTGACGCTGCTCAAAAATTGTCAACGATCAGCGATGACACAAGAACGACTGAATTTACTTGCCATTATGGCCACTGAATACGTCGTATTAAAAAAAAATAATTTCCAATGCGTATTAAAATAGTTACCACAGAGAAAATAAGGACAGTCAATATTTAAAGTTTTATTAGTTTGTTCAGTTTTATAAAATTTAAACTTTGTTTAAAATAATACTACAATATATTGTTTATCGATGGTTGTTATGTTTAAGAAAATTGGTTATTAAGATTTTGTTGTTCAAAAGGTAATAGGATTAAATTTGCAAAGCGCAAATGTAGGGCCCGATATTTCAACAGCCTAAGGGCCCCTACATGGATTAATTCGGCACAGGTGGGCCCTGGTGCACCGCACCACCTCGCACCTCCTTTGTAGCTACGTCACTGCACGGGAGCGACTGTGAATCTGGAACAAAATTATTGGGCGGAGAAATCCGTTCTAATCCGGTAGACAGTCTATTTCAAACTGGGTGTTTCGATTCCTATCTAAACATCCAGTTTAAACTGAACGTGCATTGATGACTTCCCCAAAGCCCCCTATTTTAACTACTGTAATTTATCGAGGCCAAATAATACCAAATGCTTAAAAGATCCATGTTTTATCTAAGTTTTGTTAACTTTGTTTCTACGAAGCTAGTTACCGAAATATTTTAACTAGTTTTTCAACATAACTACTATTTGATCATGAAGCCACTCGTCGTCAGTTTGGTCGATTTTTCAGAATGTTAGAATTCGTATATCTTGTGTAAACGTTTTGTAAATGTTTGTATTAGTGTAAATGTTTTAGTGAAATAGCTTAAAATCCATTGGCCCATAGACAGGGTCTCATTAAGGCAAACTTACCGGCAGTGGTCTTTCCGGAGTATGAATGAAGGCTTCGATGTGATACCGCACTCTGCAGTACTCCGAGGGCTCTAACCCGTCATACCATTGATGATTCCAAACGTCCTGTAATTTTGAAATTTTAACTTACACATCATATCATTGATTAAACAGGGTTTTGGGTTGCTCAATGCCTTAGTACGTCTTGGCTTAGTAGCTGATATCATTGTCCGGCGAAACTTATAGCAATTTATTTGGTCATTTATAACAACATTGATAATGAACCTACACAAGCATTCGGGTATGAGGAAGCTATGCTCGCGATGGATCCCACAAAATTTGACTGAGGCTCAAAACACGGGACGCGTTACTTGGTGCGATGCCATCACCAGATGCTATTGCCAGCTTACCAGATTTTACAAAGGGGATTAAAATTCGGTGTGAAACATTGGTGTAACATTGGTGTGAAACATTGGTGTAAAAAAATTGATGTAACAGGTGACAATATATGAATATGCAGCTACGACCCCATTTGGGTCTACCAAGATTAGCAGAACTCAACCAAAGTAGAGCACGTGCAAAGTTCCGCGGAGCGGATGATCGACTCGGCACGTGGCTACTGTTTCTTTGGAGTAGTTTGGAAAATCATCTGATTGGTACACGAACATTTGTTTTCCGGGACTTGACGAACTCCGTAAATTCTGCAACCGTAAAGAGAGACAAACGATTTATTGAATGCGAAAAACGTAGAACTCACGAGCCATCGTCATTGGGCAACAGTAGCCACGTGGTTACTGTCGCTTTAGATATCATCGAACCCTGAATGCTTTTTAGTACATATATTGACGAATTTCATAAAAGCAACCGTAAACGCTGTATCATCTTGCATCATGACAATGGCAGCTCTCTATAGTCAAGCGAATATTTGAAGGCGAAAAACGTAAAACTCATGAGCCATCCTCCATACAGTCCTGACTTACCCCATGCCATTCTTCGAATAAAGTGAAACAGTTTTTCACACTTAACCAAATTAATGTACTTGGGTGGCCAGGAAATTCCCCCGATCTCAAACCGATCGAAAACCTCTGGGCCATTTGCAAAATACGGCTCTCCAAGATGGATTTTACAAGGGAAACTAAGATGATCACTGCAGTAATTCAAGTCTGGTTTCACAATGTGACTTTTTCTTATCCCCAAAAATTAAGAATCAATTACGCTGATTACAAAGCGGATTTTATCTCGTGCAAGTGGCAACTCTGAAATTTGACAGCTATCTCCCAAGATTGTTTCGATTATTAAAAATGGAGTGCTACACAAAGGAAGAATTTTGATCAGGTCTTATTGAGCCTTATTTTTTTTTAAATGAGGCCGGAATTGCAGTGACTGTGAACGGCATTGGTTACAGTAACATAATAACGGGGTTTTTGTTGCCTTAACTGGATGGCATGGATCTGGACGACGGTGGTTTCAGCAGGACGGCGCTACCTGCCACACCTCATGATACAATCGATTTATTGTAAACAGGATTTCCAGACAAAATTATCTAACGAATCTCTGATGTTGTCTGGCCACCAAGATTGTGCGATTTAACGCCGCGCGATTTCTTTCTTTAGGGATTTGTGAAATCTCAGGTCTATGAAAATAAACCAAAAACAATTCCTGAGCTCAAGGCCGATATCCAACGCGTGATCGGAGGGATACAGCCACATCTTTGTCAAAAAGTCATTGAAAAATTCATATTTAGAGCAATGGCCCGACATCAGAGCCGCGAAGGCTATTTGCCGGATATTTTTTGACGTGACAACGTCTTATAATTCGATGGAGCTGGCTGCACGCACGAAAAAACATGACTCATGCGGCGTTACCTCGCTCTGAGGCGTTCCATTTATTATACTTATTATTCAATATAAATGCTGCCATCTACCGGTTGCGAAAGAATTATTTACTAACCTCAGTCTAAAATAGTACGAATGAAAATCACTAGATTGATTTAAATTCTTGACATAATTTTATATGTATTCTTGATATACGGAATGTTATTACTGAACGGACAATTTTCTTGTGGGTACAACAAAGTGCAACAAAGTAAGCAACTTTATTAAAAAAAAAAAGTATGAAAAGATATCTATACGATGCGCTATCTAGCGGTTGGTAAAATGTCGCTGATATTGTTTATTTACGACGTATTATCTACCGCTAGATGGCGCAGCGTGCTCAAACGCTTCTCAAACCGTTATTTAACAGTTTGAGATTTCAAACTTTCAAATTAAAAAAGACAATAAACTTTAAACAATAAACAATTATACAATTATACTGCTATACAATAATACATTTACATGTTGTAGTTAAATCGGTGAGTATAAAAGCATATATTTTTGGGTGTTTGTAATAAACAATATCAGAATCTTAAATGAAACTGCTTCAAATGCAACCATTCCATCAGTATTTTCTTATGACGTTGTCACGTTCAACTATCGTCAGTAAACCGACTTTACAGACAACCGATTTTTTTTCCTTACTTAATCGAAACATGTCTACTTTACAATGTAATACAAATATCATAAGTTGCTCAAAAATACGTGTTTTATTTTAAAACGAAATAGTTCACTCTTATTGAGACATTCCTTATTATGCAGCACATTTTGTATTTCTTATGAATTTATCGTAAATATTAAATAAAAGCATCTGCTTTGCTATCGTTAGATAATATGGTTATATTTTATTACTGTTATACAGCATGTTTAATAAAAAAATCAATTATGTTAAAAATCCTTTGTTATCTACTAAATTATATTGCAAACCATTCGCGGCAAATAAGTGGCTCGTATCAGCATAATATTGTAAATTGATGTATTAATAATAACGAAATAAGATATCCTTGTTATGAAACAATAAATGCAATAACAGTCAACAAAGTTTGCTGCTATGTGGTGAGGTATAGTGTTGTGCAATCTCCCACCCTACAATGATTAGTCATGCAAATAAGACATGCTCATCTTTAACTGCAAATTTTTGCGTTCGTTTTATTTATGATCCAAGAAAGTACGACCATATTACGTAGTACAGAAGAAGACTTCACTGGTTGATGACCAGAGAAAGAGAGATACGAGGCTCCTCTGTTTGCTCTTCAGAATCTTGGAAAGGGCCGCTCCGAGCCATGGCATAAGCAGGTTTAACGCTCAATCAGCTCACAAGCGCCCTCTGAGATTTGAACACAACTTACTGCTCTCGATCCCTGGTCACAGTAGTAATATCGAATCGCGTTCCTTCACCGTATATGGAAATGCGTCTGTGAAATGCTTTACCCAAACATGTAAGGACAGCACCGAGTTTGTATTGCTTTAAACGTTGGCTCAAAAAACACTTTAACACGCGCTCATAATTTCTCTTGTCCCCTCCTCCTTACCTGCGTCATTATAGATGTATTACTTTTTTTATTACTTTATTAAGTTTCAAGTTTTGCTGGATTTTACTGTTAGATACGTATGAGCTGCCTTTATAATATTTTATTAATAATTTTATCCTGTTTTTAACCGGAAAATATATTTCCCCATTAGGTTAAAGTTACCTGAAAGATATTGCTTCAACGAGATAAGCTGGCCGATTTGTTTCAACAAATCAAGCATTTACTGTTATTATTAAATATTAAAAATTATTCTACGTAGACCATATCGCCATCCCACTAATGAACTTTATAAGGAAGCTAAAGCTCTTGACTGTAGGCAACTTTTTCTAAAAACTTCCCTCTTAAGGCTATTTTTGGACAGTAACTCAAATTTAGGAATAATTCAGAACCGGCGACCAACGAGACAAGTTTTAGAAAATAGCTCAATAATACCCAGAAGGAAAACATCATTTGGACAAAGACTCTTCATTGCGCCGAGATTTTACAATCTGATCAATATGGAAATAAAAATGAACTTGACATTTAGGGAATTCAAAAATAAACTAAAGAAATGGTTATCGAATCATGACAGACTAACCATACATCAAATGTTAGAAATAATAGTATAATAAAACTTAGGTGCACAAATTATTAACATATTTTTAAACATATATGTTAAGTATATTTTAACATTGAACTAACTACCAAAAATTATTTGACTTTGATAATGAAGTATACTTTTTAGACTAGGTAATTTTATATTAATAAATATTAATGACCGTTTCTTCCTTTTCTCACATATAACTTTATTTATTTTATTTAATCGAATTTTATATGATATTTATTGCCGATTAAATAATGGAATTGCATTTTATTTATTATATTATCTTCTAATATTTTTTTATTATTATTATTTTTTTATTTTATTCTGAAGACCACATTTTAGGGCAATTTAGTGTCATTAGCTTTTTACTAAAACTTGTATATTTGTAAGCAACCAAGCAATCAAGCAAACTTGATTGTAATATTGGAGTCCTGTCCACCCTAGAACGGGCTAGTCCCAGTTGGGTGACAGAAACAAATAAGCAAAAGGTTAAGGTTTTGCCATTCGGTTCCTGTTATTTTTATAAGCTAATCAATGTTTCATAGTAATTAATTCTTAAATAAATAAATAAAATAAATAAATAAATTATTTGAACCCTACTAACTAAAAACAAACTGTATTTTTGAATTCATGGAACTACAATTATTAAATATCAAAACCTTACATCTTCGCGATCCATGTGCTGTTGACGCTGTGCCTGGTAATTGTTCGGTGTAACGAATATATGAGCAGGAGGGGCAATGCCAGTATCATACTCAATCCTTCCGTAATCAGAGTAATTTCCAGCTGCGGAGTTATAATATGTTTCACGCTGTGGGCGATAGCACTCCTAAAAATAATAAAATAGTTACTAAAACGACGTGTATGACAAGTTTACATCCTCCTTCCTAAATGCACAACTTGGGTTGTCGACTACAGCGGACGAGCCCGTCACCTCAGGAAGTTTTAACGATTAGTCGTTCTATCTCCCTGGATAGTGAGCGCAGAAGACTTGAGGACGAAACAGTCCACCGTCTAGCTACGCCTCAAGCCCGCAAGAGGCCAACGCCTTAACCGCGAGATAGCCAGGAATGTTACCCAGCGGGCCGACACTCACGCCCTTACTTCCAATTGTGACCAGATTACTCCGGTCTCTCGATTGGTTACGAGTTCGAGGTCGCTTGCGCGGTCCTCTCCCTTACGAAGCGGTGAAACGGTGTATACCGAATCTATCGCGGACCAATTCTTTATTTGGACTATGCTCTTTATTTGGGCCATTCATGTGCTCTCCGAACCGTTAACAAGTGGTTTGACAAATTCCGAAATGGTTATTACAACTTGGAAGTCAGCCTCGCTCTGGTCAACCTTCCGGTATTGACGACGACGTTGTCTGTTCGTTAGTAGAAGGAAATCCAAGAATTACATCTGACGAGATTGCTGAGATATACAATATTGACAATTTGACCGCTTTTACCTATTTTAAGAAGCTTGGATACATTTCTAAGTTCGATACTTAGGTGCTGCATCTCCTCGCTGAAATAAATATCCTAAATCGCATTAATGTGGCCATGTCTTTACTCGCACGAAACGAAACTGAACCGTTTTGGGATCGAATCCTAGCAAGCGATGAGAAGTGGATGCTCATTATTGGCTACAATATTTTTTCCGGTGTTTTCAGTTGAACAGTTTGAACGGTGAAAATCTTAGGTCCATGGAAGCTGTAGAAAAACACCTCATAAACTTTATTCAAGCAAAAGCAAGCAGTTTCTGGAAAAATGGAATTGACAAGCTTGTTGATAGTTGGAAAACAATAATACAGAAGAATTGAGTCTTTACCATTGATAAATAAAACTTCTGTCTTTAAATTTTAAAACTTGTTGAAGTTTACCCCTAAATTGGGTCCGGTCTAAAGCAACTAGAGCTGTCGACTACAAAAAGGGCGAACCTGTCACCTTAGGAAGTTTTAACGATATTAGATCGTTCTGTCTCCCATGAGATGAGCGCAGAAGACTTGGGACACAAACAGTCCACCGTCTGGTTACGCCACACGCCCATAAGAGACCAACGCTTTACCGCGAGATAACCAGGTTAAATATAAAGCGGGCCGATACTCGCGCCCTTACTACCAGTTGCGACCAGATTACTCCCGGCTGGGTTCGAGGTCGCTTGCGCGGTCCTCTCCGTTACGTAGCGGTGATACGGTGTCTACCGAATCTATCGCAAACCACGGCATCCTTTGCCCGGTTCTTCACCTGGGATCGGGTAGACGATTAGTCGTTTCAAGAGCAGCTGTCGTAAGGTAAACAACTACTTCCGCTTTATAGGAGACAGTACTGTTTCCAGACTTCCCCAGCTGTCGGTCAGATTGCACAATCGATTGGCTGACGCCGCACGGTGCGCAAACCATCCAGGAGCGCCCGAAAGTTGACTCCTATAGGGGAAACTGGCCGGCAGGCCAGAGTCCTACCCTGGCTCGCACTTCTACGTGGAGATGCCGAATGGGTGTTGACTCGTGAGTTGGACCTACCCTGAACAAATGGATCTACCCTGAACACATCATCTGTATTTTATAATAGGGGGAAAATACCTCAAACGTTTCGTGTGAGCTGATGTCATGTTTTTCATCCTCGGAATGTTTGATATCCTCATGTTTGGAATACATACGCTGGCCCCTCTCTGTTCTCTGGGCAAACGGCACATCCTCCTGGCGTTTTTTTGAAACATTATGCAACGGATACTGAAAAAATAAAAATTAGACAATTTTAAAACAAATGCAGTTTAAAGTTATTTAAGAGTTCGGTCATAATAAAAAATATCACAACAAACAGAATATAATTAAAAATTATATTTTTCGTTTTCAAACAACCCTCTGCATTCGCACGAACTAGTAGCTAACATAGAAATTTAGATCGTTAAAATGGTCGTTTTAGATGCTTGGACAGTTTCTACAGAGTCTTGAAACGGCCGACCAATCAACTTACGCCCGAGTCTCGAAAAAAAAACAGTTCTCGAAAAAAAAACATGTACATGAATTGGGATAAAAAATACATCAGGAGGATTAGTTTTTTACCATGAATAGTCCCATGTACTATTTATTAGTGTGTTTTTATTTAATTTTATTCCAAACAGCGTATATAACTAAACATCATATAAGATACAAAATAATACAATGACTAATGAAATGTTTTAACTATTCGTCTTTAAATCTTCGTTATTTATACATATTTCTTTGTTAGTGATTTTGTTATTTGAGAGAAAAGAGAAAAAACAAACAAAAAAAAATGCGAAAAATGCAATGCGGGACAATGTAAGTGTATGAGATTTGCATTTTTCTCACACGAAGTTTTACAAAGAAATTATACTATTATTATTATTATAAATTTATTATTCATTCATTGTTCATTCATAATTACCCATTTATTAGCAAACTAATTTCGGGTCGATCTCTTTCTAACATAATGTTGTGCTTAGGTGCTCGAAAGAGACAAAAATATTCCGTTTTATAAGTTGCATCGGGATTGCCAGTTTACATTTCAGCGACTGTCTGCATCTGTAAATGACTTTCGTGGAAACCGGACAGTAAAACCGAATAGTAATAAATGATCTAAATGAAAATACCCTTATAATTACATATACATATACCTGTCCAAGAGGCAGCGACAAAAAAGTGCAAGAGTTTTGTAAAAGCTGATACTTTCAGATCAGACAGTATTCTGGCTAAAGAATGCTGGCGTAGAGTCAGCAGGCCAGACTCCGAGACACCCGGCGCTGGCGTACTAGGAAAGGTGTAATTAAATTAGTACCCCTAAAGTTTGTTTATTTGAAAAGTTTTATTGCACACATAAGAGTACAATGTGTTGGGCCTATTGCCAAGTGGCAATATCTTCCGGCCATACCGCCAGGGTTTTGCCTATTTCCAAGTGGCAATATCTTCCGGCCATACCGCCAGGGTTTTGCGACTAAAGGTTTATATGGGCAAATTGATTCAAAAGTAATAAATGAATACACTTACATATTAGTCATCATAGGATAAAATATAAAACAGTGATTAGTAACGTATGCCAACTCGATATTGAAGGGAGGAGTGGAATATAAGGACAAGCAATGGAGGCGGGAAGGGAGGGGGTACTTATGACTTGAGTAAATGTCTCTTTAACGATTTTTTAAACCTGCTCAGGTTTTCAAGTTGTCTTATCGGTAAAGGCACGGAATTCCAGAGTCGGGCCGCCTGCACTGCGAAAGACCTTAGACATGAAAGTTGATGTATAGCCAGTAATAGATTTTCCTGAGAGCGAGTGTTTGGAAAGTGTTTTGGAAAAGCTGAAAATTCATCAGTAGACACTGGATGCAATACATAACTCGAAACAAAAGGTCCGACTGCTCAAAAATAGAATGCGTGGCGTCAGCATTACTCCAAACATGTCACAAAAGTGAAGTCCATTATATTTCGCGGCACATTAGACCGATGAGTAATAGTTATCGACAAATACGTATCGGCGTATTTGCAAGGACTTCATTTTTGTAACATTTATGAAGTAATGCTGACTCCACGTGTTCTATTGTTAGGCAGTCTGACCATTTGTTTCGAGATCTTTACTGCATCCACTGTTTACTGATAGATTTGTAGCTTTTCCAAAATACATTAAGGGTACCAGTTAAAATAACAGCTTTCCTATTACGCCAGCGCCAGGTGTCCAGGAATCTGGCCTGTATCCAGGAATCTGGGAATCCTATGGTCAAAACACAGTCTGATCTGAAAAATCTTTTTTGTTTTTTCTTGAAAATTGTATTTTGATAAATGTTAATATATAACATTTCTTGTACAACTACAACTTTTATCTAATACTTTTTTGCATATAATTGAATAAAACTGTAATTTTAGGATTTTACGTTTTTTAAGGCTTTTGGGCATTTCTTCCCTTTATTTGATTGAGCTGAATTTTTACAACTTTTTTTCATGAAATGGCACCAAACGGAAATATAGCGCAAAAAATAGCCAAAAGTAACTAAGATCCACTCTAGTATATATTTACTTATTTATTTATTTTTATTTTATAGCAAAATTATAGATAGTAAATATATGATATTTAAACGAAACAAATTTACTATCCTATGAATAGTTTGCAATGCTTGCATTACACATTAACATAGAAATAACACGAAAACATTGATAGTAGAAAAAGAAAATAAAGCTAATAATAATATAAGGGTAAGAAAAGAAATAATTAAATAAGTTGTTAATAAGGTTATTTGGATAGAGCAAAATAGAAGTATTAGTAATTGGATAATAATATTTATTACCTATATATAATATGATATAATACAATAGTATGTTGTAATATAATAATCATATAGTACATTAGGATGGCAGTTAGTGAAATCTTAAAAAGTAGAAGATATGTAAAAAATAAAAAGTAGAAGATACGAAATCTTAAAAAGTAAAAAGTATACACTTACACCTGACCTACTGTTTACTGCAGTGGTCCATTGTTGCTCATATGCTGGCCTATGTATGTACCACCACTGATCACTAATGAATAATTTATAATTTTTTGGAATATTTGCTGTAACTTTTTCCACACTAATATATAACATTAAATTAAAAACAGCAGAAAGTTAAATAAGTAATTATCAAATGAAAAAAACCGTAATTATGACTGTATCTTACGGATTTAATCGTCTTCAGAAAATGTGATTCTATGTATATGGTGTTAATCTACATATTATTATTATCTAAAAGTAAAGGCTTGTAAATATATGCCTGAGTTTTTACTCAAAATAGGGTTTTTCCTAATGAATGTCCTTTGAACAGGGAATATGTGCAACTCCGAAGTAAGCTTACGAAGTGGCTAGCATTTTATCAACAGGATGTTGTTTCTTAGACAGTTTCATGGAAGAGCTCTTCAAATGTATTCATTACAGTACAGCTCGCCATCGTACTGGACTCCCAAGTAGAGCGATAAGACTTACCAAGCGATTACGTTTTCTACGTATTAGCACGCGTAGAATGTTGCTTAGAAGTAAGAATTAAAATAATATGAGCTTATTATGAGACTCACATAGCTGAACAGGAGTTCCCGCTTTATTGGGAAACGCCGGCCTTTAAGCGAATTGGATGTGCACCACTTTCGGCTGTGCTATGTAGGTTTAATGGGAATCCCTTTATTACCGGTGAACGGTCACCCTCCATCCACATCTCAAAAGCCAAGCTTATCCTTTTGCAAAACAAAATGTCTCCAATAGACGAATTAAAGCAAAAAACAATAAAAAAAACATCGCTTGAATCATCTAAGTATAGAATGACACATCAAAATATTTTAGAATTTCAAATTTTTCTATTATTTAAAAGGATCATTATCAGCCAGACATTAAATTAAAATAAATGTAAAAATTGTACCTTATGCTCGTTTCCAAGAAATAAGATAATAATAGGTATTCCTGGATGAGAAGTTTATATTTCAGACTATATGAGATTTACAAGAGAGGAAAAAAGTTGTATAATATTGTTAGTATTTAATTAGGTTTTTTTGTAAAATCTTTTTAAAGAATTCGTTTGTAGGATGATGCTTATAAATTTATGATGATATAAATTTGTATGCTTATGAACCTCTTTATATAAGTTTTTTCTAATAACTTTTTGCATATATTTAATACTAGCTGCGCCTAGCGGTTTCACCCGCGTGGTGATGGAAAATTGTGATAATGATGATAGAAAACCATATATCTTTATAAATTATAGCCTATGTGTTATTCTGATGTGTAAGCTATATTATTGTAAAGTTTCATCAAAATCCATTCAGTAGTTTTTGCGTGAAAGAGTAACAAACATCCATACATACATACAAACTTTCGCGTTTATAATATTTAGTAGGATTTCGCAAGATATAAAACTGTGATTTTGTGATTTTATCGACACCACTTCCCTTTATCCAATTAAGCTGAAATTTTACAAAGATTTTTTCCATGCAATGAAGGGGAGGGTGGGGGGGGGGGGGGAGTGGGGCAAAGAAAATTCAAACTTTTAAAAATAAGGACCACCCTAGAATGTATACATATAGTTTAATTAAAAATACATAAAAAGGTATGGAAAGCTTTATTTAAATAAACTTTATTTCTAAAAGTGCACTGGTCTTTTTAAAAATTAAAACCCATAGTTTACTATATTTATAGACTGCTACAATTCCGTCCTTTCTAGAATTTTGCAATATCGGGCTCATGTATATACGAAACAGTTACAAACAAGCTTCGACACCAAAACAAAATTCAATTATAATGAATATAATTGCATTTTCTATTAAAGAAAGATCTTCCATGAATTTAAACATGTTTTCCTAATAAAAGTTGTAAATATTTAGAGCAGCCCACTGCTCCCGTTTTGCTTATAAATCTGAACATAGTATGTGTGGACATTAAAATTGAATATTTGCAGAGGCAAAGCCGGGAGGAAACCAGAAAAAAGGGATCGATGACCTGCGTCGATTTTCGGGTCACCATTGGACGAGGGGTGGGAGATGAGAATGACGTCAAATTGCCTGGGCTTCACCAAGCATAGCAAATAAAAGTGGAAACAAGAACAACAATTTAAAAAATGAAAAAACACAGTCGCTTGTTTAAAAAGTGTAGGTACTTTTGTATTTATAATTACTACAAAAAAAAATGTTCGCGAAGGGAATAAACTTCTTGATTGAAAAGATTTTCGTTGGAATAAAATTCAATTTACGGATGCTGCCTTACGCCCCCATTGACGCGACGCCCCTTCTGAAAACATCCATTGCTTAAAGAGGATTACGATTCTGGGATAATCATGATGGCCATAATCTACTTAATCAGACCTTTCATTTGGTAATGAACATGATGTATTTATCTTAATTTATTGACACTTGGACATTTGCAGAATTATTTGTTTGACATCTGGACAGTTTAGTTACTCTATGATACATGGAATGGCATAACGATGCTAACGATACCACACACTTCTAAAACGGTTTAAGGGTTTAGAAGTTACGGTGGAATAACGAAACGGAAAACATACATACATAAACACTGAACACGTTGCACTTATTTTTGTTGGGCAGTCATGTAATAAGTAAACTATTCTTCAGAAAAAACTGAGTTTCCATACTCTTTTTTTCGAGTACCTACAATATTTTCTTAGGTACATAATTTATAATTTTCCAAAATGTCAGAATGGAATATAATCGTAACAACCAAATACGGTCACTAAAACACTGATAATATTTTTGGAGTGTAATAATAATAATAAATTTTAAAAATACATAATTTATTTTGCTGAATTAATATTCCAAAAATGTCAAATGATGACTCTCATAATATAACTAACAGGTAACATGGCGAATTATATCGAAGACGTTGGTTTCTCCTTATATAAGAGCAAGGGGACTTCTAAATCGGTTTAAGCATTTAGAAGTTATGGTGGTATAAAGGAACGGAAAACATACATATATGAACCCTAAACACATTGCACTTCTTTTTGGTGGGCAGTCGTGTAAAGAGAAGAAGATCGAAGATCGAATATCGTAAAGATCCTAAAGGTTATCGCACCCACTTATGTACCAGAAGTTATATTAGGCATGCCGGCGCTAGACTTCCAGTATATGAAACAACATGCAACGAATATAGCTATAAAGAATATCGAAGCATAGGAAATTCTTCAAGCTAACGCGCCATGATTTATTTATTTATTTATTTATTTATTTATTTATAATGTACAAGAACAAAAAAATACAAGGACATGCATACTGTTGTACATGAGGAATAATTAAGAACAAACATTATTATAGCGAAAAACATAGCTCTATGCATATAAATATGCTAGCATATCCGAATGAGGCGAAATCGCACAACCAACTAGACCTAGAAGGTCTGTCTCTGGCTGTGCTGTGTTATACCAACTGTATTTTTGTAACTCGCGAACTGACGAAGGTGATCAATTTTAAATATTTCTAAATCTAACAAATGTGTTGTTTACACAAATTAAAGTAAAATTTAAAGTAGAAAAAATAAATATATATGTATGCAATTAAGGGCTAAAAATAAAGTAAACTTTACATTATATACAATAAATTTAAGTGGAAAATAAGTAATAATATATACAAATATATGAATAAACACTACATTCTAATATATATATTTAAGAAAATGATATGTAATATTGCACAATTTTACAAATATATTTTTTTTTATATTCACCCTACAGTATTAATAAGGTCTTTAGTAAACTCATTAGTATTCGGTAATCTGATTAGTAAACTCAAATCAAAATCAAATCAAATTAAATCCTTTATGGTTTCTAAAAACATACAATAGAATAGAATACAATAGCATAACTTTATTGTGGTTTTAAAAACATTATATAATGAATATTACACTCGTTTTATAAAAAAAGACAATTTATGCACAAATGGCGGACATATCGCAAAAACATAATTATAGATATAAAATACCAAAACCTCTCCTAACTGCATCGCACGAGACGTCCGCACTAAGCTAGGCTCATGTAGGTTTATTCGAATACTGCCCAATGATAAAATAAAACTAATAATTTTAAAATTACATATAACCAATTTAAAAATATATTTACAATTTAAAAATATATTTACAATTATAACTAGCTCAGGACATTTGGATTACCTTGATTTATTAGAGGAAGTCGTCAACAAACTCGAAGTTTTGCAAAATGTATGCATACGGTTCATCTTAGGTCAATGTAAATATGATCGCCGTCCGAATACAGGGCACAGTTAATCTAAACAGTGTCCCGAGAAAGACGGTATTTGACCACTCCCCCCCCCCCCCCGCACCCGAAACGATTAAGACCATTTCCAGACTGAAGTCTGTCTGTGAGTCTTCTGTGAGTCTGTGTGTGTGTGTCCATATTTGTGTGTATTCCATATTTAAGAAAATACTATATTAATTTTAATAAAATAAAATAAATTGAAATACCACGGAAAATACTAAAAATATACGAATTGGTTCGCGGGGGGGAGGTTGGGTTGTCGAGGGGGGGGGGGGGGGGTGGAGAGGTGGGGGGGTGGCGGGGGGCTTGTGTACTCGTACTTAGATAATGAGTGCAATTCTGTAATCTGATTCTTAAGGAAAGCAAGCGTTTTGTAAAAATTTCAATTTGTGATTACGCGTAGATAAGTATAGCATAATCAATTTTTAAATCTATGCAAGGCTTTAAACTTAAAGGAACCGGGGCAGGAAAGAAATTGGGCCACGAACCAACTTCAACCAACCAACCAACCACGATGAAACACATAAAGAAAGGAGAGGTCTTTACTTAACATGCCAACGCGCTTATAAACAGAAACCGACAAATTGGAAATGCAATCACTCTGGCGATACCGCGAAGAACATCACTTCTGGAGCCGCGGCAGACAAAGAGATTCTGGAAACGCGGCAGTAACACCGGCAACGCGGGAATTAGAGGGACGGCGAACGAGACAAGCTTGCGGGCTCCGCAGGCGTACACAGCGGGGTAACTAAACTACACAGCAAAATTAAACAAAAGACCCTGTCCTCTACTTACTAACATTAACCGACTCCAAAATAGTTTATAAATGCAGCAGCCATGTCATGGTCATACTTAGAACGTGCTATCATAATTGAATGCGTATATATAAAATTTTGTATGTGTGCTGTTGACCATTGAGGAGTTCCCTCGTTGGAAGCCAACTCTTGGTGCCGCAGTCCTGTCTTGATGGAACTTGCAGAACGGGCTATCATAACTGAAAAAGTATACAAAATTTCGTGTCTGCGCTGTTGGCCGTTTAGGAGTCCCCTAATCGGAAGCCAACCCAGGGTGTAGAATCAGGTCATGCTTACCATAAAAAATGCATTATCATCGATATTGAACCAAAATGTAAAATTTCAACTTCATATGATCATACTTGAGGAATTCCCTCAATTCCTCATGGATCCCATAATCAGAACAAGATTTTGATAAAAGTAGGACCAATCTGTAAGTATATCCTTTCAAATAAAAAAAGATTTTTTGAAATCGTTTCATAAATGGCAGAGTTCTGAGGTAACAAACATAAACAATAAAAAAAAAACAACCGAATTGAAAACCTCCTCTTTTTTTGAAGTCGGTTAAAAATGTGATAAAGGTAGGTACATACCTGACTCTTGGGGTACACCTGGATGAAGCACTTTCTACAGGCCTGGGCGCAGTTTGCGTAGGATGTGTTGCTGTGCCAGGTGCGTTTGCATTTTATACAAACGAATACGCCGTGGCAGCACTTCATGCCCTGATAGGGCGTTAGAGGGTCAGCCATGTGATCCGTCTAAATGGAAAGAAAGGTATAGAGTCTGAAGAAGAAGCAAGGGAAATGACAAGTGTGAAATGACTTTTGGACTGAAATAGCAAATAGTCCGCGGGGCAAGGTTTGAAAGGATATGATCAGTGGTCCAGCACCTGGAAGAGGTCACAATCTTATAATAATAGTAATAAACTCTTTATAACAATATATTCGCTGCTTAGTCTAAATATAGAAAAATAAAATTAATTACCTTTGGTATTAATGTTAAAGGTTTAATATATTTAGGTTTAATATATAAAAAGGCAAAATATCTAGGTATCACCATAGATAACAAACTAAGATGGCAAGAACATGCAGATTTATTATCATCCAAAGTTTGTAAACTGGAATATATCTTCAAAGGGTAAGAAATATTTTAGACCCAAGAACAATAAAAAGCATTTATTATGCATTGTGTGAGAGTATCTTGAGCTACGGGATGATAGGATGGGCGGTTGTTCTAAGACCACTCTTTACCCCTTATATATTGCACAAAAGTCGATTTTAAAGATTCTCATGCGAAAGCCGTATCGATATCCTTCGGAAAATCTTTTCAAAGAGTATGATGTGTTGGGTACCACATTATACTCCTTGAAAAGATCTGGCAATTATATTTAAAAGCCAAGCTCTCCTATGCTAAGTTTAATCAAATATTTTTTTTTCTCAAAGTACCATAAGAACGAGGTATTCCAAAGACCTTAATACCATAAGACCATCTTGGTACGAGGTATTCCAAGTACCAAGAAGGAATACTGCTTTTGGTCAGCGCTCCTATACATTCATAGCCCCGACGTTTTTCAATGCTCTTCCTGGTGATATAAAATCGACGCAAAATTGCAAAACTGCTTACAAATTGGCTTGTAAAAGAGGTACGACAAAAAATTACAAATATGCATGTATGTGTATGAATATTTTTCTTTTTAAAAAAAATCAAATAGTTTTGGGAAACAGTTTTATTTTTAAAATTCTTAATCTTAGTTACATGTTTATTTTCGACTCCTAATTTTAAGTATTTAGTAGTTTTTAAAGTAGTTGTTGCATGTTTATTCCTTTGTGATCAAATAATTATTTTATTATTACATTTTTTTCTCTTGTGTTACAAATATATTATAATTTTATTTTTGTAATAATCACAGTATTGAACAAGCACGCACAAAATTAAAAGTTGACCTTAGAACAATTCCCGGCCTAGTTAGGTGACGTTGCCACTGGACTATGCAATGTATTAATTTTCTGCTATTTATTCAATGTTTAAAATATGTTTGTGTTCTTCTATATATATATATATATATATATATATATATATATATATATATATATATATATATATATATATATATATATATATATATATATATATATATATATATATATATATATATATATATATATATATATATATATATATATATATATATATATATATATATATATATATATATATGTATATATATATATATATATATATACATATATATATATATATATATATATATATATATATATATATATATATATATATATATATATATATATATATATATATATATATATATATATATATATATATATATATATATATATATATATATATATATATATATATATATATATATATATATATATATATATATATGTATGTATATATATATATATATATATATATATATATATATATATATATATATAATATTTGATTGTAAATGTGTAAATTATTATTTTTTCAAATTGAAATTATGTTTATCACTAAATAAATGAAATGATAAAATAATGAAAGGGCACTTATCTGGTCTGTGGTGACCAGGAGTGACTCCACGCCTTTTTCGTTTTCTCTTCTCTCAGTATTTGCGGTTTCCTACTGTGGTATTCGAACCTTTCTACTTTATCCTACAGCGGCGACACAACAATGCGAAAGACGAGAATGAATGCTGGAAAATAATAGGCGATTAGTGTTTCTTAAATATTAATGATTTTTATAAAATTTATATCAATATTTCGGCTCAGCCGTCGTCAAGATATATGACATTTCTGAAATCGAACAATTCGTTGAAAATTTAAATTCAAGGAATCGAACAAAAAGAAATGGATTAATAATATTTTACACGATTTAGTTAAGGTACCATAACCAACCGTGCAAACGTTATTTTTTAAAATATTTTTTAAAATAACGTTTTGCACGGTTGGTTATGGTACCTTAACTAAATCGTGTAAAATATTATTAATCCATTTCTTTTTGTTCGATTCCTTGAATTTAAATTTTCAACGAATTGTTCGATTTCAGAAATGTCATATATCTTGACGACGGCTGAGCCGAAATATTGATATACATTTTATAAAAATCATTAATATTTAAGAAACACTAATCGCCTATTATTTTCCAGCATTCATTCTCGTCTTTCGCATTGTTGTGTCGCCGCTGTAGGATAAAGTAGAAAGGTTCGAATACCACAGTAGGAAACCGCAAATACTGAGAGAAGAGAAAACGAAAAAGGCGTGGAGTCACTCCTGGTCACCACAGACCAGATAAGTGCCCTTTCATTATTTTATCATTTCATTTATTTAGTGATAAACATAATTTCAATTTGAAAAAATATATATATATATATATATATATATATATATATATATATATATATAAATATATATATATATATATTTATATATATATATATATATATATATATATATATATATATATATATATATATATATATATATATATATATATATATATATATATATATATATATATATATATATATATATATATATATATATA